>CM056511.1:24807588-25262051 GCA_029783415.1 Anisodus acutangulus | reverse complement strand
AATTCATGATCACCTCTACTTGCATTACATTATTAAACTGGAGAGACAACTGCATCACTTAGGCCGGAATTACATTACATGACACTATATAGAATGAAAACCATGAAATCTCGGCTGACATTACATCATTAAACTAGAGTGATGACTATATCACTTAGGCTAGAATTACATCACCTGACTCGATATAGAATGAAAACCATGACCATCTCAGCTGGCATTACATCATTAAACTGGAGTGACGACTGTAGCACTTTGGCCGAAATCACATCTCCTGACTCTATATAGAATGAAAACCATGACCATCTCGGTTGTCATTATATCATTCAACTGGAGTGACGACTACATCACTTGCGTCGGAATTACATCACTTGACTCGATATCAAATGAAAACCATGAACATATCGACTGGCATTACATCATTCAACTGGAGTGACGACTGTAGCACTTTGGCCGGAATTACATCTCCTAACTCTATATAGAATGAAAACCATGAGCATGTTGGCTGGCATTACATCATTCAACTAGAGTGATGACTACAACACTTGGGCCGGAATTACATCACCTAACTCGATATAGAATGAAATTCATGATCACCTCGACTTGCATTACATCATTAAACTGGAGTGACAACTGCATCACTTAGGCCGGAATTACATTACCTGATTCTATATAGAATGAAAACCATGAAATCTCGGCTGAAATTACATCATTAAACTGGAGTGATGACTATATCACTTAGGCTAGAATTACATCACCTGACTCGATATAGAATGAAAACCATGACCATCTCAGCTGGCATTACATCATTAAACTGGAGTGACGACTGTAGCACTTTGGCCGAAATCACATCTCCTGACTCTATATAGAATGAAAACCATGACCATCTCGGCTGTCATTATATCATTCAACTGGAGTGACGACTACATCACTTGCATCGGAATTACATCACTTGACTCGATATCAAATGAAAACCATGAACATATCGACTGGCATTACATCATTCAACTGGAGTGACGACTGTAGCACTTTGGCCGGAATTACATCTCCTAACTCTATATAGAATGAAAACCATGAGCATGTTGGCTGGCATTACATCATTCAACTAGAGTGATGACTACAACACTTGGGCCGGAATTACATCACCTAACTCGATATAGAATGAAATTCATGATCACCTCGACTTGCATTACATCATTAAACTGGAGTGACAACTGCATCACTTAGGCCGGAATTACATTACCTGACACTATATAGAATGAAAACCATGAAATCTCGGCTGAAATTACATCATTAAACTGGAGTGATGACTATATCACTTAGGCTAGAATTACATCACCTGACTCGATATAGAATGAAAACCATGACCATCTCAGCTGGCATTACATCATTAAACGGGAGTGACGACGGTAGCACTTTGGCCGAAATCACATCTCCTGACTCTATATAGAATGAAAACCATGACCATCTCGGCTGTCATTATATCATTCAACTGGAGTGACAACTACATCACTTGACTCGATATCAAATGAAAACCATGAACATATCGACTGGCATTACATCATTCAACTGGAGTGACGACTGTAGCACTTTGGCCGTAATTACATCTCCTAACTCTATATAGAATGAAAACCATGAGCATGTTGGCTGGCATTACATCATTCAACTAGAGTGATGACTACAGCACTTGGGCCGGAATTACATCACCTAACTCGATATAGAATGAAATTCATGATCACCTCGACTTGCATTACATCATTAAACTGGAGTGACAACTGGATCACTTAGGCCATAATTACATTACCTGATTCTATATAGAATGAAAACCATGAAATCTCGGCTGACATTACATCATTAAACTAGAGTGATGACTATATCACTTAGGCTAGAATCACATCTCCAGACTCTATATAGAATGAAAACCATGACCATCTCGGCTGTCATTATATCATTGAACTGGAGTGACAACTACATCTCCTGACTCTATATAGAATGAAAACCATGACCATCTCGGCTGTCATTACATCATTCCACTGGAGTGACGACTACATCACTTGCATCGGAATTACATCACTTGACTAGATATCAAATGAAAACCATAAACATATCGACTGGCATTACATCATTCAACTGGAGTGACGACTGTAGCACTTTGGTCGGAATTACATCTCCTAACTCTATATAGAATGAAAACCATGAGCATGTTGGCTGGCATTACATCATTCAACTAGAGTGATGACTACAACACTTGGGCCGGAATTACATCACCTAACTCGATATAGAATGAAATTCATGATCACCTCGACTTGCATTACATCATTAAACTGGAGTGACAACTGCATCACTTAGGCCGGAATTACATTACCTGATTCTATATAGAATGAAAACCATGAAATCTCGGCTGAAATTACATCATTAAACTGGAGTGATGACTATATCACTTAGGCTAGAATTACATCACCTGACTCGATATAGAATGAAAATCATGACCATCTCAGCTGGCATTACATCATTAAACGGGAGTGACGACTGTAGCACTTTGGCCGAAATCACATCTCCTGACTCTATATAGAATGAAAACCATGACCATCTCGGCTGTCATTACATCATTCAACTGGAGTGACGACTACATCACTTGCATCGGAATTACATCACTTGACTCGATATCAAATGAAAACCATAAACATATCGACTGGCATTACATCATTCAACTGGAGTGACGACTGTAGCACTTTGGCCGGAATTACATCTCCTAACTCTATATAGAATGAAAACCATGAGCATGTTGGCTGGCATTACATCATTCAACTAGAGTGATGACTACAACACTTGGGCCGGAATTACATCACCTAACTCGATATAGAATGAAATTCATGATCACCTCGACTTGCATTACATCATTAAACTGGAGTGACAACTGCATCACTTAGGCCGGAATTACATTACCTGACACTATATAGAATGAAAACCATGAAATCTCGGCTGACATTACATCATTAAACTAGAGTGATGACTATATCACTTAGGCTAGAATTACATCACCTGACTCGATATAGAATGAAAACCATGACCATCTCAGCTGGCATTACATCATTAAACGGGAGTGACGACTGTAGCACTTTGGCCAAAATCACATCTCCTGACTCTATATAGAATGAAAACCATGACCATCTCGGCTGTCATTATATCATTCAACTGGAGTGATGACTACATCACTTGCGTCAGAATTACATCACTTGACTCGATATCAAATGAAAACCACGAACATATTGACTGCCATTACATCATTCAACTGGAGTGACGACTGTAGCACTTTGGCCGGAATTACATCTCCTAACTCTATATATAATGAAAACCAAGAGCATGTTGGCTGGCATTACATCATTCAACTAGAGTGATGACTACAGCACTTGGGCCGGAATTACATCACCTAACTCGATATAGAATGAAATGCATGATCACCTCGACTTGCATTACATCATTAAACTGGAGTGACAACTGCATCACTTAGGCCGGAATTACATTACCTGACACTATATAGAATGAAAACCATGAAATCTCGGCTGAAATTACATCATTAAACTGGAGTGATGACTATATCACTTAGGCTAGAATTACATCACCTGACTCGATATAGAATGAAAATCATGACCATCTCAGCTGGCATTACATCATTAAACGGGAGTGACGACTGTAGCACTTTGGCCGAAATCACATCTCCTGACTCTATATAGAATGAAAACCATGACCATCTCGGCTGTCATTATATCATTCAACTGGAGTGACGACTACATCACTTGCATCGGAATTACATCACTTGACTCGATATCAAATGAAAACCATGAACATATCGACTGGCATTACATCATTCAACTGGAGTGACGACTGTAGCACTTTGGCCAGAATTACATCTCCTAACTCTATATAGAATGAAAACCATGAGCATGTTGGCTGGCATTACATCATTCAACTAGAGTGATGACTACAACACTTGGGCCGGAATTACATCACCTAACTCGATATAGAATGAAATTCATGATCACCTCGACTTGCATTACATCATTAAACTGGAGTGACAACTGCATCACTTAGGCCGGAATTACATTACCTGACACTATATAGAATGAAAACCATGAAATCTCGGCTGAAATTACATCATTAAACTGGAGTGATGACTATATCACTTAGGCTAGAATTACATCACCTGACTCGATATAGAATGAAAATCATGACCATCTCAGCTGGCATTACATCATTAAACGGGAGTGACGACTGTAGCACTTTGGCCGAAATCACATCTCCTGACTCTATATAGAATGAAAACCATGACCATCTCGGCTGTCATTATATCATTCAACTGGAGTGACGACTACATCACTTGCATCGGAATTACATCACTTGACTCGATATCAAATGAAAACCATAAACATATCGACTGGCATTACATCATTCAACTGGAGTGACGACTGTAGCACTTTGGCCGAAATTACATCTCCTAACTCTATATAGAATGAAAACCATGAGCATGTTGGCTGGCATTACATCATTCAACTAGAGTGATGACTACAACACTTTGGGCAGGAATTACAGCACCTAACTCGATATAGAATGAAATTCATGATCACCTCGACTTGCATTACATCATTAAACTGGAGTGACAACTGCATCACTTAGGCCGGAATTACATTACCTGACACTATATAGAATGAAAACCATGAAATCTCGGCTGACATTACATCATTAAACTAGAGTGATGACTATATCACTTAGGCTAGAATTACATCACCTGACTCGATATAGAATGAAAACCATGACCATCTCAGCTGGCATTACATCATTAAACTGGAGTGACGACTGTAGCACTTTGGCCGAAATCACATCTCCTGACTCTATATAGAATGAAAACCATGACCATCTCGGCTGTCATTATATCATTCAACTGGAGTGACGACTACATCACTTGCATCGGAATTACATCACTTGACTCGATATCAAATGAAAACCATGAACATATCGACTGGCATTACATCATTCAACTGGAGTGACGACTGTAGCACTTTGGCCGGAATTACATCTCCTAACTCTATATTGAATGAAAACCATAAGCATGTTGGCTGGTATTACATCATTCAACTAGAGTGATAACTACAACACTTGGGTCGGAATTACATCACCTAACTCGATATAGAATGAAATTCATGATCACCTCTACTTGCATTACATTATTAAACTGGAGAGACAACTGCATCACTTAGGCCGGAATTACATTACCTGACACTATATAGAATGAAAACCATGAAATCCCGGCTGACATTACATCATAAAACTAGAGTGATGATTATATCACTTAGGGCAGAATTACATCACCTGACTCGATATAGAATGAAAACCATGACCATCTCAGCTGGCATTACATCATTAAACTGGAGTGACACTGTAGCACTTTGGCCGAAATCACATCTCCTGACTCTATATAGAATGAAAACCATGACCATCTCGGTTGTCATTACATCATTCAACTGGAGTGACGACTACATCACTTGCATCGGAATTACATCACTTGACTCGATATCAAATGAAAACCATAAACATATCGACTGGCATTACATCATTCAACTGGAGTGACGACTGTAGCACTTTGGCCGGAATTACATCTCCTAACTCTATATAGAATGAAAACCATGAGCATGTTGGCTGGCATTACATCATTCAACTAGAGTGATGACTACAGCACTTGGGCCGGAATTACATCACCTAACTCGATATAGAATGAAATGCATGATCACCTCGACTTGCATTACATCATTAAACTGGAGTGACAACTGCATCACTTAGGCCAGAATTACATTACCTGACACTATATAGAATGAAAACCATGAAATCTCGGCTGACATTACATCATTAAACTAGAGTGATGACTATATCACTTAGGCTAGAATTACATCACCTGACTCGATATAGAATGAAAATCATGACCATCTCAGCTGGCATTACATCATTAAACGGGAGTGACGACTGTAGCACTTTGGCCGAAATCACATCTCCTGACTCTATATAGAATGAAAACCATGACCATCTCGGCTGTCATTATATCATTCAACTGGAGTGACAACTACATCACTTGCGTTGGAATTACATCACTTGACTCGATATCAAATGAAAACCATAAACATATCGACTGGCATTACATCATTCAACTGGAGTGACGACTGTAGCACTTTGGCCGGAATTACATCTCCTAACTCTATATAGAATGAAAACCATGAGCATGTTGGCTGGCATTACATCATTCAACTAGAGTGATGACTACAACACTTGGGCCGGAATTACATCACCTAACTCGATATAGAATGAAATTCATGATCACCTCGACTTGCATTACATCATTAAACTGGAGTGACAACTGCATCACTTAGGCCGGAATTACATTACCTGATTCTATATAGAATGAAAACCATGAAATCTCGGCTGACATTACATCATTAAACTAGAGTGATGACTATATCACTTAGGCTAGAATTACATCACCTGACTCGATATAGAATGAAAACCATGACCATCTCAGCTGGCATTACATCATTAAACGGGAGTGACGACTGTAGCACTTTGGCCGAAATCACATCTCCTGACTCTATATAGAATGAAAACCATGACCATCTCGGCTGTCATTATATCATTCAACTGGAGTGACGACTACATCACTTGCATGAGAATTACATCACTTGACTCGATATCAAATGAAAACCATAAACATATCGACTGGCATTACATCATTCAACTGGAGTGACGACTGTAGCACTTTGGCCGGAATTACATCTCCTAACTCTATATAGAATGAAAACCATGAGCATGTTGGCTGGCATTACATCATTCAACTAGAGTGATGACTACAACACTTGGGCCGGAATTACATCACCTAACTCGATATAGAATGAAATTCATGATCACCTCGACTTGCATTACATCATTAAACTGGAGTGACAACTGCATCACTTAGGCCGGAATTACATTACCTGACACTATATAGAATGAAAACCATGAAATCTCGGCTGAAATTACATCATTAAACTGGAGTGATGACTATATCACTTAGGCTAGAATTACATCACCTGACTCGATATAGAATGAAAACCATGACCATCTCAGCTGGCATTACATCATTAAACTGGAGTGACGACTGTAGCACTTTGGCCGAAATCACATCTCCTGACTCTATATAGAATGAAAACCATGACCATCTCGGCTGTCATTATATCATTCAACTGGAGTGACGACTACATCACTTGCATCGGAATTACATCACTTGACTCGATATCAAATGAAAACCATGAACATATCGACTGGCATTACATCATTCAACTGGAGTGACGACTGTAGCACTTTGGCCGGAATTACATCTCCTAACTCTATATAGAATGAAAACCATGAGCATGTTGGCTGGCATTACATCATTCAACTAGAGTGATGACTACAACACTTGGGCCGGAATTACATCACCTAACTCGATATAGAATGAAATTCATGATCACCTCGACTTGCATTACATCATTAAACTGGAGTGACAACTGCATCACTTAGGCCGGAATTACATTACCTGACACTATATAGAATGAAAACCATGAAATCTCGGCTGACATTACATCATTAAACTAGCGTGATGACTATATCACTTAGGGTAGAATTACATCAACTGACTCGATATAGAATGAAAACCATGACCATCTCAGCTGGCATTACATCATTAAACGGGAGTGACGACTGTAGCACTTTGGCCGAAATCACATCTCCTGACTCTATATAGAATGAAAACCATGACCATCTCGGCTGTCATTATATCATTCAACTGGAGTGACGACTACATCACTTGCGTTGGAATTACATTACTTGACTCGATATCAAATGAAAACCATGAACATATCGACTGGCATTACATCATTCAACTGGAGTGACGACTGTAGCACTTTGGCCGGAATTACATCTCCTAACTCTATATAGAATGAAAACCATGAGCATGTTGGCTGGCATTACATCATTCAACTAGAGTGATGACTACAACACTTTGGGCAGGAATTACAGCACCTAACTCGATATAGAATGAAATTCATGATCACCTCGACTTGCATTACATCATTAAATTGGAGTGACAACTACATCACTTAGGCCGGAATTACATTACCTGACACTATATAGAATGAAAACCATGAAATCTCGGCTGAAATTACATCATTAAACTGCAGTGATGACTATATCACTTAGGCTAGAATTACATCACCTGACTCGATATAGAATGAAAACCATGACCATCTCAGCTGGTATTACATCATTAAACGGGAGTGACGACGGTAGCACTTTGGCCGAAATCACATCTCCTGACTCTATATAGAATGAAAACCATGACCATCTCGGCTGTCATTATATCATTCAACTGGAGTGACGACTACATCACTTGCATCGGAATTACATCACTTGACTCGATATCAAATGAAAACCATAAACATATCGACTGGCATTACATCATTCAACTGGAGTGACGACTGTAGCACTTTGGCCGGAATTACATCTCCTAACTCTATATAGAATGAAAACCATGAGCATGTTGGCTGGCATTACATCATTCAACTAGAGTGATGACTACAGCACTTGGGCAGGAATTACATCACCTAACTCGATATAGAATGAAATTCATGATCACCTCGACTTGCATTACATCATTAAACTGGAGTGACAACTGCATCACTTAGGCCGGAATTACATTACCTGATTCTATATAGAATGAAAACCATGAAATCTCGGCTGACATTACATCATTAAACTAGAGTGATGACTATATCACTTAGGCTAGAATTACATCACCTGACTCGATATAGAATGAAAATCATGACCATCTCAGCTGGCATTACATCATTAAACGGGAGTGACGACTGTAGCACTTTGGCCGAAATCACATCTCCTGACTCTATATAGAATGAAAACCATGACCATCTCGGCTGTCATTATATCATTCAACTGGAGTGACAACTACATCACTTGCATCGGAATTACATCACTTGACTCGATATCAAATGAAAACCATGAACATATCGACTGGCATTACATCATTCAACTGGAGTGACGACTGTAGCACTTTGGTCGAAATTACATCTCCTAACTCTATATAGAATGAAAACCATGAGCATGTTGGCTGGCATTACATCATTCAACTAGAGTGATGACTACAACACTTGGGCCGGAATTACATCACCTAACTCGATATAGAATGAAATTCATGATCACCTCGACTTGCATTACATCATTAAACTGAAGTAACAACTGCATCACTTAGGCCGGAATTACATTACCTGACACTATATAGAATGAAAACCATGAAATCTCGGCTGACATTACATCATTAAACTAGAGTGATGACTATATCACTTTGGGTAGAATTACATCACCTGACTCGATATAGAATGAAAACCATGACCATCTCAGCTGACATTACATCATTAAACTAGAGTGACGACTGTAGCACTTTGGTCGAAATTACATCTCCTGACTCTATATAGAATGAAAACCATGACCATCTCGGCTGTCATTATATCATTCAACTGGAGTGACGACTACATCACTTGCGATGGAATTACATCACTTGACTCGATATCAAATGAAAACCATGAACATATCGACTGGCATTACATCATTCAACTGGAGTGACAACTGTAGCACTTTGGTCGGAATTACATCTCCTAACTCTATATAGAATGAAAACCATGAGCATGTTGGCTGGCATTACATCATTCAACAAGAGTGATGACTATAGCACTTGGGCCGGAATTACATCACCTAACTCGATATAGAATGAAATTCATGATCACCTCGACTTGCATTACATCATTAAACTGGAGTGACAACTGCATCACTTAGGCCGGAATTACATTACCTGATACTATATAGAATGAAAACCATGAAATCTCGGCTGAAATTACATCATTAAACTGGAGTGATGACTATATCACTTAGGCTAGAATTACATCACCTGACTCGATATAGAATGAAAATCATGACCATCTCAGATGGCATTACATCATTAAACGGGAGTGACGACTGTAGCACTTTGGCCGAAATCACATCTCCTGACTCTATATAGAATGAAAACCATGACCATCTCGGCTGTCTAATCATCATTCAACTGGAGTGACGACTACATCACTTGCATCGGAATTACATCACTTGACTCGATATCAAATGAAAACCATGAACATATCGACTGGCATTACATCATTCAACTGGAGTGACGACTGTAGCACTTTGGCCGGAATTACATCTCCTAACTCTATATAGAATGAAAACCATGAGCATGTTGGCTGGCATTACATCATTCAACTAGAGTGATGACTACAACACTTGGGCCGGAATTACATCACCTAACTCGATATAGAATGAAATTCATGATCACCTCGACTTGCATTACATCATTAAACTGGAGTGACAACTGCATCACTTAGGCCGGAATTACATTACCTGACACTATATAGAATGAAAACCATGAAATCTCGGCTGACATTACATCATTAAACTAGAGTGATGACTATATCACTTAGGGTAGAATTACATCACCTGACTCGATATAGAATGAAAACCATGACCATCTCAGCTGGCATTACATCATTAAACTGGAGTGACGACTGTAGCACTTTGGCCGAAATCACATCTCCTGACTCTATATAGAATGAAAACCATGACCATCTCGGCTGTCATTATATCATTCAACTGGAGTGATGACTAGATCACTTGCATCAGAATTACATCACTTGACTCGATATCAAATGAAAACCATGAACATATCGACTAGCATTACATCATTCAACTGGAGTGACGACTGTAGCACTTTGGCCGGAATTACATCTCCTAACTCTATATAGAATGAAAACCATGAGCATGTTGGCTGGCATTACATCATTCAACTAGAGTGATGACTACAACACTTGGGCCGGAATTATATCACCTAACTCGATACAGAATGAAATTCATGATCACCTCTACTTGCATTACATCATTAAACTGGAGAGACAACTGCATCACTTAGGCCGGAATTACATTACCTGACACTATATAGAATGAAAACCATTAAATCTCGGCTGACATTACATCATTAAACTAGAGTGATGTCTATATCACTTAGGGTAGAATTACATCAGCTGACTCGATATAGAATGAAAACCATGACCATCTCAGCTGGCATTAGATCATTAAACTGGAGTGACACTGTAGCACTTTGGCCGAAATCACATCTCCTGACTCTATATAGAATGAAAACCATGACCATCTCGGCTGTCATTATATCATTCAACTGGAGTGACGACTACATCACTTGCATCGGAATTACATCACTTGACTCGATATCAAATGAAAACCATGAACATATCGACTGGCATTACATCATTCAACTGGAGTGACGACTGTAGCACTTTGGCCGGAATTACATCTCCTAACTCTATATAGAATGAAAACCATGAGCATGTTGGCTGGCATTACATCATTCAACTAGAGTGATGACTACAACACTTGGGCCGGAATTACATCACCTAACTCGATATAGAATGAAATTCATGATCACCTCGACTTGCATTACATCATTAAACTGGAGTGACAACTGCATCACTTAGGCCGGAATTACATTACCTGACACTATATAGAATGAAAACCATGAAATCTCGGCTGACATTACATCATTAAACTAGAGTGATGACTATATCACTTAGGGTAGAATTACATCACCTGACTCGATATAGAATGAAAACCATGACCATCTCAGCTGGCATTACATCATTAAACGGGAGTGACGACTGTAGCACTTTGGCCGAAATCACATCTCCAAACTCTATATAGAATGAAAACCATGACCATCTCGGCTGTCATTATATCATTCAACTGGAGTGACAACTACATCACTTGCGTTGGAATTACATCACTTGACTCGATATCAAATGAAAACCATGAACATATCGACTGGCATTACATCATTCAACTGGAGTGACGACTGTAGCACTTTGGCCGGAATTACATCTCCTAACTCTATATAGAATGAAAACCATGAAATCTCGGCTGACATTACATCATTAAACTAGAGTGATGACTATATCACTTAGGGTAGAATTACATCACCTGACTCGATATAGAATGAAAACCATGACCATCTCAGCTGGCATTACATCATTAAACTGGAGTGACGACTGTAGCACTTTGGCCGAAATCACATCTCCTGACTCTATATAGAATGAAAACCATGACCATCTCGGCTGTCATTATATCATTCAACTGGAGTGACGACTACATCACTTGCGTCGGAATTACATCACTTGACTCGATATCAAATGAAAACCATGAACATATCGACTGGCATTACATCATTCAACTAGAGTGACGACTGTAGCACTTTGGTCGGAATTACATCTCCTAACTCTATATAGAATGAAAACCATGAGCATGTTGGCTGGCATTACATCATTCAACTAGAGTGATGATAAGAACACTTGGGCAGAAATTACATCACCTAACTCGATATAGAATGAAATTCAAGATCACCTTGACTTGCATTACATCATTAAACAGGAGTGACAACTGCATCACTTAGGCTTGAATTACATTACCTAACTCTATATAGAATGAAAACCATGAAATCTCGGCTGACATTACATCATTAAACTAGAGTGATGACTATATCACTTAGGCTAGAATTACATCACCTGACTCGATATAGAATGAAAACCATGACCATCTCAGCTGGCATTACATCATTAAACTGGAGTGACGACTGTAGCACTTTGGCCGAAATCACATCTCCTGACTCTATATAGAATGAAAACCATGACCATCTCAGTTTTCATTATATCATTCAACTGGAGTGACGACTACATCACTTGCATCAGAATTACATCACTTGACTCGATATCAAATGAAAACCATGAACATATCGACTGGCATTACATCATTCAACTGGAGTGACGACTGTAGCACTTTGGCCGGAATTACATCTCCTAACTCTATATAGAATGAAAACCATGAGCATGTTGGCTGGCATTACATCATTCAACTAGAGTGATGACTACAACACTTGGGCCGGAATTACATCACCTAACTCGATATAGAATGAAATTCATGATCACCTCGACTTGCATTACATCATTAAACTGGAGTGACAACTGCATCACTTAGGCCGGAATTACATTACCTGATTCTATATAGAATGAAAACCATGAAATCTCGGCTGACATTACATCATTAAACTGGAGTGATGACTATATCACTTAGGGTAGAATTACATCACCTGACTCGATATAGAATGAAAACCATGACCATCTCAGCTGACATTACATCATTAAACTGGAGTGACGACTGTAGCACTTTGTCCGAAATCACATCTCCTGACTCTATATAGAATGAAAACCATGACCATCCCGGCTGTCATTATATCATTCAACTGGAGTGACGACTACATCACTTGCGTCGGAATTACATCACTTGACTCGATATCAAATGAAAACCATGAACATATCGACTGGCATTACATCATTCAACTGGAGTGACGACTGTAGCACTTTGGCCGTAATTACATCTCCTAACTCTATATAGAATGAAAACCATGAGCATGTTGGCTGGCATTACATCATTCAACTAGAGTGATGACTACAGCACTTGGGCCGGAATTACATCACCTAACTCGATATAGAATGAAATTCATGATCACCTCGACTTGCATTACATCATTAAACTGGAGTGACAACTGCATCACTTAGGCTTGAATTACATTACCTAACTCTATATAGAATGAAAACCATGAAATCTCGGCTGACATTACATCATTAAACTAGAGTGATGACTATATCACTTAGGCTAAAATTACATCACCTGACTCGATATAGAATGAAAACCATGACCATCTCAGCTGGCATTACATCATTAAACTGGAGTGACGACTGTAGCACTTTGGCCGAAATCACATCTCCTGACTCTATATAGAATGAAAACCATGACCATCTCGGCTGTCATTATATCATTCAACTGGAGTGACGACTACATCACTTGCGTCGGAATTACATCACTTGACTCGATATCAAATGAAAACCATGAACATATCGACTGGCATTACATCATTCAACTGGAGTGACGACTGTAGCACTTTGGCCGAAATTACATCTCCTAACTCTATATAGAATGAAAACCATGAGCATGTTGGCTGGCATTACATCATTCAACTAGAGTGATGACTACAACACTTGGGCCGGAATTACATCACCTAACTCGATATAGAATGAAATTCATGATCACCTCGACTTGCATTACATCATTAAACTGGAGTGACAACTGCATCACTTAGGCCGGAATTACATTACCTGACACTATATAGAATGAAAACCATTAAATCTCGGCTGACATTACATCATTAAACTAGAGTGATGTCTATATCACTTAGGGTAGAATTACATCAGCTGACTCGATATAGAATGAAAACCATGACCATCTCAGCTGGCATTAGATCATTAAACTGGAGTGACACTGTAGCACTTTGGCCGAAATCACATCTCCTGACTCTATATAGAATGAAAACCGTGAACATCTCGGCTGTCATTATATCATTCAACTGGAGTGACGACTACATCATTTCCGTCGGAATTACATCACTTGACTCGACATCAAATGAAAACCATGAACATATCGACTAGCATTACATCATTCAACTGGAGTGACGACTGTAGCACTTTGGCCGGAATTACATCTCCTAACTCTATATAGAATGAAAACCATAAGCATGTTGGCTGGTATTACATCATTCAACTAGAGTGATGACTATATCACTTAGGGTAGAATTACATCACCTGACTCGATATAGAATGAAAGACATGACCATCTCAGCTGGCATTACATCATTAAACTGGAGTGACGACTGTAGCACTTTGGCCGAAATCACATCTCCTGACTCTATATAGAATGAAAACCATGACCATCTCGGCTGTCATTATATCATTCAACTGGAGTGACGACTACATCACTTGCATCGGAATTACATCACTTGACTCGATATCAAATGAAAACCATGAACATATCGACTGGCATTACATCATTCAACTGGAGTGACGACTGTAGCACTTTGGCCGGAATTACATCTCCTAACTCTATATAGAATGAAAACCATGAGCATGTTGGCTGGCATTACATCATTCAACTAGAGTGATGACTACAACACTTGGGCCGGAATTACATCACCTAACTCGATATAGAATGAAATTCATGATCACCTCGACTTGCATTACATCATTAAACTGGAGTGACAACTGCATCACTTAGGCCGGAATTACATTACCTGACACTATATAGAATGAAAACCATGAAATCTCGGCTGAAATTACATCATTAAACTGGAGTGATGACTATATCACTTAGGCTAGAATTACATCACCTGACTCGATATAGAATGAAAACCATGACCATCTCAGCTGGCATTACATCATTAAACGGGAGTGACGACTGTAGCACTTTGGCCGAAATCACATCTCCTGACTCTATATAGAATGAAAACCATGACCATCTCGGCTGTCATTATATCATTCAACTGGAGTGACGACTACATCACTTGCGTCGGAATTACATCACTTGACTCGATATCAAATGAAAACCATGAACATATCGACTGGCATTACATCATTCAACTGGAGTGACGACTGTAGCACTTTGGCCGGAATTACATCTCCTAACTCTATATAGAATGAAAACCATGAGCATGTTGGCTGGCATTACATCATTCAACTAGAGTGATGACTACAACACTTGGGCCGGAATTACATCACCTAACTCGATATAGAATGAAATTCATGATCACCTCGACTTGCATTACATCATTAAACTGGAGTGACAACTGCATCACTTAGGCCGGAATTACATTACCTGATTCTATATAGAATGAAAACCATGAAATCTCGGCTGACATTACATCATTAAACTGGAGTGATGACTATATCACTTAGGGTAGAATTACATCACCTGACTCGATATAGAATGAAAACCATGACCATCTCAGCTGACATTACATCAATAAACTAGAGTGACGACTGTAGCACTTTGTCCGAAATCACATCTCCTGACTCTATATAGAATGAAAACCATGACCATCTCGGCTGTCATTACATCATTCAACTGGAGTGACGACTACATCACTTGCATCGGAATTACATCACTTGACTCGATATCAAATGAAAACCATGAACATATCGACTGGCATTACATCATTCAACTAGAGTGACGACTGTAGCACTTTGGCCGGAATTACATCTCCTAACTCTATATAGAATGAAAACCATGAGCATGTTGGCTGGCATTACATCATTCAACTAGAGTGATGACTACAACACTTGGGCCGGAATTACATCACCTAACTCGATATAGAATGAAATTCATGATCACCTCGACTTGCATTACATCATTAAACTGGAGTGACAACTGCATCACTTAGGCCGGAATTACATTACCTGACACTATATAGAATGAAAACCATGAAATCTCGGTTGACATTACACCATTAAACTAGAGTGATGAATATATCACTTAGGGTAGAATTACATCACCTGACTCGATATAGAATGAAAACCATGGCCATCTCAGCTGGCATTACATCATTAAACGGGAGTGACGACTGTAGCACTTTGGCCGAAATCACATCTCCTGACTCTATATAGAATGAAAACCATGACCATCTCGGCTGTCATTATATCATTCAACTGGAGTGACGACTACATCACTTGCATCGGAATTACATCACTTGACTCGATATCAAATGAAAACCATAAACATATCGACTGGCATTACATCATTCAACTGGAGTGACGACTGTAGCACTTTGGCCGGAATTACATCTCCTAACTCTATATAGAATGAAAACCATGAGCATGTTGGCTGGCATTACATCATTCAACTAGAGTGATGACTACAGCACTTGGGCCAGAATTACATCACCTAACTCGATATAGAATGAAATTCATGATCACCTCGACTTGCATTACATCATTAAACTGGAGTGACAACTGCATCACTTAGGCCGGAATTACATTACCTGACACTATATAGAATGAAAACCATGAAATCTCGGCTGACATTACATCATTAAACTAGAGTGATGACTATATCACTTAGGGTAGAATTACATCAGCTGACTCGATATAGAATGAAAATCATGACCATCTCAGCTGGCATTACATCATTAAACGGGAGTGACGACTGTAGCACTTTGGCCGAAATCACATCTCCTGACTCTATATAGAATGAAAACCATGACCATCTCGGCTGTCATTATATCATTCAACTGGAGTGACGACTACATCACTTGCATCGGAATTACATCACTTGACTCGATATCAAATGAAAACCATGAACATATCGACTGGCATTACATCATTCAACTGGAGTGACGACTGTAGCACTTTGGCCGGAATTACATCTCCTAACTCTATATAGAATGAAAACCATGAGCATGTTGGCTGACATTACATCATTAAACAAGAGTGATGACTATATCACTTAGGGTAGAATTACATCACCTGACTCGATATAGAATGAAAGACATGACCATCTCAGCTGGCATTACATTATTAAACTGGAGTGACGACTGTAGCACTTTGGCCGAAATCACATCTCCTGACTCTATATAGAATGAAAACCATGACCATCTCGGCTGTCATTATATCATTCAACTGGAGTGACGACTACATCACTTGCGTCGGAATTACATCACTTGACTCGATATCAAATGAAAACTATGAACATATCGATTGGCATTACATCATTCAACTGGAGTGACGACTGTAGCACTTTGGTCGGAATTACATCTCCTAACTCTATATAGAATGAAAACCATGAGCATGTTGGCTGGCATTACATCATTCAACTAGAGTGATGACTACAAGACTTGGGCCGGAATTACATCACCTAACTCGATATAGAATGAAATTCATGATCACCTCGACTTGCATTACATCATTAAACTGGAGTGACAGCTGCATCACTTAGGCCGGAATTACATTACCTGACACTATATAGAATGAAAACCATGAAATCTCGGCTGAAATTACATCATTAAACTGGAGTGATGACTATATCACTTAGGCTAGAATTACATCACCTGACTCGATATAGAATGAAAACCATGACCATCTCAGCTGGCATTACATCATTAAACGGGAGTGACGACGGTAGCACTTTGGCCGAAATCACATCTCCTGACTCTATATAGAATGAAAACCATGACCATCTCGGCTGTCATTATATCATTCAACTGGAGTGACGACTACATCACTTGCGTCGGAATTACATCACTTGACTCGATATCAAATGAAAACCATGAACATATCGACTGGCATTACATCATTCAACTGGAGTGACGACTGTAGCACTTTGGTCGGAATTACATCTCCTAACTCTATATAGAATGAAAACCATGAGCATGTTGGCTGGCATTACATCATTCAACTAGAGTGATGACTACAGCACTTGGGCCGGAATTACATCACCTAACTCGATATAGAATGAAATTCATGATCACCTCGACTTGCATTACATCATTAAACTGGAGTGACAACTGCATCACTTAGGCCGGACTTACATTACCTGACACTATATAGAATGAAAACCATGAAATCTCGACTGAAATTACATCATTAAACTAGAGTGATGACTATATCACTTAGGGTAGTATTACATCAGCTGACTCGATATAGAATGAAAATCATGACCATCTCAGCTGGCATTACATCATTAAACGGGAGTGACGACTGTAGCACTTTGGCCGAAATCACATCTCCTGACTCTATATAGAATGAAAACCATGACCATCTCGGCTGTCATTACATCATTCAACTGGAGTGACGACTACATCACTTGCATCAGAATTACATCACTTGACTCGATATCAATTGAAAACCATGAACATATTGACCGCCATTACATCATTCAACTGGAGTGACGACTGTAGCACTTTGGCCGAAATTACATCTCCTAACTCTATATAGAATGAAAACCATGAGCATGTTGGCTGGCATTACATCATTCAACTAGAGTGATGACTACAGCACTTGGGCCGGAATTACATCACCTAACTCGATATAGAATGAAATGCATGATCACCTCGACTTGCATTACATCATTAAACCGAGTGACAATCGCATCACTTAGGCCTAATTACATTACCTGACACTATATAGAATGAAAACCATGAAATCTCGGCTGACATTACATCATTAAACTAGAGTGATGACTATATCACTTAGGCTAGAATTACATCACCTGACTCGATATAGAATGAAAACCATGACCATCTCAGTTGGCATTACATCATTAAACTGGAGTGACGACTGTAGCACTTTGGCCGAAATCACATCTCCTGACTCTATATAGAATGAAAACCATGACCATCTCGGCTGTCATTATATCATTCAACTGGAGTGACGACTACATCACTTGCGTCGAAATTACATCACTTGACTCGATATCAAATGAAAACCATGAACATATCGACTGGCATTACATCATTCAACTGGAGTGACGACTGTAGCACTTTGGCCGTAATTACATCTCCTAACTCTATATAGAATGAAAACCATGAGCATGTTGGCTGGCATTACATCATTCAACTAGAGTGATGACTACAGCACTTGGGCCGGAATTACATCACCTAACTCGATATAGAATGAAATTCATGATCACCTCGACTTGCATTACATCATTAAACTGGAGTGACAACTGCATCACTTAGGCCGGAATTACATTACCTGACACTATATAGAATGAAAACCATGAAATCTCGGCTGACATTACATCATTAAACTAGAGTGATGAATATATCACTTAGGGTAGAATTACATCACCTGACTCGATATAGAATGAAAACCATGGCCATCTCAGCTGGCATTACATCATTAAACGGGAGTGACGACTATAGCACTTTGGCCGAAATCACATCTCCAAACTCTATATAGAATGAAAACCATGACCATCTCGGCTGTCATTATATCATTCAACTGGAGTGACAACTACATCACTTGCGTTGGAATTACATCACTTGACTCGATATCAAATGAAAACCATGAACATATTGACTGCCATTACATCATTCAACTGGAGTGACGACTGTAGCACTTTGGCCGAAATTACATCTCCTAACTCTATATAGAATGAAAACCATGAAATCTCGGCTGACATTACATCATAAAACTAGAGTGATGACTATATCACTTAGGGTAGAATTACATCTCCTGACTCTATATAGAATGAAAACCATGACCATCTCGGCTGTCATTACATCATTCCACTGGAGTGACGACTGTAGCACTTTGGCCGAAATCACATCTCCAGACTCTATATAGAATGAAAACCATGACCATCTCGTCTGGCATTACATCATTCAACTGGAGTGACGACTACATCACTTGCATCGGAATTACATCACTTGACTCGATATCAAATGAAAACCATGAACATATCGACTGGCATTACATCATTCAACTGGAGTGACGACTGTAGCACTTTGGCCGGAATTACATCTCCTAACTCTATATAGAATGAAAACCATGAGCATGTTGGCTGGCATTACATCATTCAACTAGAGTGATGACTACAACACTTGGGCAGGAATTACATCACCTAACTCGATATAGAATGAAATTCATGATCACCTCGACTTGCATTACATCATTAAACTGGAGTGACAACTGCATCACTTAGGCCGGAATTACATTACCTGACACTATATAGAATGAAAACCATGAAATCTCGGCTGAAATTACATCATTAAACTGGAGTGATGACTATATCACTTAGGGTAGAATTACATCAACTGACTCGATATAGAGTGAAAACCATGACCATCTCAGCTGGCATTACATCATTAAACTAGAGTGACGACTGTAGCACTTAGGTCGAAATCATATCTCCTGACTCTATATAGAATGAAAACCATGACCATCTCGGCTGTCATTATATCATTCAACTGGAGTGACGACTACATCACTTGCGATGGAATTACATCACTTGACTCGATATCAAATGAAAACCATGAACATATCGACTGGCATTATATCATTCAACTGGAGTGAGAACTGTAGCACTTTGGTCGGAATTACATCTCCTAACTCTATATAGAATGAAAACCATGAGCATGTTGGCTGGCATTACATCATTCAACTAGAGTGATGACTACAACACTTGGGCCGGAATTACATCACCTAACTCGATATAGAATGAAATTCATGATCACCTCGACTTGCATTACATCATTAAACTGGAGTGACAACTGCATCACTTAGGCTTGAATTACATTACCTGATTCTATATAGAATGAAAACCATGAAATCTCGGCTGACATTACATCATTAAACTAGAGTGATGACTATATCACTTAGGGTAGAATTACATCACCTGACTCGATATAGAATGAAAATCATGACCATCTCAGCTGGCATTACATCATTAAACGGGAGTGACGACTGTAGCACTTTGGCCGAAATCACATCTCCTGACTCTATATAGAATGAAAACCATGACCATCTCGGCTGTCATTATATCATTTAACTTTAGTGACGACTACATCACTTGCATCGGAATTACATCACTTGAATCGATATCAAATGAAAACCATAAACATATCGACTGACATTACATCATTCAACTGGAGTGACGACTGTAGCACTTTGGCCGGAATTACATCTCCTAACTCTATATAGAATGAAAACCATGAGCATGTTGGCTGACATTACATCATTCAACTAGAGTGATGACTACAACACTTGGGCCGGAATTACATCACCTAACTCGATATAGAATGAAATTCATGATCACCTCGACTTGCATTACATCATTAAACTGGAGTGACAACTGCATCACTTAGGCCGGAATTACATTACATGATTCTATATAGAATGAAAACCATGAAATCTCGGCTGAAATTACATCATTAAACTAGAGTGATGACTATATCACTTAGGCTAGAATTACATCCCCTGACTAGATATAGAATGAAAATCATGACCATCTCAGCTGGCATTACATCATTAAACTGGAGTGACGACTGTAGCACTTTGGCCGAAATCACATCTCCTGACTCTATATAGAATGAAAACCATGACCATCTCGGCTATCATTACATCATTCAACTGGAGTGACGACTACATCACTTGCATCGGAATTACATCACTTGACTCGATATCAAATGAAAATCATAAACATATCGACTGGCATTACATCATTCAACTGGAGTGACGACTGTAGCACTTTGGCCGGAGTTACATCTCCTAACTCTATATAGAATGAAAACCATGACCATGTTGGCTGGCATTACATCATTCAACTAGAGTGATGACTACAACACTTGGGTTGGAATTACATCACCTAACTCGATATAGAATGAAATTCATGATCACCTCGACTTGCATTACATCATTAAACTGGAGTGACAACTGCATCACTTAGGCCGGAATTACATTACCTGACACTTTATAGAATGAAAACCATGAAATCTCGACTGACATTACATCATTAAACTGGAGTGATGACTAGATCACTTAGGGTAGAATAACATCAACGGACTCGATATAGAATGAAAACCATGACCATCTCGGTGGCATTACATCATTAAATTGGAGTGACATTGTAGCACTTTGGCCGAAATCACATCTCCTGACTCTATATAGAATGAAAACCATGACCATCTCGGCTGTCATTATATCATTCAACTGGAGTGACGACTACATCACTTGCATCGGAATTACATCACTTGACTCGATATCAAATGAAAACCATGAACATATCGACTGGCATTACATCATTAAACTGGAGTGACAACTGCATCACTTAGGCTTGAATTACATTACCTGACACTATATAGAATGAAAACCATAAGCATGTTGGCTGGTATTACATCATTCAACTAGAGTGATGACTATATCACTTAGGCCAGAATTACATCACCTGACTCGATATAGAATGAAAACCATGACCATCTCAGCTGGCATTACATCATTAAACGGGAGTGACGACTGTAGCACTTTGGCCGAAATCACATCTCCTGACTCTATATAGAATGAAAACCATGACCATCTCGGCTGTCATTACATCATTCAACTGGAGTGACGACTACATCACTTGCATCGGAATTACATCACTTGACTCGATATCAAATGAAAACCATGAACATATCGACTGGCATTACATCATTCAACTGGAGTGACGACTGTAGCACTTTGGCCGGAATTACATCTCCTAACTCTATATAGAATGAAAACCATGAGCATGTTGGCTGGCATTACATCATTCAACTAGAGTGATGACTACAGCACTTGGGTCGGAATTACATCACCTAACTCGATATAGAATGAAATTCATGATCACCTCGACTTGCATTACATTATTAAACTGGAGAGACAACTGTATCACTTAGGCCGAAATTACATTACCTGACACTATATAGAATGAAAACCATGAAATCTCGGCTGACATTATATCATAAAACTAGAGTGATGACTATATCACTTAGGGTAGAATTACATCACCTGACTCGATATAGAATGAAAACCATGACCATCTCAGCTGGCATTACATCATTAAACTGGAGTGACGACTGTAGCACTTTGGCTGAAATCACATCTCCTGACTCTATATAGAATGAAAACCATGACCATCTCGGCTGTCATTATATCATTCAACTGGAGTGACGACTACATCACTTGCGATGGAATTACATCACTTGACTCGATATCAAATGAAAACCATGAACATATCGACTGACATTACATCATTCAACTGGAGTGACGACTGTAGCACTTTGGCCGAAATTACATCTCCTAACTCTATATAGAATGAAAACCATGAGCATGTTGGCTGGCATTACATCATTCAACTAGAGTGATGACTACAACACTTGGGCAGGAATTACATCACCTAACTCGATATAGAATGAAATTCATGATCACCTCGACTTGCATTACATCATTAAACTGGAGTGACAACTGCATCACTTAGGCCGGAATTACATTACCTGACACTATATAGAATGAAAACCATGAAATCTCGGCTGACATTACATCATTAAACTAGAGTGATGACTATATCACTTAGGGTAGAATTACATCACCTGACTCGATATAGAATGAAAACCATGACCATCTCAGCTGGCATTACATCATTAAACGGGAGTGACGACTGTAGCACTTTGGCCGAAATCACATCTCCTGACTCTATATAGAATGAAAACCATGACCATCTCGGCTGTCATTATATCATTCAACTGGAGTGACGACTACATCACTTGCATCGGAATTACATCACTTGACTCGATATCAAATGAAAACCATGAACATATCGACTGGCATTACATCATTCAACTGGAGTGACGACTGTAGCACTTTGGCCGGAATTACATCTCCTAACTCTATATAGAATGAAAACCATGAGCATGTTGGCTGGCATTACATCATTCAACTAGAGTGATGACTACAACACTTGGGCCGGAATTACATCACCTAACTCGATATAGAATGAAATTCATGATCACCTCGACTTGCATTACATCATTAAACTGGAGTGACAACTGCATCACTTAGGCCGGAATTACATTACCTGACACTATATAGAATGAAAACCATGAAATCTCGGCTGACATTACATCATTAAACTAGAGTGATGACTATATCACTTAGGGTAGAATTACATCAGCTGACTCGATATAGAATGAAAATCATGACCATCTCAGCTGGCATTGCATCATTAAACTGGAGTGACGACTGTAGCACTTTGGCCGAAATTACATCTCCTGACTCTATATAGAATGAAAACCATGACCATCTCGGTTGTCATTATATCATTCAACTGGAGTGAAGACTACATCACTTGCGTTGGAATTACATTACTTGACTCGATATCAAATGAAAACCATGAACATATCGACTGGCATTACATCATTCAACTGGAGTGACGACTGTAGCACTTTGGCCGGAATTACATCTCCTAACTCTATATAGAATGAAAACCATGAGCATGTTGGCTGGCATTACATCATTCAACTAGAGTGATGACTACAACACTTGGGCAGGAATTACAGCACCTAACTCGATATAGAATGAAATTCATGATCACCTCGACTTGCATTACATCATTAAACTGGAGTGACAACTGCATCACTTAGGCCGGAATTACATTACCTGATTCTATATAGAATGAAAACCATGAAATCTCGGCTGCCATTACATCATTAAACTAGAGTGATGACTATCTCACTTAGGCTAAAATTACATCACCTGACTCTATATAGAATGAAAACCATGACCATCTCAGCTGGCATTACATCATTAAACGGGAGTGACGACTGTAGCACTTTGGCCGAAATCACATCTCCAGACTCTATATAGAATGAAAACCATGACCATCTCGGCTGTCATTATATCATTCAACTGGAGTGACAACTACATCACTTGACTCGATATCAAATGAAAACCATGAACATATTGACTGCCATTACATCATTCAACTGGAGTGACGACTGTAGCACTTTGGCCGGAATTACATCTCCTAACACTATATAGAATGAAAACCATGAGCATGTTGGCTAGCATTACATCATTCAACTAGAGTGATGACTACAACACTTGGGCCGATATTACATCACCTAACTCGATACAGAATGAAATTCATGATCACCTCTACTTGCATTACATCATTAAACTGGAGTGACAACTGCATCACTTAGGCCGTAATTACATTACCTGACACTATATAGAATGAAAACCATGAAATCTCGGCTGACATTGCATCATTAAACTAGAGTGATGACTATATCACTTAGGGTAGAATTACATCACCTGACTCGATATAGAATGAAAACCATGACCATCTCAGCTGGCATTACATCATTAAACTGGAGTGACGACTGTAGCACTTTGGCCGAAATCACATCTCCTGACTCTATATAGAATGAAAACCATGACCATCTCGGCTGTCATTATATCATTCAACTGGAGTGACGACTACATCACTTGCATCGGAATTACATCACTTGACTCGATATCAAATGAAAACCATGAACATATCGACTGGCATTACATGATTCAACTGGAGTGACGACTGTAGCACTTTGGCCGGAATTACATCTCCTATCTCTATATAGAATGAAAACCATGAAATCTCGGCTGACATTATATCATAAAACTAGAGTGATGACTATATCACTTAGGGTAGAATTACATCACCTGACTCGATATAGAATGAAAACCATGACCATCTCAGCTGGCATTACATCATTAAACTGGAGTGACGACTGTAGCACTTTGGCTGAAATCACATCTCCTGACTCTATATAGAATGAAAAACATGACCATCTCGGCTGGCATTATATCATTCACCTGGAGTGACGACTACATCACTTGCGTCGGAATTACATCACTTGACTCGATATCAAATGAAAACCATGAACATATCATCTGGCATTACATCATTCAACTGGAGTGACGACTGTAGCACTTTGGCCGGAATTACATCTCCTAACTCTATATAGAATGAAAACCATGAGCATGTTGGCTGGCATTTCATCATTCAACTAGAGTGATGACTACAACACTTGGGTCGGAATTACATCACCTAACTCGATATAGAATGAAATTCATGATCACCTCGACTTGCATTACATCATTAAACTGGAGAGACAACTGCATCACTTAGGCCGGAATTACATTACCTGACACTATATAGAATGAAAACCATGAAATCTCGGCTGACATTACATCATAAAACTAGAGTGATGACTATATCACTTAGGGTAGAATTACATCACCTGACTCGATATAGAATGAAAACCATGACCATCCCAGCTGGCATTACATCATTAAACTGGAGTGACGACTGTAGCACTTTGGCCGAAATCACATCTCCTGACTCTATATAGAATGAAAACCATGACTATCTCGGCTGTCATTATATCATTCACCTGGAGTGACGACTACATCACTTGCGTCAGAATTACATCACTTGACTCGATATCAAATGAAAACCATGAACATATCATCTGGCATTACATCATTCAACTGGAGTGACGACTGTAGCACTTTGGCCGGAATTACATCTCCTAACTCTATATAGAATGAAAACCATGAGCATGTTGGCTGGCATTTCATCATTCAACTAGAGTGATGACTATAGCACTTGGGCCGGAATTACATCTCCTAACTCGATATAGAATGAAATTCATGATCACTTCGGCTTGCATTACATCATTAAACTAGAGTGATGACTATATCACTTAGGGTAGAATTACATCACCTGACTCGATATAGAATGAAAACCATGACCATCTCAGCTGGCATTACATCATTAAACTGGAGTGACGACTGTAGCACTTTGGCTGAAATCACATCTCCTGACTCTATATAGAATGAAAAACATGACCATCTCGGCTGTCATTATTTCATTCAACTGGAGCGACGACTACATCACTTGCATCGGAATTACATCACTTGACTCGATATCAAATGAAAACCATGAACATATCGACTGGCATTACATCATTCAACTGGAGTGAAGACTGTAGCACTTTGGCCGGAATTACATCTCCTAACTCTATATAGAATGAAAACCATGAGCATGTTGGCTGGCATTACATCATTCAACTAGAGTGATGACTACAACACTTGGGCAGGAATTACAGCACCTAACTCGATATAGAATGAAATTCATGATCACCTCGACTTGCATTACATCATTAAACTGGAGTGACAACTGCATCACTTAGGCCGGAATTACATTACCTGATTCTATATAGAATGAAAACCATGAAATCTCGGCTGCCATTACATCATTAAACTAGAGTGATGACTATCTCACTTAGGCTAAAATTACATCACCTGACTCTATATAGAATGAAAACCATGACCATCTCAGCTGGCATTACATCATTAAACGGGAGTGACGACTGTAGCACTTTGGCCGAAATCACATCTCCAGACTCTATATAGAATGAAAACCATGACCATCTCGGCTGTCATTATATCATTCAACTGGAGTGACAACTACATCACTTGCGTTGGAATTACATCACTTGACTCGATATCAAATGAAAACCATGAACATATTGACTGCCATTACATCATTCAACTGGAGTGACGACTGTAGCACTTTGGCCGAAATTACATCTCCTAACTCTATATAGAATGAAAACCATGAGCATGTTGGCTGGCATTACATCATTCAACTAGAGTGATGACTACAACACTTTGGGCAGGAATTACAGCACCTAACTCGATATAGAATGAAATTCATGATCACCTCGACTTGCATTACATCATTAAACTGGAGTGACAACTGCATCACTTAGGCCGGAATTACATTACCTGATTCTATATAGAATGAAAACCATGAAATCTCGGCTGAAATTACATCATTAAACTGGAGTGATGACTATATCACTTAGGCTAGAATTACATCACCTGACTCGATATAGAATGAAAACCATGACCATCTCAGCTGGCATTACATCATTAAACGGGAGTGACGACTGTAGCACTTTGGCCGAAATCACATCTCCTGACTCTATATAGAATGAAAACCATGACCATCTCGGCTGTCATTATATCATTCAACTGGAGTGACGACTACATCACTTGCGTCGGAATTACATCACTTGACTCGATATCAAATGAAAACCATGAACATATCGACTGACATTACATCATTCAACTGGAGTGACGACTGTAGCACTTTGGCCGGAATTACATCTCCTAACTCTATATAGAATGAAAACCATGAGCATGTTGGCTGGCATTACATCATTCAACTAGAGTGATGACTACAACACTTGGGCCAGAATTACATCACCTAACTCGATACAGAATGAAATTCATGATCACCTCTACTTGCATTACATCATTAAATGGAGTGACAATCGCATCACTTAGGCCTAATTACATTACTTGACACTATATAGAATGAAAACCATGAAATCTCGGCTGACATTACATCATTCAACTAGAGTGATGACTATATCACTTAGGGTAGAATTACATCACCTGACTCGATATAGAATGAAAGACATGACCATCTCAGCTGGCATTACATCATTAAACTGGAGTGACGACTATGGCACTTTGGCCGAAATCACATCTCCTGACTCTATATAGAATGAAAACCATGACCATCTCGGCTGTCATTATATCATTCACCTGGAGTTACGACTACATCACTTGCGTCGGAATTACATCACTTGACTCGATATCAAATGAAAACCATGAACATATCGACTGGCATTACATCATTCAACTGGAGTGACGACTGTAGCACTTTGGCCGGAATTACATCTCCTAACTCTATATAGAATGAAAACCATGAGCATGTTGGCTGGCATTTCATCATTCAACTAGAGTGATGACTATAGCACTTGGTCCGGAATTACATCTCCTAACTCGATATAGAATGAAATTCATGATCACTTCGGCTTGCATTACATCATAAAACTAGAGTGATGACTATATCACTTAGGGTAGAATTACATCACCTGACTCGATGTAGAATGAAAACCATGACCATCTCAGCTGGCATTACATCATTAAACTAGAGTGACGACTGTAGCACTTTGGTCGAAATTACATCTCCTGACTCTATATAGAATGAAAACCATGACCATCTCGGCTGTCATTATATCATTCAACTAGAGTGACGACTACATCACTTGCGATGGAATTACATCACTTGACTCGATATCAAATGAAAACCATGAACATATCGACTGGCATTACATCATTCAACTGGAGTGACAACTGTAGCACTTTGGTCGGAATTACATCTCCTAACTCTATATAGAATGAAAACCATGAGCATGTTGGCTGGCATTACATCATTCAACTAGAGTGATGACTACAAGACTTGGGCCGGAAATAGATCACCTAACTCCATATAGAAGAAAATTGATGAGCACCTCGACTTGCAGTACAGCATTAAACCGAGTGACAGTTGCATCACTTAGGCCGGAATTACATTACCTTACACTATATAGAATGAAAACCATGAAATCTCGGCTGAAATTACATCATTAAACTGGAGTGATGACTATATCACTTAGGCTAGAATTACATCACCTGACTCGATATAGAATGAAAACCATGACCATCTCAGCTGGCATTACATCATTAAACGAGAGTGACGACTGTAGCACTTTGGCCGAAATCACATCTCCTGACTCTATATAGAATGAAAACCATGACCATCTCGGCTGTCATTATATCATTCAACTGGAGTGACGACTACATCACTTGCATCGGAATTACATCACTTGACTCGATATCAAATGAAAACCATGAACATATCGACTGGCATTACATCATTCAACTGGAGTGACGACTGTAGCACTTTGGCCGGAATTACATCTCCTAACTCTATATAGAATGAAAACCATGAGCATGTTGGCTGGCATTACATCATTCAACTAGAGTGATGACTACAACACTTGGGCCGGAATTACATCACCTAACTCGATATAGAATGAAATTCATGATCACCTCGACTTGCATTACATCATTAAACTGGAGTGACAACTGCATCACTTAGGCCGAAATTACATTACCTGACACTATATAGAATGAAAACCATGAAATCTCGGCTGACATTACATCATTAAACTAGAGTGATGACTATATCACTTAGGGTAGAATTACATCACCTGACTCGATATAGAATGAAAACCATGACCATCTCAGCTGGCATTACATCATTAAACTGGAGTGACGACTGTAGCACTTTGGCCGAAATCACATCTCCTGACTCTATATAGAATGAAAACCATGACCATCTCGGCTGTCATTATATCATTCAACTGGAGTGACGACTACATCACTTGCATCGGAATTACATCACTTGACTCGATATCAAATGAAAACCATGAACATATCGACTGGCATTACATCATTCAACTGGAGTGACGACTGTAGCACTTTGGCCGGAATTACATCTCCTAACTCTATATAGAATGAAAACCATGAGCATGTTGGCTGGCATTACATCATTCAACTAGAGTGATGACTACAACACTTGGGCCGGAATTACATCACCTAACTCGATATAGAATGAAATTCATGATCACCTCGACTTGCATTACATCATTAAACTGGAGTGACAACTGCATCACTTAGGCCGGAATTACATTACCTGACACTATATAGAATGAAAACCATGAAATCTCGGCTGACATTACATCATTAAACTAGAGTGATGACTATATCACTTAGGGTAGAATTACATCAGCTGACTCGATATAGAATGAAAACCATGACCATCTCAGATGACATTACATCATTAAACTGGAGTGACATTGTAGCACTTTGGCCGAAATCACATCTCCTGACTCTATATAGAATGAAAACCATGACCATCTCGGCTGTCATTATATCATTCAACTAGAGTGACGACTACATCACTTGCATCGGAATTACATCACTTGACTCGATATCAAATGAAAACCATAAACATATCGACTGGCATTACATCATTCAACTGGAGTGACGACTGTAGCACTTTGGCCGGAATTACATCTCCTAACTCTATATAGAATGAAAACCATGAGCATGTTGGCTGGCATTACATCATTCAACTAGAGTGATGACTACAACACTTTGGGCAGGAATTACAGCACCTAACTCGATATAGAATGAAATTCATGATCACCTCGACTTGCATTACATCATTAAACTGGAGTGACAACTGCATCATTTACGCCGGAATTACATTACCTGACACTATATAGAATGAAAACCATGAAATCTCGGCTGACATTACATCATTAAACAAGAGTGATGACTATATCACTTAGGGTAGAATTACATCACCTGACTCGATATAGAATGAAAGACATGACCATCTCAGCTGGCATTACATCATTAAACTGGAGTGACGACTGTAGCACTTTGGCCGAAATCACATCTCCTGACTCTATATAGAATGAAAACCATGACCATCTCGGCTGTCATTATATCATTCACCTGGAGTGACGACTACATCACTTGCGTCGGAATTACATCACTTGACTCGATATCAAATGAAAACCATGAACATATCATCTGGCATTACATCATTCAACTGGAGTGACGACTGTAGCACTTTGGCCGGAATTACATCTCCTAACTCTATATAGAATGAAAACCATGAGCATGTTGGCTGGCATTTCATCATTCAACTAGAGTGATGACTATAGCACTTGGGCCGGAATTACATCTCCTAACTCGATATAGAATGAAATTCATGATCACTTCGGCTTGCATTACATCATTAAACTAGAGTGATGACTGTATCACTTACGCTTGAATTACATCTCCTAACTCTATATAGAATGAAAACCATGAGCATGTTGGCTGGCTTTACTTCATTCAACTAGAGTGATGACTACATCACTTGGGCCGGAATTACATCACCTAACTCGATATAGAATGAAATTCATGATCACCTCGACTTGCATTACATCATTAAACTGGAGAGACAACTGCATCACTTAGGCCGGAATTACATTACCTGACACTATATAGAATGAAAACCATGAAATCTCGGCTGACATTACATCATAAAACTAGAGTGATGACTATATCACTTAGGGTAGAATTACATCACCTGACTCGATATAGAATGAAAACCATGACCATCTCAGCTGGCATTACATCATTAAACTGGAGTGACACTGTAGCACTTTGGCCGAAATCACATCTCCTGACTCTATATAGAATGAAAACCATGACCATCTCGGCTGTCATTATGTCATTCAACTGGAGTGACGACAACATCACTTGCATCGGAATTACATCACTTGACTCGATATCAAATGAAAACCATTAACATATCGACTGGCATTACATCATTCAACTGGAGTGACGACTGTAGCACTTTGGCCGGAATTACATCTCCTAACTCTATATAGAATGAAAACCATGAGCATGTTGGCTGGCATTACATCATTCAACTAGAGTGATGACTACAGCACTTGGGCAGGAATTACAGCACCTAACTCGATATAGAATGAAATTCATGATCACCTCGACTTGCATTACATCATTAAACTGGAGTGACAACTGCATCACTTAGGCCGGAATTACATTACCTGACACTATATAGAATGAAAACCATGAAATCTCGGCTGACATTACATCATTAAACTAGAGTGATGACTATATCACTTAGGGTAGAATTACATCACCTGACTCGATATAGAATGAAAACCATGACCATCTCAGCTGGCATTACATCATTAAACGGGAGTGACACTGTAGCACTTTGGCCGAAATCACATCTCCTGACTCTATATAGAATGAAAACCGTGAACATCTCGGCTGTCATTATATCATTCAACTGGAGTGACGACTACATCATTTGCGTCGTAATTACATCACTTGACTCGATATCAAATGAAAACCATGAACATATCGACTAGCATTACATCATTCAACTGGAGTGAAGACTGTAGCACTTTGGCCGGAATTACATCTCCTAACTCTATATTGAATGAAAACCATAAGCATGTTGGCTGGTATTACATCATTCAACTAGAGTGATAACTACATCACTTGGGTCGGAATTACATCACCTAACTCGATATAGAAAGAAATTTGTCATCACCTCGACTTGCATTATATTATTAAACTGGAGAGACAACTGCATCACTTAGGCCGGAATTACATTACCTGACACTATATAGAATGAAAACCATGAAATCTCGGCTGACATTACATCATTAAACAAGAGTGATGACTATATCACTTAGGGTAGAATTACATCACCTGACTCGATATAGAATGAAAGACATGACCATCTCAGCTGGCATTACATCATTAAACTGGAGTGACATTGTAGCACTTTGGCCGAAATCACATCTCCTGACTCTATATAGAATGAAAACCATGACCATCTCGGCTGTCATTATATCATTCAACTGGAGTGACGACTACATCACTTGCATCGGAATTACATCACTTGACTCGATATCAAATGAAAACCATGAACATATCGACTGGCATTACATCATTCAACTGGAGTGACGACTGTAGCACTTTGGCCGGAATTACATCTCCTAACTCTATATAGAATGAAAACCATGAGCATGTTGGCTGGCATTACATCATTCAACTAGAGTGATGACTACAACACTTGGGCCGGAATTACATCACCTAACTCGATATAGAATGAAATTCATGATCACCTCTACTTGCTAATACATCATTAAACTGGAGTGACAACTGCATCACTTACGCCGGAATTACATTACCTGACACTATATAGAATGAAAACCATGAAATCTCGGCTGACATTACATCATTAAACAAGAGTGATGACTATATCACTTAGGGTAGAATTACATCACCTGACTCGATATAGAATGAAAGACATGACCATCTCAGCTGGCATTACATCATTAAACTGGAGTGACATTGTAGCACTTTGGCCGAAATCACATCTCCTGACTCTATATAGAATGAAAACCATGACCATCTCGGCTGTCATTATATCATTCAACTGGAGTGACGACTACATCACTTGCATCGGAATTACATCACTTGACTCGATATCAAATGAAAACCATGAACATATCATCTGGCATTACATCATTCAACTGGAGTGACGACTGTAGCACTTTGGCCGAAATTACATCTCCTAGCTCTACTGGCCCAAGTATTGTAGTCATCACTCCATTTGAATGATATAATACAAGCCGAGATGGTCATGGTTTTCATTATATATCGAGTCAGGTGGTATGATTTTGGCCAAAGTGCATTAGTCGTCACTCTAGTTGAATGATGTATTCCCAACTGAGATGTTTATAGTTTTCAATCTATATCGATTTAGGTGATGTCATTTCGGCCCCACTACAGTCGTCACTCCAGTTGAACGATGTAATACAAGCCAAGATGGTCATGCCTTAAATTTTATATCGATTCAGGTGATGTAATTTTGGCCAGAGTGCAAAAGTCGTCACTCCATTTAATTGATGTAATCCCAACCTAGATGTTCAAAGTTTTCAATCTATATCGAGTTAGGTGATGTCATTCGGGCCCAACTACAGTCGTCACTCCGGTTGAATGATATAATACAAGATAAGATGGTCATGGTTTTGATTCTATATCGAGTTAGGTGATGTAATTACGACCCAAGTATTGCAGTCGTCACTCCAGTTGAATTATGTTAGTCCAGCAAACATGGTCATGGTTTTCACCCTATATCGAGTCAAGTGATGTAATTCTGGCACAAGTGCTACCGTCATCACCTCAGTTGAATGATGTAATGCTAGCCGAGATGTCATGGTTTTTATTCTATATCGATTCTGGTGATGTAATTTTTTCCCAAGTGTTGCAGTCGTCACTCTAGTTGAATGATGGAATGCCAGCCAAGATGGTCGTGGTTTTATTCAATATCTAGTAAGGTGATGTAATTTCAGCCCAAGTGCTACATTCGTCACTCTAGTTGAATGATGTAATGCTAGCCAGGATGGTCATGGTTTTCATTATATATCAAATCACATGATTTAATTCTAGCCCGAGTGCTGCAGTCATCACTCTACTTGAATGATGTAATGCTAGCCGAGATTTTATGGGTTTCATTCTATATCGAGTTAGGTAATGTAATTCCGTCCCAAGTGCTGCAGGCGTCACACTAGTTGGATTATGTAATGACAGCCAAGATGGTCATGGTTTTCACTCTATATCAAGTCAAGTGATATAATTCCGGCACAAGTGCTGCAGTCATCACTCCAGTTGAATGATATAATGCCAGCTGAGATGTCATGGTTATCATTCTATATCGAGTCAGGTGATGTAACTCATGCCCAAGTGCTGCAGTCTTCACACCAATTGAATGATGTAATGCCATCTTAGTCAGGTGATGTAATTTTGGCCCAAGTGCTGTATTCGTCACTCCAATTGAATCATCTAATAACAGCCGAGAAGGTCATGGTTTTCATTCTATATCGAGTCAAGTCATGTAATTCTAGCTCAAGTGTTGTAGTCATCACTCTAGTTGAATGATATAATGCAAGCCGAGATGGTCATGGTTTTCATTTTATATCGAGTCAGGTGATATGATTTTGGCCAGAGTGCTACAGTCGTCACACTAGTTGAATGATGTAATCCCTACTGAGATATTCATAGTTTTCATTCTATATCGAGTTAGATGATGTTATTCCGGCCCCAATACAATCGTCACTCCGGTTGAATGATGTAATGCTGGCCAAGATGGTCATGGTTTCATTCTATACCGATTCAGGTGATGTAATTTTGGCCAGAGTGCTACAGTCGTCACTCCAGTTGAATGATGTAATCCCTGCCTAGATGTTCATAGTTTTGAATCTATATCGAGTTATGTGATGTAATTCTGGATCAACTGCAGTCGTCACTCCGGTTGATTAAATTAGCAAGCAAAAATGGTCATGGATTTTATTCTATATCGAGTCAGGTGATGTAATTCTAGCCCAAGTGTTGTGGTCGTCACTCATATTGAATGATGTAAAGTCAGCCAAGATGGCCATGGTTTTCATTCTATATAGATTCAGGTGATGTAATTTTGGCCCAAGTGCTACAGTCGTGACTCAAGTTGAATGATATAATGCCAGCCGAGATGGTCATGGTTTTCATTTGATATTGAGTCAAATGATGTAAATCCGGCCCAAGTGATGTAGTCATCACTCTAGTTGAAAGACGTAATGCCAGCCGAGATGACATGGTTATCATTCAATATCGCGTCTGGTGATGTAACTCATGCTCAAGTGCTGCAGTCTTCACTCCAATTGAATGATGTAATGCCATCCAAAATGGGCATAGTCTCTATTCTATATCGAGTCAGGTGATGTAATTTCGGTCCAGGTGTTACATTCATTACTCAAGTTGAATGATGTAATGCCAGCCAAGATGGTCATGGTTTTAATTTGATATCGAGTCAAGTGATGTAAATTTGGCCCAAGTTATGTAGTCATCCCTCCAGTTGAATGATGTAATGCAAGCCGAGATGTCATGGTTATCACTTTCTATATCGAGTCCGGTGATGTAATTCATGATCAAGTGTTACAGTCTTCACACCAGTTGAATGATGTAATGTCATCCTAGATGGTCATAGTTTTCATTATATATCGAGTCAGGTGATGTAATGTCTGCCCAAGTGCTGCATTCATCACTCCAATTGAATCATTTAATAATAGCCGATAAGGTCATAGTTTTCATTCTATATCGAGTCAAGTCATGTAATTCTGGCCCACGTATTGTAGTTATCACTCCATTTGAATGATATAATACAAGCCGAGATGGTCATGGTTTTCATTATATATCGAGTCAGGTGATATGATTTTGGCCAGAGTGCTACAGTCGTCACTCTAGTTGAATGATGTAATCCCTACGGAGATATTCATAGTTTTCATTCTATATTGAGTTAGATGATGTCATTCCGGCCCCACTACAGTCGTCACTTCGGTTGAATGATGTAATGCTGGCCAAGATGGTCATGGTTTCATTCTATACCGATTTAGGTGATGTAATTTTGGCCAGAGTGCTACAGTCGTCACTCCAGTTGAATGATGTAATCCCTACCTAGATGTTCATAGTTTTCAATCTATATCGAGTTATGTGATGTAATTCTGGATCAACTACAGTCGTCACTCCGGTTGAATAATGTAATGTAAGCAAAATTGGTCATGGATTTTATTCTATATCGAGTCAGGTGATGTAATTCTAGCCCAAGTGTTGTAGTCGTCACTCATATTGAATGATGTAAAGTCAGCCAAGATGGCTATGGTTTTCATTCTATATCGATTCAGGTGATGTAATTTTGGCCCAAGTGCTGCAGTCGTGACTCAAGTTGAATGATATAATTCCAGCCGAGATGGTCATGGTTTTCATTTGATATTGAGTAAAATGATGTAAATCCGGCCCAAGTGATGTAGTCATCACTCCAGTTGAAAGACGTAATGTCAGCCGAGATGACATGGTTATCATTCAATATCGCGTCTGGTGATGTAACTCATGCTCAAGTGCTACAGTCTTCACTCCAATTGAATGATGTAATGCCATCCAAAATGGGCATATTCTCTATTCTATATCGAGTAAGGTGATGTAATTTCGGTCCAAGTGCTACATTCGTCACTCAAGTTGAATGATGTAATGCCAGCCAAGATGGTCATGGTTTAATTTGATATCGAGTCAAGTGATGTAAATTTGGCCGAAGTGATGTTGTCATCCCTCCAGTTGAATGATGTAATGCCAGCCGAGATGTCATGGTTATCATTTACTATATCGAGTCTGGTGATGTAATTCATGACCAAGTGTTGCAGTCTTCACACCAGTTGAATGATGTAATGTCATCCTAGATGGTCATAGTTTTCATTGTATATCGAGTCAGGTGATGTAATGTCTGCCCAAGTGCTGCATTCATCACTCCAATTGAATCATTTAATAACAGCCGAGAAGGTCATAGTTTTCATTCTATATCGAGTCAAGTCATGTAATTGTGGCCCAAGTATTGTAGTCATCACTCCATTTGAATGATTTAATACAAGCCGAGATGGTCATGGTTTTCATTATATATCGAGTCAGGTGGTATGATTTTGGCCAAAGTGCTATAGTCGTCACTCTAGTTGAATGATGTAATCCCAACTGAGATGTTTATAGTTTTCATTTTATATCGAGTTAGGTGATGTTCTTTCGGCCCACTACAGTCGTCACTCCAGTTGAACGATGTAATACAAGCCAAGATGGTCATGCTTTTAATTTTATATCGATTCAGGTGATGTAATTTTGGCCATAGTGCAACAGTCATCACTTCATTTAAATAATGTAATCCCAACCCAGATGTTCATAGTTTTCAATCTATATCGAGTTAGGTGATGTCATTCTGGCCCAACTACAGTCGTCACTCCGATTGAATGATATAATACAAGATAAGATGGTCATGGTTTTGATTCTATATCGAGTCAGGTGATGTAATTACGACCCAAGTATTGCAGTCATCACTCCAGTTGAATTATGTTAGTCCAGCAAACATGGTCATGGTTTTCACCCTATATCGAGTCAAGTGATGTAATTCTGGCACAAGTGCTACCGTCATCACCTCAGTTGAATGATGTAATGCTAGCCGAGATGTCATGGTTTTTATTCTATATCGATTCTGGTGATGTAATTTTTGTCCAAGTGTTGCAGTCGTCACACTAGTTGAATGATGGAATGCCAGCCAAGATGGTCGTGGTTTTATTCAATATCTAGTAAGGTGATGTAATTTCAGCCCAAGTGCTACATTCGTCACTCTAGTTGAATGATGTAATGCTAACCAGGATGGTCATGGTTTTCATTATATATCAAATCACATGATTTAATTCTAGCCCGAGTGCTGCAGTCATCACTCTACTTGAATGATGTAATGCTAGCCGAGATTTTATGGGTTTCATTCTATATCGAGTTAGGTGATGTAATTCCGTCCCAAGTGCTGCAGTCGTCACACTAGTTGAATTATGTAATGACAGCCAAGATGGTCATGGTTTTCACTCTATATCAAGTCAAGTGATATAATTTCGGCACAAGTGCTGCAGTCATCACTCTAGTTGAATGATGTAATGCCAGCTGAGATGTCATTGTTATCATTCTATATCGAGTCAGGTGATGTAACTCATGCCCAAGTGCTGCAGTCTTCACACCAATTAAATAATGTAATGCCATCATAGACAGGTGATGTAATTTTGGCCCAAGTGCTGTATTCATCACTCCAATTGAATGATCTAATAACAGCCGAGAAGGTCATGGTTTTCATTCTATATCGAGTCAAGTCATGTAATTCTAGCTCAAGTGTTGTAGTCATCACTCTAGTTGAATGATATAATGCAAGCCGAGATGGTCATGGTTTTCATTTTATATCGAGTCAGGTGATATGATTTTGGCCAGAGTGCTACAGTCGTCACACTAGTTGAATGATGTAATCCCTACTGAGATATTCATAGTTTTCATTCTATATCGAGTTAGATGATGTTATTCCGGCCCCAATACAATCGTCACTCCGGTTGAATGATGTAATGCTGGCCAAGATGGTCATGGTTTCATTCTATACCGATTCAGGTGATGTAATTTTGGCCAGAGTGCTACAGTCGTCACTCCAGTTGAATGATGTAATCCCTGCCTAGATGTTCATAGTTTTGAATCTATATCGAGTTATGTGATGTAATTCTGGATCAACTGCAGTCGTCACTCCGGTTGATTAAATTAGCAAGCAAAAATGGTCATGGATTTTATTCTATATCGAGTCAGGTGATGTAATTCTAGCCCAAGTGTTGTGGTCGTCACTCATATTGAATGATGTAAAGTCAGCCAAGATGGTCATGGTTTTCATTCTATATAGATTCAGGTGATGTAATTTTGGCCCAAGTGCTACAGTCGTGACTCAAGTTGAATGATATAATGCCAGCCGAGATGGTCATGGTTTTCATTTGATATTGAGTCAAATGATGTAAATCCGGCCCAAGTGATGTAGTCATCACTCTAGTTGAAAGACGTAATGCCAGCCGAGATGACATGGTTATCATTCAATATCGCGTCTGGTGATGTAACTCATGCTCAAGTGCTGCAGTCTTCACTCCAATTGAATGATGTAATGCCATCCAAAATGGGCATAGTCTCTATTCTATATCGAGTCAGGTGATGTAATTTCGGTCCAAGTGCTACATTCGTCACTCAAGTTGAATGATGTAATGCCAGCCAAGATGGTCATGGTTTTAATTTGATATCGAGTCAAGTGATGTAAATTTGGCCCAAGTGATGTAGTCATCCCTCTAGTTGAATGATGTAATGCCAGCCGAGATGTCATGGTGATCATTTTCTATATCGAGTCCGGTGATGTAATTCATGACCAAGTGTTGCAGTCTTCACACCAGTTGAATGATGTAATGTCATCCTAGATGGTCATAGTTTTCATTATATATCGAGTCAGGTGATGTAATGTCTGCCCAAGTCCTGCATTCATCACTCTAATTGAATCATTTAATAACAGCCGAGAAGGTCATAGTTTTCATTCTATATCGAGTCAAGTCATGTAATTCTGGCCCAAGTATTGTAGTCATCACTCCATTTGAATGATATAATACAAGCCGAGATGGTCATGGTTTTCATTATATATCGAGTCAGGTGATATGATTTTGGCCAAAGTGCTATAGTCGTCACTCTAGTTGAATGATGTAATCCCAGCTGAGATGTTTATAGTTTTCATTCTATATCGGGTTAGGGGATGTCATTTCGGCCCCACTACAGTCGTCACTCCAGTTGAACGATGTAATACAAGCCAAGATGGTCATGCTTTTAATTTTATATCGATTCAGGTGATGTAATTTTGGCCAGAGTGCAAAAGTCGTCACTCCATTTAAATGATGTAATCCCAACCTAGATGTTCAAAGTTTTCAATCTATATCGAGTTAGGTGATGTCATTCTGGCCCAACTACAGTCGCCACTCCGGTTGAATGATATAATACAAGATAAGATGGTCATGGTTTTGATTCTATATCGAGTCAGGTGATGTAATTACGACCCAAGTATTGCAGTCGTCACTCTAGTTCAATTATGTAAGTCCAGCAAACATGGTCATGGTTTTCACCCTATATCGAGTCAAGTGATGTAATTCTGGCACAAGTGCTGCAGTCATCACCTCAGTTGAATGATGTAATGCTAGCAGAGATGTCATGGATTTTATTCTATATCGATTCTGGTGATGTAATTTTTGCTCAAGTGTTGCAGTCGTCACTCCAATTGAATGATGAAATGCCAGCAAAGATGGTCATGGTTTTATTCAATATCTAGTAAGGTGATGTAATTTCAGCCCGAGTGCTACATTCGTCACTCTAGTTGAATGATGTAATGCTAGCCAGGATGGTCATGGTTTTCATTATATATCAAATCACATGATTTAATTCTAGCCCGAGTGCTGCAGTTATCACTCTACTTGAATGATGTAATGCTAGCCGAGATTTTATGGTTTTCATTCTATATCGAGTTAGGTGATGTAATTCCGTCCCAAGTGTTGCAATCGTCACACTAGTTGAATTATGTAATGACAGCCAAGATGGTCATGGTTTTCACTCTATATCAAGTCAAGTGACATAATTCCGGCACAAGTACTGCAGTCATCACTCCAGTTGAATGATGTAATGTCAGCTGAGATGTCATTGTTATCATTCTATATCGAGTCAGGTGATGTAACTCATGCCCAAGTGCTGCAGTCTTCACACCAATTGAATAATGTAATGCCATCATAGACAGGTGATGTAATTTTGGCCCAAGTGCTGTATTCGTCACTCCAATTGAATGATCTAATAACAGCCGAGAAGGTCATGGTTTTCATTCTATATCGAGTCAAGTCATGTAATTCTAGATCAAGTGTTGTAGTCATCACGCTAGTTGAATGATATAATGCAAGCCGAGATGGTCATGGTTTTCATTTTATATCGAGTCAGGTGATATGATTTTGGCCAGAGTGCTACAGTCGTCACTCTAGTTGAATGATGTAATCCCTACTGAGATACTCATAGTTTTCATTCTATATCGAGTTAGATGATGTCATTCCGGCCTCACTACAGTCGTCACTCCGGTTGAATGATGTAATACAGGCCAAGATGGTCATGGTTTCATTCTATACCGATTCAGGTGATGTAATTTTGGCCAGAGTGCTACAGTCGTCACTCCAGTTGAATGATGTAATCCCTGCCTAGATGTTCATAGTTTTCAATCTATATCGACTTATGTGATGTAATTCTGGATCAACTGCAATCGTCACTCCGGTTGAATAATGTAATACAAGCAAAAATGGTCATGGATTTTATTCTATATTGAGTCAGGTGATGTAATTCTAGCCCAAGTGTTGTAGTCGTCACTCATATTGAATGATGTAAAGTCAGCCAAGATGGTCAAGGTTTTCATTCTATATCGATTCAGGTGATGTAATTTTGGCCAAAGTGCTACAGTCGTGACTCAAGTTGAATGATATAATGCCAGCCGAGATGGTCATGGTTTTCATTTGATATTGAGTCAAATGATGTAAATCCGGCCCAAGTGATGAAGTCATCACTCTAGTTGAAAGACGTAATGCCAGCCGAGATGACATGGTTATCATTCCATATCGCCTCTGGTGATGTAACTCATGCTCAAGTGCTGCAGTCTTCACTCCAATTGAATGATGTAATGCCATCCAAAATGGGCATAGTCTCTATTCTATATCGAGTCAGGTGATGTAATTTCGGTCCAAGTGCTACATTCGTCATTCAAGTTGAATGATGTAATGCCAGCCAAGATGGTCATGGTTTTAATTTGATATCGAGTCAAGTGATGTAAATTTGGCCCAAGTGATGTAGTCATCCCTCCAGTTGAATGATGTAATGCCAGCCGAGATGTCATGGTTATCATTTTCTATATCGAGTCCGGTGATGTAATTCATGACCAAGTGTTGAAGTCTTCACACCAATTGAATGATGTAATGTCATCCTAGATGGTCATAGTTTTCATTATATATCGAGTCAGGTGATGTAATGTCTCCGCCCAAGTCTTTGCATTCATCACTCCAATTGAATCATCTAATAACTGCTGAGAAGGTCATAGTTTTCATTCTATATCGAGTCAAGTCAAGTAATTCTGGCCCAAGTGTTGTAGTCATCACTCCAGTTGAATGATATAATGCTAGCCGAGATGGTCATGCCTTTAATTCTATATCGATTCAGGTGATGTAATTTTGGCCTGAGTGCTACAGTCGTCACTCCAGTTGAATGATGTAATCTCTGCCAAGATGTTCATAGTTTTCAATCTATATCGAGTTAGGTGATGTCATTTCGGCCCCACTACAGTCGTCACTCCAGTTGAACGATGTAATACAAGCCAAGATGGTCATGCTTTTAATTTTATATCGATTCAGGTGATGTAATTTTGGCCAGAGTGCAAAAGTCGTCACTCCATTTAAATGATGTAATCCCAACCTAGATGTTCAAAGTTTTCAATCTATATCGAGTTAGGTGATGTCATTCTGGCCCAACTACAGTCGCCACTCCGGTTGAATGATATAATACAAGATAAGATGGTCATGGTTTTGATTCTATATCGAGTCAGGTGATGTAATTACGACCCAAGTATTGCAGTCGTCACTCTAGTTGAATTATTTAAGTCCAGCAAACATGGTCATGGTTTTCACCCTATATCGAGTCAAGTAATGTAATTCTGGCACAAGTGCTACCGTCATCACCTCAGTTGAATGATGTAATGCTAGCCGAGATGTCATGGTTTTTATTCTATATCGATTCTGGTGATGTAATTTTTGTCCAAGTGTTGCAGTCGTCACACTAGTTGAATGATGGAATGTCAGCCAAGATGGTCGTGGTTTTATTCAATATCTAGTAAGGTGATGTAATTTCAGCCCAAGTGCTACATTCGTCACTCTAGTTGAATGATGTAATGCTAGCCAGGATGGTCATGGTTTTCATTATATATCAAATCACATGATTTAATTCTAGCCCGAAGTCGCAAATCATCACTCTACTTGAATGATGTAATGCTAGCCGAGATTTTATGGGTTTCATTCTATATCGAGTTAGGTGATGTAATTCCGTCCCAAGTGCTGCAGTCGTCACACTAGTTGAATTATGTAATGACAGCCAAGATGGTCATGGTTTTCACTCTATATCAAGTCAAGTGATATAATTTCGGCACAAGTGCTGCAGTCATCACTCCAGTTGAATGATGTAATGCCAGCTGAGATGTCATTGTTATCATTCTATATCGAGTCAGGTGATGTAACTCATGTCCAAGTGCTGCAGTCTTCACACCAATTGAATAATGTAATGCCATCATAGACAGGTGATGTAATTTTGGCCCAAGTGCTGTATTCGTCACTCCAATTGAATGATCTAATAACAGCCGAGAAGGTCATGGTTTTCATTCTATATCGAGTCAAGTCATGTAATTCTAGATCAAGTGTTGTAGTCATCACGCTAGTTGAATGATATAATGCAAGCCGAGATGGTCATGGTTTTCATTTTATATCGAGTCAGGTGATATGATTTTGGCCAGAGTGCTACAGTCATCACTCTAGTTGAATGATGTAATCCCTACTGAGATACTCATAGTTTTCATTCTATATCGAGTTAGATGATGTCATTCCGGCCTCACTACAGTCGTCACTCCGGTTGAATGATGTAATACAGGCCAAGATGGTCATGGTTTCATTCTATACCGATTCAAGTGATGTAATTTTGGCCAGAGTGCTACAGTCGTCACTCCAGTTGAATGATGTAATCCCTGCCTAGATGTTCATAGTTTTCAATCTATATCGACTTATGTGATGTAATTCTGGATCAACTGCAATCGTCACTCCGGTTGAATAATGTAATACAAGCAAAAATGGTCATGGATTTTATTCTATATTGAGTCAGGTGATGTAATTCTAGCCCAAGTGTTGTAGTCGTCACTCATATTGAATGATGTAAAGTCAGCCAAGATGGTCAAGGTTTTCATTCTATATCGATTCAGGTGATGTAATTTTGGCCAAAGTGCTACAGTCGTGACTCAAGTTGAATGATATAATGCCAGCCGAGATGGTCATGGTTTTCATTTGATATTGAGTCAAATGATGTAAATCTGGCCCAAGTGATGAAGTCATCACTCTAGTTGAAAGACGTAATGCCAGCCGAGATGACATGGTTATCATTCAATATCGCCTCTGGTGATGTAACTCATGCTCAAGTGCTGCAGTCTTCACTCCAATTGAATGATGTAATGCCATCCAAAATGGGCATAGTCTCTATTCTATATCGAGTCAGGTGATGTAATTTTGGTCCAAGTGCTACATTCGTCACTCAAGTTGAATCTTTGTAATGCCGACCAAGATGGTCATGGTTTTAATTTGATATCGAGTCAAGTGATGTAAATTTGGCCCAAGTGATGTAGTCATCCCTCCAGGTTGAATGATGTAATGCCACCGAGATGTCATGGTTATCATTTTCTATATCGAGTCCGGTGATGTAATTCATGACCAAGTGTTGAAGTCTTCACACCAATTGAATGATGTAATGTCATCCTAGATGGTCATAGTTTTCATTATATATCGAGTCAGGTGATGTAATGTCTGCCCAAGTGCTGCATTCATCACTCCAATTGAATCATCTAATAACTGCTGAGAAGGTCATAGTTTTCATTCTATATCGAGTCAAGTCAAGTAATTCTGGCCCAAGTGTTGTAGTCATCACTCCAGTTGAATGATATAATGCTAGCCGAGATGGTCATGCCTTTAATTCTATATCGATTCAGGTGATGTAATTTTGGCCTGAGTGCTACAGTCGTCACTCCAGTTGAATGATGTAATCTCTGCCAAGATGTTCATAGTTTTCAATCTATATCGAGTTAGGTGATGTCATTTCGGCCCCACTACAGTCGTCACTCCAGTTGAACGATGTAATACAAGCCAAGATGGTCATGCTTTTAATTTTATATCGATTCAGGTGATGTAATTTTGGCCAGAGTGCAAAAGTCGTCACTCCATTTAAATGATGTAATCCCAACCTAGATGTTCAAAGTTTTCAATCTATATCGAGTTAGGTGATGTCATTACGGCCCAACTACAGTCGCCACTCCGGTTGAATGATATAATACAAGATAAGATGGTCATGGTTTTGATTCTATATCGAGTCAGGTGATGTAATTACGACCCAAGTATTGCAGTCGTCACTCTAGTTGAATTATTTAAGTCCAGCAAACATGGTCATGGTTTTCACCCTATATCGAGTCAAGTAATGTAATTCTGGCACAAGTGCTACCGTCATCACCTCAGTTGAATGATGTAATGCTAGCCGAGATGTCATGGTTTTTATTCTATATCGATTCTGGTGATGTAATTTTTGTCCAAGTGTTGCAGTCGTCACACTAGTTGAATGATGGAATGTCAGCCAAGATGGTCGTGGTTTTATTCAATATCTAGTAAGGTGATGTAATTTCAGCCCAAGTGCTACATTCGTCACTCTAGTTGAATGATGTAATGCTAGCCAGGATGGTCATGGTTTTCATTATATATCAAATCACATGATTTAATTCTAGCCCGAGTGCTGCAGTCATCACTCTACTTGAATGATGTAATGCTAGCCGAGATTTTATGGGTTTCATTCTATATCGAGTTAGGTGATGTAATTCCGTCCCAAGTGCTGCAGTCGTCACACTAGTTGAATTATGTAATGACAGCCAAGATGGTCATGGTTTTCACTCTATATCAAGTCAAGTGATATAATTTCGGCACAAGTGCTGCAGTCATCACTCCAGTTGAATGATGTAATGCCAGCTGAGATGTCATTGTTATCATTCTATATCGAGTCAGGTGATGTAACTCATGCCCAAGTGCTGCAGTCTTCACACCAATTGAATAATGTAATGCCATCATAGACAGGTGATGTAATTTTGGCCCAAGTGCTGTATTCGTCACTCCAATTGAATGATCTAATAACAGGTAGAAGGTCATGGTTTTCATTCTATATCGAGTCAAGTCATGTAATTCTAGATCAAGTGTTGTAGTCATCACGCTAGTTGAATGATATAATGCAAGCCGAGATGGTCATGGTTTTCATTTTATATCGAGTCAGGTGATATGATTTTGGCCAGAGTGCTACAGTCGTCACTCTAGTTAAATGATGTAATCCCTACTGAGATACTCATAGTTTTCATTCTATATCGAGTTAGATGATGTCATTCCGGCCTCACTACAGTCGTCACTCCGGTTGAATGATGTAATACAGGCCAAGATGGTCATGGTTTCATTCTATACCGATTCAGGTGATGTAATTTTGGCCAGAGTGCTACAGTCGTCACTCCAGTTGAATGATGTAATCCCTGCCTAGATGTTCATAGTTTTCAATCTATATCGACTTATGTGATGTAATTCTGGATCAACTGCAATCGTCACTCCGGTTGAATAATGTAATACAAGCAAAAATGGTCATGGATTTTATTCTATATTGAGTCGGGTGATGTAATTCTAGCCCAAGTGTTGTAGTCGTCACTCATATTGAATGATGTAAAGTCGACCAAGATGGTCAAGGTTTTCATTCTATATCGATTCAGGTGATGTAATTTTGGCCAAAGTGCTACAGTCGTGACTCAAGTTGAATGATATAATGCCAGCCGAGATGGTCATGGTTTTCATTTGATATTGAGTCAAATGATGTAAATCTGGCCCAAGTGATGAAGTCATCACTCTAGTTGAAAGACGTAATGCCAGCCGAGATGACATGGTTATCATTCCATATCGCCTCTGGTGATGTAACTCATGCTCAAGTGCTGCAGTCTTCACTCCAATTGAATGATGTAATGCCATCCAAAATGGGCATAGTCTCTATTCTATATCGAGTCAGGTGATGTAATTTCGGTCCAAGTGCTACATTCGTCATTCAAGTTGAATGATGTAATGCCAGCCAAGATGGTCATGGTTTTAATTTGATATCGAGTCAAGTGATGTAAATTTGGCCCAAGTGATGTAGTCATCCCTCCAGTTGAATGATGTAATGCCGGTAGAGATGTCATGGTTATCATTTTCTATATCGAGTCCGGTGATGTAATTCATGACCAAGTGTTGAAGTCTTCACACCAATTGAATGATGTAATGTCATCCTAGATGGTCATAGTTTTCATTATATATCGAGTCAGGTGATGTAATGTCTGCCCAAGTACTGCATTCATCACTCCAATTGAATCATCTAATAAGCTATTTGAGAAGGTCATAGTTTTCATTCTATATCGAGTCAAGTCAAGTAATTCTGGCCCAAGTGTTGTAGTCATCACTCCAGTTGAATGATATAATGCTAGCCGAGATGGTCATGCCTTTAATTCTATATCGATTCAGGTGATGTAATTTTGGCCTGAGTGCTACAGTCGTCACTCCAGTTGAATGATGTAATCTCTGCCAAGATGTTCATAGTTTTCAATCTATATCGAGTTAGGTGATGTCATTTCGGCCCCACTACAGTCGTCACTCCAGTTGAACGATGTAATACAAGCCAAGATGGTCATGCTTTTAATTTTATATCGATTCAGGTGATGTAATTTTGGCCAGAGTGCAAAAGTCGTCACTCCATTTAAATGATGTAATCCCAACCTAGATGTTCAAAGTTTTCAATCTATATCGAGTTAGGTGATGTCATTCTGGCCCAACTACAGTCGCCACTCCGGTTGAATGATATAATACAAGATAAGATGGTCATGGTTTTGATTCTATATCGAGTCAGGTGATGTAATTACGACCCAAGTATTGCAGTCGTCACTCTAGTTGAATTATGTAAGTCCAGCAAACATGGTCATGGTTTTCACCCTATATCGAGTCAAGTGATGTAATTCTGGCACAAGTGCTACCGTCATCACCTCAGTTGAATGATGTAATGCTAGCCGAGATGTCATGGTTTTTATTCTATATCGATTCTGGTGATGAAATTTTTGTCCAAGTGTTGCAGTCGTCACACTAGTTGAATGATGGAATGCCAGCCAAGATGGTCGTGGTTTTATTCAATATCTAGTAAGGTGATGTAATTTCAGCCCAAGTGCTACATTCGTCACTCTAGTTGAATGATGTAATGCTAGCCAGGATGGTCATGGTTTTCATTATATATCAAATCACATGATTTAATTCTAGCCCGAGTGCTGCAGTCATCACTCTACTTGAATGATGTAATGCTAGCCGAGATTTTATGGGTTTCATTCTATATCGAGTTAGGTGATGTAATTCCGTCCCAAGTGCTGCAGTCGTCACACTAGTTGAATTATGTAATGACAGCCAAGATGGTCATGGTTTTCACTCTATATCAAGTCAAGTGATATAATTTCGGCACAAGTCTTTGCGATCATCACTCGATTGAATGATGTAATGCCGGTGAGATGTCATTGTTATCATTCTATATCGAGTCGGTGATGTAACTCATGCCCAAGTCTTTGCAGTCTTCACACCAATTGAATAATGTAATGCCATCATAGGCAGGTGATGTAATTTTGGCCCAAGTCTTTGTATTCGTCACTCGATTGAATGATCTAATAACAGTAGAGAAGGTCATGGTTTTCATTCTATATCGAGTCAAGTCATGTAATTCTAGATCAAGTGTTGTAGTCATCACGCTAGTTGAATGATATAATGCAAGCCGAGATGGTCATGGTTTTCATTTTATATCGAGTCGGGTGATATGATTTTGGCGAGTGCTACGATCGTCACTCTAGTTGAATGATGTAATCCCTCTTTGAGATACTCATAGTTTTCATTCTATATCGAGTTAGATGATGTCATTCGCCTCACTACGATCGTCACTCAGGTTGAATGATGTAATACAGGCCAAGATGGTCATGGTTTCATTCTATACCGATTCAGGTGATGTAATTTTGGCCAGAGTGCTACAGTCGTCACTCCAGTTGAATGATGTAATCCCTGCCTAGATGTTCATAGTTTTCAATCTATATCGACTTATGTGATGTAATTCTGGATCAACTGCAATCGTCACTCCGGTTGAATAATGTAATACAAGCAAAAATGGTCATGGATTTTATTCTATATTGAGTCAGGTGATGTAATTCTAGGCCAAGTGTTGTAGTCGTCACTCATATTGAATGATGTAAAGTCAGCCAAGATGGTCATGGTTTTCATTCTATATCGATTCAGGTGATGTAATTTTGGCCCAAGTGCTACAGTCGTGACTCAAGTTGAATGATATAATGCCAGCCGAGATGGTCATGGTTTTCATTTGATATTGAGTCAAATGATGTAAATCCGGCCCAAGTGATGTAGTCATCACTCTAGTTGAAAGACGTAATGCCAGCCGAGATGACATGGTTATCATTCAATATCGCCTCTGGTGATGTAACTCATGCTCAAGTGCTGCAGTCTTCACTCCAATTGAATGATGTAATGCCATCCAAAATGGGCATAGTCTCTATTCTATATCGAGTCAGGTGATGTAATTTTGGTCCAAGTGCTACATTCGTCACTCAAGTTGAATGATGTAATGCCAGCCAAGATGGTCATGGTTTTAATTTGATATCGAGTCAAGTGATGTAAATTTGGCCCAAGTGATGTAGTCATCCCTCCAGTTGAATGATGTAATGCCAGCCGAGATGTCATGGTTATCATTTTCTATATCGAGTCCGGTGATGTAATTCATGACCAAGTGTTGAAGTCTTCACACCAATTGAATGATGTAATGTCATCCTAGATGGTCATAGTTTTCATTATATATCGAGTCAGGTGATGTAATGTCTGCCCAAGTGCTGCATTCATCACTCCAATTGAATCATCTAATAACTGCTGAGAAGGTCATAGTTTTCATTCTATATCGAGTCAAGTCAAGTAATTCTGGCCCAAGTGTTGTAGTCATCACTCCAGTTGAATGATATAATGCTAGCCGAGATGGTCATGCCTTTAATTCTATATCGATTCAGGTGATGTAATTTTGGCCTGAGTGCTACAGTCGTCACTCCAGTTGAATGATGTAATCTCTGCCAAGATGTTCATAGTTTTCAATCTATATCGAGTTAGGTGATGTCATTCGAGACCAACTACAGTCGTCACTCCGGTTGAATGATATAATACAAGATAAGATGGTCATGATTTTCATTATATATCGAGTCAGGTGATGTAATTACGACCCAAGTATTGCAGTCGTCACTCCAGTTGAATTATGTAATGCCAGCAAACATGGTCATGGTTTTCACCCTATATCGAGTCAAGTGATGTAATTCCGGCACAAGTGATGTAGTCATCACCTCAGTTGAATGATGTAATGTAGTCCAGATATCATGGTTTTAATTCTATATCGATTCAAGTGATGTAATTTTTGCCCAAGTGCTGCAGTCGTCACTCCAGTTGAATGGTGGAATGCCAGCCAAAATGGTCATGGTTTTCATTCAATATCGAGTTAGGTGATGTAATTTCAGCATAAGTGCTAAATTCGTCACTCTAGTTGAATGATGTAATGCGAGCCAAGATGGTCAAGGTTTTCATTCTATATCAAATCAGGCGATTTAATTCTAGCCCGAGTGCTGCAGTCATCACTCTACTTAAATGATGTAATGCCAGCTGAGATTTCATGGTTTTTATTCTATATCGAGTTAGGTGATGTAATTCCGTCCCAAGTGCTGCAGTCCTCACTCTAGATGAATGATGTAATCCCAGCCGAGATGTTCATAGTTTTCATTCTATATCAAGTTAGGTGATGTCATTCCGGCCCCACTACAGTCGTCACTCCGGTTGAATGATATAATGCAAGCCGAGTTGGTCATGCTTTTCATTCTATATCGATTCAGGTGATGTAATTTTGGCCAGAGTGCTACAGTCGTCACTATAGTTGAATGATGTAATCCTTGCCAAGATGTTCATAGTTTTCAATCTATATCGAGTTAGGTGATGTCATTCCGGCCCCAATACAGTCGTCACTCCGGTTGAATGATGTAATGCAAGCCAAAATGGTCATGGTTTTCATTCTATATCGATTCAGGTGATGTAATTTTTGCCCAAGTGTTGCTGTCGTCACTCCAGTTGAATGATGGAATGCCAGCCAAGATGGTCATGGTTTTCATTCAATATCGAGTAAGGTGATGTAATTTCAGCATAAGTACTACATTCGTCACTCTAGTTGGATGATGTAATGCTAGCCAAGATGATCATGGTTTTCATTCTATATCAAATCAGGTGATTTAATTCTAGCCGGAGTGCTGCAGTCATCACTCTACTTAAATGAGGTCATGCCAGCCGAGATTTCATGGTTTTCATTCTATATTGAGTTAGGTGATGTATTTCCGTCCTAGGTGTTGCAGTCGTCACTCTAGATGAATGATGTAATCCCAGCCGAGATGTTCATAGTTTTCATTTTATATCGAGTTAGGTGATGTCATTCCGGCCCCACTACAATCGTCACACCGGTTGAATAATATAATGCAAGCCGCGATGGTCATTCTCTTCATTCTATATCGATTCAGGTGATGTAATTTTGGCCAGAATGCTACAGTTATCACTATAGTTTAATGATGTAATCCCTGCCTTGATGTTCATAGTTTTCAATCTATATTGAGTTAGGTGATGTCATTCCGGCCCTACTATAGTCGTCACTCCGGTTGAATGATGTAATGTAGGCCAAAATGGTCATGGTTTTCATTCTATATCGATTCAGGTGATGTAATTTCGGCCCAAGTGCTACATTCGTCACTCAAGTTGAATGATGTAATGCCAACCAAGATGGTCATGGTTTTAATTTGATATCGAGTCAACTGATGTAAATTTGGCCCAAGTGATGTAGTCATCCCTCCAGTTGAATGATGTAATGCCAGCCGAGGTGTCATGGTTATCATTTTTTATATCGAGTCCGGTGATGTAATTCATGACCAAGTGTTGCAGTCTTCACACCAGTTGAATGATGTAATGTCATCCTAGATGGTCATAGTTTTCATTATATATCGAGTCAGGTGATGTAATGTCTGCCCAAGTGCTACATTCATCACTCCAATTGAATCATCTAATAACTGTCGAGAAGGTCATAGTTTTCATTCTATATTGAGTCAAGTCATGTAATTCTGGCCCAAGTATTGTAGTCATCACTCCAGTTGAATGATATAATGAAAGCCGAGATGGTCATGGTTTTCATTATATATCGAGTCAGGTGATATGATTTTGGCCAAAGTGCTACAGTCGCCACTCTAGTTGAATGATGTAATTCCAGCTGAGATGTTTATAGTTTTCATTCTATATCTAGTTAGGTGATGTCATTTCAGCCCCACTACAGTTGTCACTCCGGTTGAATGATGTAATACAAGCCAAGATGGTCATGTTTTTAATTCTATATCGATTCAGGTGATGTAATTTTGGCCAAAGTGCTACAGTCGTCACTCTAGTTGAATGATGTAATCCCTGCCGAGATGTTCATAGTTTTCATTCTATATCGAGTTAGGTGATGTCATTCCGGCCCAACTACAGTCCTCACTCCGGTTGAATGATGTAATACAAGCGAAGATGGTCATGCTTTTCATGCTATATCGATTCAGGTGATGTAATTTTAGCCAGAGTGCTACAGTCGTCACTCCAGTTGAATGATGTAATCCCTGCCTAGATGTTCATATTTTTGAATCTATATCGAGTTAGGTGATGTCATTCTGGACCAACTACACTCGTCACTCCGGTTGAATGATATAATACAAGATAAGATGGTCATGGTTTTCATTCAATATCAAGTCAGGTGATGTAATTACGACCCAAGTATTGCAGTCATCACTCCAGTTGAATTATGTAATGCCAGAAAACATGGTCATGGTCTTCACCCTATATCGAGTCAAGTGATGTAATTCCGGCATAAGTGATGCAGTCATCACCTCAGTTGAATGACGTAAAGCAGTCGAGATGTCATGGTTTTAATTCTATATCGATTCAGGTGATGTAATGTTTACCCAAGTGTTGCAGTTGTCACTCCAGTTGAATGATGGAATGCCAACCAAGATGGTCATGGTTTTCATTCAATATCGAGTAAGGTGATGTAATTTCAGCATAAGTGCTACATTCGTCACTCTAGTTGAATGATGTAATGCTAGCCAAGATGGTCATGGTTTTCATTCTATATCAAATCAGGTGATTTAATTCTAGCCCGAGTGCTGCAGTCATCACTCTACTTGAATGATGTAATGCCAGCCGAGATTTTATGGTTTTCATTCTATATCGAGTTAGGTGATGTATTTTCGTCCCAAGTGTTGCAGTCATCACTCTAGATGAATGATGTAATCCCAGCCGAGATGTTCATAATTTTCATTCTATATCGAGTTAGGTGATGTCATTCTGGACCAACTACAGTCGTCACTCCGGTAGAATGATAGAATACAAGATAATATGGTCATGGTTTTCATTCTATATCGAGTCAGGTGATCAAATTACGACCCAAGTATTGCAGTGGTCACTCCAATTGAATTATGTAATGCCAGCAAACATGGTCATGGTTTTCACCTTCTATCGAGTCAAGTGATATAATTCCGGCACAAGTGTTGCAGTCATCACCTCAGTTGAATGATGTAATGCTAGCCGAGATGTCATGGTTTTTATTCTATATCGATTCTGGTGTTGTAATTTTTGCCCAAGTGTTGCAGTCGTCACTCAAGTTGAATGATGGAATTCCAGCCAAGATGGTCATGGTTTTTTCAATATCTAGTAAGGTCATGTAAGTTCAGCCCAGGTGCTACATTCGTCACTCTAGTTGAATGATGTAATGCTAGCCAGGATGGTCATGGTTTTCATTATATATCAAATTCGGTGATTTAATTCTACCCCGAGTGCTGCAGTCATCACTCTACTTGAATTATGTAATGCTAGCCGAGATTTTATGGTTTTCATTCTATATCGAGTTAGGTGATGTAATTCCGTCCAAAGTGTTGCAGTCGTCACTCTAGTTGAATTATGTAATGACAGCCAAGATGGTCATGATTTTCACTCTATATCAAGTCAAGTGATATAATTCCAGCACAAGTACTGCAGTCATCACTCCAGTTGAATGATGTAATGTCAGCTGAGATGTCATGGTTATCATTCTATATCAAGTCAGGTGATGTAATTCTGGCTCAACTGCAGTCGTCACTCCGGTTGAATGATGTAATGCAAGCCAAGATGGTCATGGCTTTTATTCTATATCGAGTCAGGTGATGTAATTCTAGCCCAAGTGTTGCAGTCGTCACTCCTATTGAATGATGTAAAGTCAGCCAAGATGGCCATGGATTTCATTCTATATCGATTCAGGTGATGTAATTTTGGCCCAAGTGTTGTAGTCGTGACTCAAGTTGAATGATTAATTCCAGCCGAGATGGTCATGGTTTTTATTTGATATTGAGTCAGGTGATGTAAATCCGGCCCAAGTGATGTAGTCATCACTCCAGTTAAAAGACGTAATGCCAACCGAGATGTCATGGTTATCATTAAATATCGCGTCTGGTGATGTAACTCTTACCCAAGTGCTGCAGTATTCACTCCTATTGAATGATGTAATGCCATCCTAGATGGTCATAGTCTTTAGTCTATATCCAGTCAGGTGACGTAATTTCGGCCCAAGTGCTACATTCGTCCAGTTGAATAATGTAATGTCAGACGAGATGTCATGGTTAATATTCTATATCAAGTCCAGTGGAATGATGTAATGTCATCCTAGATGGTCATAATTTTTATTCTATATCGAGCCAGGTGATGTAATTTCGAACCAAGTGCTGCATTCATCACTCCAATTGAATGATCTAATAACAGCCGAGAAGGTCATGGTTTTCATTCTATATCGAGTCAATTCATGTACTTCTGGCCCAAGTGTTGTAGTCATCACTCCAGTTGAATGATATAATGCAAGCCGAGATGGTCATGGTTTTCATTATATATCGAGTCAGGTGATATGATTATGGCCACAGTGCTACAGTCGTCACTCTAGTTGAATGATGTAATCCCTACCGACATGTTCATAGTTTTCATTCTATATCAAGTTAGGTGATGTCATTCCGGCCCCACTACAGTCGTCACTCCGGTTGAATGATGTAATGCAAGCGAAGATGGTCATGGTTTTCATTCTATATCAATTCAGGTGATGTAATTTTGGCCAGAGGGCTACAGTCGTCACTTCAGTTGAATGATGTAATCCCTGCCTATATATTCATAGTTTTCAATCTATATCGAGTTAGGTGATGTTATTCTGGATGAACTATAGTCGTCACTCCGGTTGAATGATGTAATACAAACGAAGATAGTCATGGTTTTCATTCTATATCGAGTCAGGTGATGTAATTATGACCCAAGTGTTGCAGTCGTCACTCCAGTTGAATTATGTAATGCCAGCAAACATGGTCATGGTTTTCACCCTATATCGAGTCAAGTGATGTAATTCCGGCACAAGTGCTACAATCATCACCTCAGTTGAATGATACAATGCCAGCCTAGATGTCATGGTTCTAATTCTATATCGATTCAGGTGATGTAATTTTTGCCCAAGTGTTTCCGTCGTCACTCTAGTTGAATGATGGAATGCCAGCCAAGATGGTCATGGTTTTCATTCAATATCGAGTAAGGTGATGTAATTTCAGCATAAGTGATACATTCGTCACTCTAGTTGAATGATGTAATGCTAGCCAAGATGGTCATGGTGTTCATTCTATATCAAATCAGGTGATTTAATTCTAGCCCGAGTGTTGCAGTCATCACTCTACTTGAATGATGTAATCCCAACCGAGATTTCATGGTTTTCATTCTATGTTGAGTTAGGTGATGTAACTTCGTCCCAAGTGTTGCAGTCGTCACTCCAGTTTAATTATGTAATGCCTGCCAACATGGTGATGGTTTTCACTCTATATCGAGTCAAGTAATGTAATTCCGGCACAAGTGTTGCTGCTATCACTGAAGTTGAATGATGTAATGCCAGCCGAAATGTCATGGTTATCATTCTATATCGAGTCAGGTGATGTAACTCATACCCAAGTATTGCAGTCTTCACTCTAGTTGAATGATGTAATGCCATCATAGTCAGGTGATGTAATTTCGGCCCAAGTGCTGCATTCGCCACCTCAATTGAATGATCTAATAACAACCGAGAAGGTCATGGTTTTCATTCTATATCGAGTCAAGTCATGTAATTTCGACCCAATTGTTGTAGTCATCACTCATGTTGAATGATATAATGTCAGCCGTGATGGTCATGGTTTTCATTATATATCGAGTCAGGTTATATAATTTTGGCCAGAGTGCTATAGTCCTCACTCCAGTTGATTGATGTAATCCCTGTCGAGATGTTCATAGTTTCATTCTATATGGAGTTAGGTGATGTAAATACGGCCCAAGTGTTGCAGTCATCACTCATGTTGAATTATGTAATGCCAGCCAACATGGTCATGGTTTTCACTCTATATCGAGTCAAGTGATGTAATTCCAGCACAAGTGTTGCAGTCATCACCTCAGTTGAATGATGTAATGCCAGATGAGATGTCATGGTTTTCATTCTATATCGATTCAGGTGATGTAATTTTGGCCCAAGTGTTGCACTCGTCACTCAAGTTGAATTATGTAATGACAGCCAACATGGTGATGGTTTTCACTCTATATCGAGTCAAGTGATGTAATTCCGGCACAAGTGCTGCAGTCATCACTCAAGTTGAATGATGTAATGCTAGCCGAGATGTCAGGGTTATCATTCTATGTCGAGTCCGGTGATGTAATTCATGAGCAAGTGTTGCAGTCTTCACACCAGTGGAATGATGTAATGTCATCCTAGATGATCATAGTTTTTATTCTGTATCGAGTCAGGTGATGTAATTTCGGCACAAGTGCTGCATTCATCACTCCAATTGAATGATCTATTAACAGCCGAGAAAGTCATGATTTTCATTCTATATCTAGTCAAGTCATGTAATTCTGGCCCAAGTGTTGTAGTCATCACTCCAGTTGAATGATATAATGCAAGCCAATATGGTCATGGTTTTCATTATATATCGAGTCAGGTGATATGATTTTTGCCACAGTGCTACAGTCGTCACTCTAGTTGAATGATGTAATCCCTGCCGAGATGTTCATAGTTTTCATTCAATATCGAGTTAGGTTATCTCATTTTGGCTCCACTACAGTCGTCACTCCGGTTGAATGATGTAATGCAAGCGAAGATGGTCATGGTTTTCATTCTATATCGATTCAGGTGATGTAATTTTGGCCAGAGTGCTAAAGTTGTCACTTCAGTTGAATGATGTAATCCCTGCCAATATGTTCATAGTTTTCAATCTATATCGAGTTAGATGATGTTATTCTGGACCAACTACAGTCGTGACTCCGGTTGAATGATGTAATACAAGCGAAGATAGTCATGGTTTTCATTCTATATCGAGTCAGGTGATGTAATTATGACCCAAGTGTTGCAATAGTCACTCTAGTTGAATTATGTAATGCCAGCAAACATGGTCATGGTTTTCACCCTATATCGAGTCAAATGATGTAATTCCAGCACAAGTGCTACAGTCATCACCTCAGTTGAATGATGTAATGCCAGCCTAGATGTCATTGTTTTAATTCTATATCGATTGAGGTGATGTAATTTTTGCCCAAGTGTTGCAGTCATCACTCCAGTTGAATGATGGAATGCCAGCCAAAATGGTCATGGTTTTCTTTCAATATCGAGTAAGGTGATATAATTTTAGCATAAGTGCTACATTCATCACTCTAGTTGAATGATGTAATGCTAGCCAAGATGTTCATGGTTTTCATTCTATATCAAATCAGGTGATTTAATTCTAGCCCGAGTGCTGCAGTCATCACTCTACTTGAATGATGTAATGTCAGTCGAGATTTCATGGTTTTCATTCTATATCGAGTTACGTGATGTAACTTCGTCCCAAGTGTTGCAGTCATTACTCCAGTTTAATTATGTAATGACTGCCAACATGGTGATGGTTTTCATTCTATATCAAGTCAAGTAACGTAATTCTGGCACAAGTGTTGCTGCCATCACTGAAGTTGAATGATGTAATGCCGGCCGAGATGTCATGGTTATCATTCTATATCGAGTCAAGTGATGTAACTCATACCTAAGTGTTGCAGTCTTCACTCCAGTTGAATGATGTAATGCCATTATAGTCAGGTGATGTAATTTCGGCCCAAGTGCTGCATTCACCACTCCAATTGGATGATCTAATAACAACCGAGAAGGTCATGATTTTCATTCTATATCGAGTCAAGTCATGTAATTCTGGCCCAATTGTTGTAGTCATCACTCATGTTGAATGATATAATGTCAGCCGTGATGGTCATGATTTTCATTATATATTGAGTCAGGTTATGTAATTTTGGCCAGAGTGCTACAGTCCTCTCTCCAGTTGAATGATATAATCCCTGTCGAGATGTTCATAGTTTTCATTCTATATGGAGTTAGGCGATGTAAATACAGCACAAGTGTTGTAGTCGTCACTCATGTTGAATTATGTAATGCCAGCCACCATGGTCATGGTTTTCACTCTATATCGAGTCAAGTGATGTAATTTCGGCATAAGTGTTGCAGTCATCACCTCAGTTGAATGATGTAATGCCAGCCGAGATGTCATGGTTTTCATTCTATATCGATTCAGGTGATGTAATTTTGGCCCAAGTGTCGCACTCGACACTCAAGTTGAATTATGTAATGACAGACAATATGGTGATGGTTTTCACTCTATATCGAGTCAAGTGATGTAATTCCGGCACAAGTGCTGCAGTCATCACTCAAGTTGAATGATGTAATGCCAGCCGAGATGTCAGGGTCATCATTCTATATCGAGTCAGGTGATGTAGCTCATACCCAAGTATTGCAGTCTTCACTCCAGTTGAATGATGTAATGCCATCATAGTCAGGTGATGTAATTTCGGCCCAAGTGCTGCATTCGCCACTCCAATTGAATGATCTAATAGCAACCGAGAATGTCATGATTTTCATTCTATATCGAGTCAAGTCATGTAATTCCGGCCCAATTGTTGTAGTCATCACTCATGTTGAATGATATAATGTCAGCCGTGATGGTCATGGTTTTCATTATATATTGAGTCAGGTTATGTAATTTTGGCCAGAGTGCTACAGTCCTCTCTCCAGTTGAATGATATAATCCCTGTCGAGATGTTCATAGTTTTCATTCTATATGGAGTTAGGTGATGTAAATACGGCACAAGTGTTGCAGTCGTCACTCATGTTGAATTATGTAATGCCAGCCACCATGGTCATGGTTTTCACTCTATATCGAGTTAAGTGATGTAATTTCGGCATAAGTGTTGCAGTCATCACCTCAGTTGAATGATGTAATGCCAGCCGAGATGTCATGGTTTTCATTCTATATCGATTTAGGTGATGTTATTTTGGCCCAAGTGTCGCACTCGTCACTCAAGTTGAATTATGTAATGACAGCCAACATGGTGATGGTTTTTACTCTATATCGAGTCAAGTGATGTAATTCCGGCACAAGTGCTGCAGTCATCACTCAAGTTGAATGATGTAATGCTAGCCGAGATGTCAGGGTTATCATTCTATGTCGAGTCCGGTGATGTAATTCATAACCAAGTGTTGCAGTCTTCACACCAGTGGAATGATGTAATGTCATCGTAGATGATCATAGTTTTTATTCTGTATCGAGTCAGGTGATGTAATTTTGGCACAAGTGCTGCATTCATCACTCCAATTGAATGATCTATTAACAGCCGAGAAGGTCATGGTTTTCATTCTATATCTAGTCAAGTCATGTAATTCTGGCCCAAGTGTTGTAGTCATCACCCCAGTTGAATGATATAATGCAAGCCGATATGGTCATGGTTTTCATTATATATCGAGTCAGGTGATATGATTTTTGCCACAGTGCTACAGTCGTCACTCTAGTTGAATGATGTAATCCCTGCCGACATGTTCATAGTTTTCATTCTATATCGAGTTAGGTGATGTCATTCCGGCCCCACTACAGTCGTCACTACGGTTGAATGATGTAATGCAAGTGAAGATGGTCATGGTTTTCATTCTATATCGATTCAGGTGATGTAATTTTGGCCAGAGTGCTAAAGTTGTCACTTCAGTTGAATGATGTAATCCCTGCCTATATGTTCATAGTTTTCAATCTATATCGAGTTAGGTGATGTTATTCTGGATGAACTATAGTCGTCACTCCGGTTGAATGATGTAATACAAACGAAGATAGTCATGGTTTTCATTCTATATCGAGTCAGATGATGTAATTATGACCCAAGTGTTGCAGTCGTCACTCCAGTTAAATTATGTAATGCCAGCAAACATGGTCATGGTTTTCACCCTATATCGAGTCAAGTGATGTAATTCCGGCACAAGTGCTACAATCATCACCTCAGTTGAATGATACAATGCCAGCCTAGATGTCATGGTTCTAATTCTATATCGATTCAGGTGATGTAATTTTTGCCCAAGTGTTTCCGTCGTCACTCCAGTTGAATGATGGAATGCCAGCCAAGATGGTCATGGTTTTCATTCAATATCGAGTAAGGTGATGTAATTTCAGCATAAGTGCTACATTCGTCACTCTAGTTGAATGATGTAATGCTAGCCAAGATGGTCATGGTGTTCATTCTTTATCAAATCAGGTGATTTAATTCTAGCCCGAGTGTTGCAGTCATCACTCTACTTGAATGATGTAATCCCAACCGAGATTTCATGGTTTTCATTCTATATCGAGTCTAGTAATGTAATTTCGGCACAAGTGTTGCTGCTATCACTGAAGTTGAATGATGTAATGCCAGCCGAGATGTCATGGTTATCATTCTATATCGACTCAGGTGATGTAACTCATACCCAAGTATTACAGTCTTCACTCTAGTTGAATGATGTAATGCCATCATAGTCAGGTGATGTAATTTCGGCCCAAGTGCTGCATTCGCCACTCCAATTGAATGATCTAATAACAACCGAGAAGGTCATGGTTTTCATTCTATATCGAGTCAAGTCATGTAATTTCGGCCCAATTGTTGTAGTCATCACTCATGTTGAATGATATAATGTCAGCCGTGATGGTCATGGTTTTCATTATATATCGAGTCAGGTTATGTAATTTTGGCCAGAGTGCTATAGTCCTCACTCCAGTTGAATGATGTAATCCATGTCGAGATGCTCATAGTTTCATTCTATATGGAGTTAGGTGATGTAAATACGGCCCAAGTGTTGCAGTCGTCACTCATGTTGAATTATGTAATGCCAGCCAACATGGTCATGGTTTTCACTCTATATCGAGTCAAGTGATGTAATTCCGGCACAAGTGTTGCAGTCATCACCTCAGTTGAATGACGTAATGTCATATGAGATGTCATGGTTTTCATTCTATATCGATTCAGGTGATGTAATTTTGGCCCAAGTGTTGCACTCGTCACTCAAGTTGAATTATGTAATGACAGCCAACATGGTGATGGTTTTCACTCTATATCGAGTCAAGTGATGTAATTCCGGCACAAGTGCTGCAGTCATCACTCAAGTTGAATAATGTAATGCGAGCCGAGATGTCAGGGTTATCATTCTATGTCGAGTCCGGTGATGTAATTCATGACCAAGTGTTGCAGTCTTCACACCAGTGGAATGATGTAATGTCATCCTAGATGATCATAGTTTTTATTCTGTATCGAGTCAGGTGATGTAATTTCGGCACAAGTGGTGCATTCATAACTCCAATTGAATGATCTATTAACAGCCGAGAAAGTCATGATTTTCATTCTATATCTAGTCAAGTCATGTAATTCTGGCCCAAGTGTTGTAGTCATCACTCCAGTTGAATGATATAATGCAAGCCAATATGGTCATGGTTTTCATTATATATCGAGTCAGGTGATATGATTTTTGCCACAGTGCTACAGTCGTCACTCTAGTTGAATGATGTAATCCCTGCCGAGATGTTCATAGTTTTCATTCAATATCGAGTTAGGTTATCTCATTTTGGCTCCACTACAGTCGTCACTCCGGTTGAATGATGTAATGCAAGCGAAGATGGTCATGGTTTTCATTCTATATCGATTGAGGTGATGTAATTTTTGCCCAAGTGTTGCAGCCATCACTCCAGTTGAATGATGGAATGCCAGCCAAAATGGTCATGGTTTTCATTCAATATCGAGTAAGGTGATGTAATTTCAGCATAAGTGCTACATTCATCACTCTAGTTGAATGATGTAATGCTAGCCAAGATGTTCATGGTTTTCATTCTATATCAAATCAGGTGATTTAATTCTAGCCCGAGTGCTGCAGTCATCACTCTACTTGAATGATGTAATGTCAGCCGAGATTTCATGGTTTTCATTCTATATCGAGTTACGTGATGTAACTTCGTCCCAAGTGTTGCAGTCGTTACTCCAGTTTAATTATGTAATGACTGCCAACATGGTGATGGTTTTCACTCTATATCAAGTCAAGTAACGTAATTCTGGCACAAGTGCTGCTGCCATCACTGAAGTTGAATGATGTAATGCCAGCCGAGATGTCATGGTTATCATTCTATATCGAGTCAGGTGATGTAACTCATACCTAAGTGTTGCAGTCTTCACTCCAGTTGAATGATGTAATGCCATTATAGTCAGGTGATGTAATTTTGGCCCAAGTGCTACATTCACCACTCCAATTGGATGATCTAATAACAACCGAGAAGGTCATGGTTTTCCTTCTATATCGAGTAAAGTCATGTAATTCCGGACTAATTGTAGTAGTCATCACTCATGTTGAATGATATAATGTCAGCCGTGATGGTAATGGTTTTCATTATATATCGAGTCAGGTTATGTAATTTTGGCCAGAGTGCACCTCACTCCAGTTGAATGATATAATCCCTATCGAGATGTTCATAGTTTTCATTTTATATGGAGTTAGGTGAATTAAATACGGCACAAGTGATGCAGTCGTCACTCATGTTGAATTATGTAATGCCAGCCAACATGGTCATGGTTTTAACTCTATATCGAGTCAAGTGATATAATTCCGGCACAAGTGTTGCAGTCATTACCTCAGTTGAATGATGTAATGCCAGCCGAGATGTCATGGTTTTCATTCTATATCGATTCAGGTGATGTAATTTTGGCCCAAGTGTTGCATTCGTTACTCAAGTTGATTTATGTAATGACTGCCAACATGGTCATGGTTTTCACTCTATATCGAGTCAAGTGATGTAATTCCGGCACAAGTGCTGCAGTCATCACTCAAGTTGAATGATGTAATGCCAGCCGAGATGTCAGGGTTATCATTCTATATCGAGTCAGGTGATGTAGCTCATACCCAAGTGTTGCAGTCTTCACTCCAGTTGAATGATGTAATGCCATCATAGTCAGGTGATGTAATTTCGGCCCAAGTGCTGCATTTTCCATTCCAATTGAATGATCTATTAACAACCGAGAAGGTCATGATTTTCATTCTATATCGAGTCAAGTCATGTAATTCTGGCCCAATTGTTGTAGTCATCACTCATGTTGAATGATATAATGTCAGCCGTGATGGTCATGATTTTCATTATATATTGAGTCAGGTTATGTAATTTTGGCCAGAGTGCTACAGTCCTCTCTCCAGTTGAATGATATAATCCCTGTCGAGATGTTCATAGTTTTCATTCTATATGGAGTTAGGTGATTTAAATACGGCACAAGTGTTGCAGTCGTCACTCATGTTGAATTATGTAATGCCAGCCACCATGGTCATGGTTTTCACTCTATATTGAATTAAGTGATGTAATTTCGGCATAAGTGTTGCAGTCATCACCTCAGTTGAATGATGTAATGCCAGCCTAGATGTCATGGTTTTCATTCTATATCGATTTAGGTGATGTAATTTTTGCCCAAGTGTCGCACTCGTCACTCAAGTTGAATTATGTAATGACAGCCAACATGGTGATGGTTTTCACTCTATATCGAGTCAAGTGATGTAATTCCGGCACAAGTGCTGCAGTCATCACTTAAGTTGAATGATGTAATGCTAGCCGAGATGTCAGGGTTATCATTCTATGTCGAGTCCGGTGATGTAATTCATAACCAAGTGTTGCAGTCTTCACACCAGTGGAATGATGTAATGTCATCGTAGATGATCATAGTTTTTATTCTGTATCGAGTCAGGTGATGTTATTTTGGCACAAGTGCTGCATTCATCACTCCAATTGAATGATCTATTAACAATGTAGAAGGTCATGGTTTTCATTCTATATCTAGTCAAGTCATGTAATTCTGGCCCAAGTGTTGTAGTCATCACCCCAGTTGAATGATATAATGCAAGCCGATATGGTCATGGTTTTCATTATATATCAAGTCAGGTGATATGATTTTTGCCACAGTGCTACAGTTGTCACTCTAGTTGAATGATGTAATCCCTGCCGACATGTTCATAGTTTTCATTCTATATCGAGTTAGGTGATGTCATTCCGGCCCCACTACAGTCGTCACTACGGTTGAATGATGTAATGCAAGTGAAGATGGTCATGGTTTTCATTCTATATCGATTCAGGTGATGTAATTTTGGCCAGAGTGCTAAAGTTGTCACTTCAGTTGAATGATGTAATCCCTGCCTATATGTTCATAGTTTTCAATCTATATCGAGTTAGGTGATGTTATTCTGGATGAACTATAGTCGTCGCTCCGGTTGAATGATGTAATACAAATGAAGATAGTCATGGTTTTCATTCTATATCGAGTCAGGTAATGTAATTATGACCCAAGTGTTGCAGTCGTCACTCCAGTTGAATTATGTAATGCCAGCAAACATGGTCATGGTTTTCACCCTATCGAGTCAAGTGATGTAATTCCGGCACAAGTGCTACAATCATCACCTCAGTTGAATGATACAATGCCAGCCTAGATGTCATGGTTCTAATTCTATATCGATTCAGGTGATGTAATGTTTGCCCAAGTGTTTCCGTCGTCACTCCAGTTGAATGATGGAATGCCAGCCAAGATGGTCATGGTTTTCATTCAATATCGAGTAAGGTGATGTAATTTCAGCATAAGTGCTACATTCGTCACTCTAGTTGAATGATGTAATGCTAGCCAAGATGGTCATGGTGTTCATTCTTTATCAAATCAGGTGATTTAATTCTAGCCAGAGTGTTGCAGTCATCACTCTACTTGAATGATGTAATCCCAACCGAGATTTCATGGTTTTCATTCTATGTCGAGTTAGGTGATGTAACTTCGTCCCAAGTGTTGCAGTCGTCACTCCAGTTTAATTATGTAATGACTGCCAACATGGTGATGGTTTTCACTCTATATCGAGTCAAGTAATGTAATTCCGGCACAAGTGTTGCTGCTATCACTGAAGTTGAATGATGTAATGCCAGCCGAGATGTCATGGTTATCATTCTATATCGAGTCAGGTGATGTAACTCATACCCAAGTATTATAGTCTTCACTCTAGTTGAATGATGTAATGCCATCATAGTCTGGTGATGTAATTTCGGCCCAAGTGCTGCATTCGCCACTCCAATTGAATGATCTAACAACAACCGAGAAGGTCATGGTTTTTATTCTATATCGAGTCAAGTCATGTAATTTCGGCCCAATTGTTGTAGTCATCACTCATGTTGAATGATAAAATGTCAGCCGTGATGGTCATGGTTTTCATTATATATCGAGTCAGGTTATGTAATTTTGGCCAGAGTGCTATAGTCCTCACTCCAGTTGAATGATGTAATCCCTGTCGAGATGTTCATAGTTTCATTTTATATGGAGTTAGGTGATGTAAATACGGCCCAAGTGTTGCAGTCGTCACTCATGTTGAATTATGTAATGCCAGCCAACATGGTCATGGTTTTCACTCTATATCGAGTCAAGTGATGTAATTCCGGCACAAGTGTTGCAGTCATTACCTCAGTTGAATGATGTTATGCCAGCCGAGATATCATTGTTTTCATTCTATATCGATTCAGGTGATGTAATTTTGGCCCAAGTGTTGCATTCGTCACTCAAGTTGATTTATGTAATGACTGCCAACATGGTGATGGTTTTCACTCTATATCGAGTCAAGTGATGTAATTCCGGCACAAGTGCTGCAGTCATCACTCAAGTTGAATGATGTAATGCCAGCCGAGATGTCAGGGTTATCATTCTATGTCGAGTCCGGTGATGTAATTCATGACCAAGTGTTGCAGTCTTCACACCAGTGGAATGATGTAATGTCATCCTAGATGATCATAGTTTTTATTCTGTATCGAGTCAGGTGATGTAATTTTGGCACAAGTGCTGCATTCATCACTCCAATTGAATGATCTATTAACAGCCGAGAAGGTCATGGTTTTCATGCTATATCTAGTCAAGTCATGTAATTCTGGCCCAAGTGTTGTAGTCATCACCCCAGTTAAATGATCTAATGCAAGCCGATATGGTCATGGTTTTCATTATATATCGAGTCAAGTGATATGATTTTTGCCACAGTGCTACAGTCGTCACTCTAGTTGAATGATGTAATCCCTGCCGAGATGTTCATAGTTTTCATTCAATATCGAGTTAAGTTATCTCATTTTGGCTCCACTACAGTCGTCACTCCGGTTGAATGATGTAATGCAAGCGAAGATGGTCATGGTTTTCATTCTATATCGATTCAGATGATGTAATTTTGGCCAGAGTGCTAAAGTTGTCACTTTAGTTGAATGATGTAATCCCTGCCTATATGTTCATAGTTTTCAATCTATATCGAGTTAGATGATGTTATTCTGGACCAACTACAGTCGTAACTCCGGTTGAATGATGTAATACAAGCGAAGATAGTCATGGTTTTCATTCTATATCGAGTCAAGTGATGTAATTATGACCCAAGTGTTGCAGTAGTCACTCTAGTTGAATTATGTAATGCCAGCAAACATGGTCATGGTTTTCACCCTATATCGAGTCAAGTGATGTAATTCCAGCACAAGTGCTACAGTCATCACCTCAGTTGAATGATGTAATATCAGCCTAGATGTCATTGTTTTAATTCAATATCGATTGAGGTGATGTAATTTTTGCCCAAGTGTTGCAGTCATCACTCCAGTTGAATGATGGAATGCCAGCCAAAATGGTCATGGTTTTCATTCAATATCGAGTAAGGTGATGTAATTTCAGCATAAGTGCTACATTCATCACTCTAGTTGAATGATGTAATGCTAGCCAAGATGTTCATGGTTTTCATTCTATATCAAATCAGGTGATTTAATTCTAGCCCGAGTGCTGCAGTCATCACTCTACTTGAATGATGTAATGTCAGCCGAGATTTCATGGTTTTCATTCTAATCGAGTTATGTGATGTAACTTCGTCCCAAGTGTTGCAGTCATTACTCCAGTTTAATTATGTAATGACTGCCAACATGGTGATGGTTTTCACTCTATATCGAGTCAAGTAATGTAATTCTGGCACAAGTGCTGCTGCCATCACTGAAGTTGAATGATGTAATGCCAGCCGAGATGTCATGGTTATCATTCTATATCGAGTCAGGTGATGTAACTCATACCTAAGTGTTGCAGTCTTCACTCCAGTTGAATGATGTAATGCCATTATAGTCAGGTGATGTAATTTCGGCCCAAGTGCTGCATTCACCACTCCAATTGAATGATCTAATAACAACCGAGAAGGTCATGGTTTTCCTTCTATATCGAGTCAAGTCATGTAATTCCGGCCTAATTGTTGTAGTCATCACTCATGTTGAATGATATAATGTCAGCCGTGATGGTCATGGTTTTCATTATATATCGAGTCAGGTTATGTAATTTTGGCCAGAGTGCTATAGTCCTCACTCCAGTTGAATGATGTAATCCCTGTCGAGATGTTCATAGTTTCATTCTATATGGAGTTAGGTGAAGTAAATACGGCACAAGTGTTGCAGTCGTCACTCATGTTGAATTATGTAATGCCAGCCAACATGGTCATGGTTTTCACTCTATATCGAGTCAAGTGATGTTATTCCAGCACAAGTGTTGCAGTCATTACCTCAGTTGAATGATGTAATGCCAGCCGAGATGTCATGGTTTTCATTCTATATCGATTCAGGTGATGTAATTTTGGCCCAAGTGTTGCATTCGTCACTCAAGTTGATTTATGTAATGACTGCCAACATGGTGATGGTTTTCACTCTATATCGAATCAAGTGATGTAATTCTGGCACAAGTGTTGCAGTCATCACTCAAGTTGAATGATGTAATGTCAGCCGAGATGTCAGGGTTATCATTCTATATCGAGTCAGGTGATCTAGCTCATACCCAAGTGTTGCAGTCTTCACTCCAGTTGAATGATGTAATGCCATCATAGTCAGGTGATGTAATTTCGGCCCAAGTGCTGCATTCGCCACTCCAATTGAACGATCTAATAACAACCGAAAAGGTCATGATTTTCATTCTATATCGAGTCAAGTCATGTAATTCCGGCGCAATTGTTGTAGTCATCACTCATGTTGAATGATATAATGTCAGCCGTGATGGTCATGGTTTTCATTATATATCGAGTCAGGTTATGTAATTTTGGCCAGAGTGCTACAGTCCTCTCTCCAGTTGAATGATATAATCCCTGTCGAGATGTTCATAGTTTTCATTCTATATGGAGTTAGGCGATGTAAATACAGCACAAGTGTTGTAGTCGTCACTCATGTTGAATTATGTAATGCCAGCCACCATGGTCATGGTTTTCACTCTATATCGAGTCAAGTGATGTAATTTCGGCATAAGTGTTGCAGTCATCACCTCAGTTGAATGATGTAATGCCAGATGAGATGTCATGGTTTTCATTCTATATCGATTCAGGTGATGTAATTTTGGCTCAAGTGTTGCACTCGTCACTCAAGTTGAATTATGTAATGACAGCCTACATGGTGATGGTTTTCACTCTATATCGAGTCAAGTGATGTAATTCCGGCACAAGTGTTGCGATCATCACTCAAGTTGAATGATGTAATGCCACGGTGAGATGTCGTGGTTATCATTCTATATCGAGTCGGTGATGTAGCTCATACCCAAGCATTGCGATCTTCACTCCAGTTGAATGATGTAATGCCATCATAGTCGGGTGATGTAATTTCGGCCCAAGTCTTTGCATTCGCCATCGCAATTGAACGATCTAATAACAACCGAGAAGGTCATGATTTTCATTCTATATCGAGTCAAGTCATGTAATTCCGGCGCAATTGTTGTAGTCATCACTCATGTTGAATGATATAATGTCGTAGTGATGGTCATGGTTTTCATTATATATCGAGTCGAGGTTATGTAATTTTGGCGAGTGCTACAGTCCTCTCTCCAGTTGAATGATATAATCCTGTCGAGATGTTCATAGTTTTCATTCTATATGGAGTTAGGCGATGTAAATACGGCACAAGTGTTGTAGTCGTCACTCATGTTGAATTATGTAATGCCGACCACCATGGTCATGGTTTTCACTCTATATCGAGTCAAGTGATGTAATTTCGGCATAAGTGTTGCGATCATCACCTCGGTTGAATGATGTAATGCCGGATGAGATGTCATGGTTTTCATTCTATATCGATTCAGGTGATGTAATTTTGGCTCAAGTGTTGCACTCGTCACTCAAGTTGAATTATGTAATGACACCAACATGGTGATGGTTTTCACTCTATATCGAGTCAAGTGATGTAATTAGGCACAAGTGTTGCAGTCATCACTCAAGTTGAATGATGTAATGCCGGTACCGAGATGTCGTGGTTATCATTCTATATCGAGTCGGTGATGTAGCTCATACCCAAGTGTTGCGTCTTCACTCCAGTTGAATGATGTAATGCCATCATAGTCAGGTGATGTAATTTCGGCCCAAGTGCTGCATTCGCCACTCCAATTGAACGATCTAATAACAACCGAGAAGGTCATGATTTTCATTCTATATCGAGTCAAGTCATGTAATTCCGGCGCAATTGTTGTAGTCATCACTCATGTTGAATGATATAATGTCAGCCGTGATGGTCATGGTTTTCATTATATATCGAGTCAGGTTATGTAATTTTGGCGAGTGCTCTGATCCTCTCTCCAGTTGAATGATATAATCCCTGTCGAGATGTTCATATTTTTCATTCTATATGGAGTTAGGCGATGTAAATACGGCACAAGTATTGTAGTCGTCACTCATGTTGAATTATGTAATGCCAGCCACCATGATCATGGTTTTCACTCTATATCGAGTTAAGTGATGTAATTCCGGCATAAGTGTTGCAGTCATCACCTCAGTTGAATGATGTAATGCCAGATGAGATGTCATGGTTTTCATTCTATATCGATTCAGGCAATGTAATTTTGGCTCAAGTGTTGCACTCGTCACTCAAGTTGAATTATGTAATGACAACCAACATGGTGATGGTTTTCACTCTATATCGAGTCAAGTGATGTAATTCCGGCACAAGTGTTGCAGTCATCACTCAAGTTGAATGATGTAATGCCAGCCGAGATGTCAGGGTTATCATTCTATATCGAGTCAGGTGATGTAGCTCATACCCAAGTGTTGCAGTCTTCACTCCAGTTGAATGATGTAATGCCATCATAGTCAGGTGATGTAATTTCGGCCCAAGTGCTGCATTCGCCACTCCAATTGAACGATCTAATAACAACCGAGAAGGTCATGATTTTCATTCTATATCGAGTCAAGTCATGTAATTCCGGCGCAATTGTTGTAGTCATCACTCATGTTGAATGATATAATGTCAGCCGTGATGGTCATGGTTTTCATTATATATCGAGTCAGGTTATGTAATTTTGGCCAGAGTGCTACAGTCCTCTCTCCAGTTGAATGATATAATCCCTGTCGAGATGTTCATAGTTTTCATGCTATATGGAGTTAGGCGATGTAAATACGGCACAAGTGTTGTAGTCGTCACTCATGTTGAATTATGTAATGCCAGCCACCATGGTCATGGTTTTCACTCTATATCGAGTTAAGTGATGTAATTTCGGCATAAGTGTTGCAGTCATCACCTTAGTTGAATGATGTAATGCCAGATGAGATGTCATGGTTTTCATTCTATATCGATTCAGGTGATGTAATTTTGGCTCAAGTGTTGCACTCGTCACTCAAGTTGAATTATGTAATGACAGCCAACATGGTGATGGTTTTCACTCTATATCGAGTCAAGTGATGTAATTCTGGCACAAGTGTTGCAGTCATCACTTAAGTTGAATGATGTAATGCCAGCCGAGATGTCAGGGTTATCATTCTATATCGAGTCAGGTGATGTAGCTCATACCCAAGTGTTGCAGTCTTCACTCCAGTTGAATGATGTAATGCCATCATAGTCAGGTGATGTAATTTCGGCCCAAGTGCTGCATTCGCCACTCCAATTGAACGATCTAATAACAACCGAGAAGGTCATGATTTTCATTCTATATCGAGTCAAGTCATGTAATTCCGGCACAATTGTTGTAGTCATCACTCATGTTGAATGATATAATGTCAGCCGTGATGGTCATGGTTTTCATTATATATCGAGTCGTTATGTAATTTTGGCGAGTGCTACGATCCTCTCTCCGGTTGAATGATATAATCCTGTCCGAGATGTTCATAGTTTTCATTCTATATGGAGTTAGGCGATGTAAATACGGCACAAGTGTTGTAGTCGTCACTCATGTTGAATTATGTAATGCCAGCCACCATGGTCATGGTTTTCACTCTATATCGAGTTAAGTGATGTAATTTCGGCATAAGTGTTGCAGTCATCACCTCAGTTGAATGATGTAATGCCAGATGAGATGTCATGGTTTTCATTCTATATCGATTCAGGTGATGTAATTTTGGCTCAAGTGTTGCACTCGTCACTCAAGTTGAATTATGTAATGACAGCCAACATGGTGATGGTTTTCACTCTATATCGAGTCAAGTGATGTAATTCTAGCACAAGTGTTGCAGTCATCACTTAAGTTGAATGATGTAATGCCAGCCGAGATGTCAGGGTTATCATTCTATATCGAGTCAGGTGATGTAGCTCATACCCAAGTGTTGCAGTCTTCACTCCAGTTGAATGATGTAATGCCATCATAGTCAGGTGATGTAATTTCGGCCCAAGTGCTGCATTCGCCACTCCAATTGAATGATCTAATAACAACCGAGAAGGTCATGGTTTTCCTTCTATATCGAGTCAAGTCATGTAATTCCGGCCTAATTGTTGTAGTCATCACTCATGTTGAATGATATAATGTCAGCCGTGATGGTCATGGTTTTAATTATATATCGAGTCAGGTTATGTAATTTTGGCCAGAGTGCACCTCACTCCAGTTGAATGATATAATCCCTATCGAGATGTTCATAGTTTTCATTCTATATGGAGTTAGGTGAAGTAAATACGGCACAAGTGTTGCAGTCGTCACTCATGTTGAATTATGTAATGCCAGCCAACATGGTCATGGTTTTCACTCTATATCGAGCCAAGTGATGCAATTCCGGCACAAGTGTTGCAGTCATTACCTCAGTTGAATGATGTAATGCCAGCCGAGATGTCATGGTTTTCATTCTATATCGATTCAGGTGATGTAATTTTGGCCCAAGTGTTGCATTCGTCACTCAAGTAGATATATGTAATGACTGCCAACATGGTGATGGTTTTCACTCTATATCGAGTCAAGTGATGTAATTCCGGCACAAGTGTTGCAGTCATCACTCAAGTTGAATGATGTAATGCCAGCCGAGATGTCAGGGTTATCATTCTATATCGAGTCAGGTGATCTAGCTCATACCCAAGTGTTGCAGTCTTCACTCCAGTTGAATGATGTATTGCCATCATAGTCAGGTGATGTAATTTCGGCCCAAGTGCTGCATTCGCCACTCCAATTGAACGATCTAATAACAACCGAAAAGGTCATGATTTTCATTCTATATCGAGTCAAGTCATGTAATTCCGGCGCAATTGTTGTAGTCATCACTCATGTTGAATGACATAATGTCAGCCGTGATGGTCATGGTTTTCATTATATATCGAGTCAGGTTATGTAATTTTGGCCAGAGTGCTATAGTCCTCACTCCAGTTGAATGATTTAATCCCTGTCGAGATGTTCATAGTTTCATTCTATATGGAGTTAGGTGAAGTAAATACGGCACAAGTGTTGCAGTCGTCACTCATGTTGAATTATGTAATGCCAGCCAACATGGTCATGGTTTTCACTCTATATCGAGTCAAGTGATGTAATTTCGGCATAAGTGTTGCAGTCATCACCTCAGTTGAATGATGTAATGCCAGATGAGATGTCATGGTTTTCATTCTATATCGATTCAGGTGATTAATTTTGGCTCAAGTGTTGCACTCGTCACTCAAGTTGAATTATGTAATGACAGCCTACATGGTGATGGTTTTCACTCTATATCGAGTCAAGTGATGTAATTCCGGCACAAGTGTTGCAGTCATCACTCAAGTTGAATGATGTAATGCCAGCTGAGATGTCAGGGTTATCATTCTATATCGAGTCAGGTGATGTAGCTCATACCCAACTGTTGCAGTATTCACTCCAGTTGAATGATGTAATGCCATCATAGTCAGGTGATGTAATTTCGGCCCAAGTGCTGCATTCGCCACTCCAATTGAACGATCTAATAACAACCGAGAAGGTCATGATTTTCATTCTATATCGAGTAAAGTCATGTAATTCCGGCGCAATTGTTGTAGTCATCACTCATGTTGAATGATATAATGTCAGCCGTGATGGTCATGGTTTTCATTATATATCGAGTCAGGTTATGTAATTTTGGCCAGAGTGCTACAGTCCTCTCTCCAGTTGAATGATATAATCCCTGTCGAGATGTTCATAGTTTTCATTCTATATGGAGTTAGGCGATGTAAATACGGCACAAGTGTTGTAGTCGTCACTCATGTTGAATTATGTAATGCCAGCCACCATGGTCATGATTTTCACTCTATATCGAGTCAAGTGATGTAATTTCGGCATAAGTGTTGCAGTCATCACCTCAGTTGAATGATGTAATGCCAGATGAGATGTCATGGTTTTCATTCTATATCGATTCAGGTGATGTAATTTTGGCTCAAGTGTTGCACTCGTCACTCAAGTTGAATTATGTAATGACAGCCAACATGGTGATGGTTTTCACTCTATATCGAGTCAAGTGATGTAATTCCGGCACAAGTGTTGCAGTCATCACTCAAGTTGAATGATGTAATGCCAGCCGAGATGTCAGGGTTATCATTCTATATCGAGTCAGGTGATGTAGCTCATACCCAAGTGTTGCAGTCTTCACTCCAGTTGAATGATGTAATGCCATCATAGTCAGGTGATGTAATTTCGGCCCAAGTGCTGCATTCGCCACTCCAATTGAACGATCTAATAACAACCGAGAAGGTCATGATTTTCATTCTATATCGAGTCAAGTCATGTAATTCCGGCGCAATTGTTGTAGTCATCACTCATGTTGAATGATATAATGTCAGCCGTGATGGTCATGATTTTCATTATATATCGAGTCAGGTTATGTAATTTTGGCCAGAGTGCTACAGTCCTCTCTCCAGTTGAATGATATAATCCCTGTCGAGATGCTCATAGTTTTCATTCTATATGGAGTTAGGCGATGTAAATACGGCACAAGTGTTGTAGTCGTCACTCATGTTGAATTATGTAATGCCAGCCACCATGGTCATGGTTTTCACTCTATATCGAGTTAAGTGATGTAATTTCGGCATAAGTGTTGCAGTCATCACCTTAGTTGAATGATGTAATGCCAGATGAGATGTCATGGTTTTCATTCTATATCGATTCAGGTGATGTAATTTTGGCTCAAGTGTTGCACTCATCACTCAAGTTGAATTATGTAATGACAGCCAACATGGTGATGGTTTTCACTCTATATCAAGTCAAGTGATGTAATTCTGGCACAAGTGTTGCAGTCATCACTTAAGTTGAATGATGTAATGCCAGCCGAGATGTCAGGGTTATCATTCTATATCGAGTCAGGTGATGTAGCTCATACCCAAGTGTTGCAGTCTTCACCCCAGTTGAATGATGTAATGCCATCATAGTCAGGTGATGTAATTTCGGCCCAAGTGCTGCATTCGCCACTCCAATTGAACGATCTAATAACAACCGAGAAGGTCATGATTTTCATTCTATATCGAGTCAAGTCATGTAATTCCGGCACAATTGTTGTAGTCATCACTCATGTTGAATGATATAATGTCAGCCGTGATGGTCATGGTTTTCATTATATATCGAGTCAGGTTATGTAATTTTGGCCAGAGTGCTACAGTCCTCTCTCCAGTTGAATGATATAATCCCTGTCGAGATGTTCATAGTTTTCATGCTATATGGAGTTAGGCGATGTAAATACGGCACAAGTGTTGTAGTCGTCACTCATGTTGAATTATGTAATGCCAGCCACCATGGTCATGGTTTTCACTCTATATCGAGTTAAGTGATGTAATTTCGGCATAAGTGTTGCAGTCATCACCTCAGTTGAATGATGTAATGCCAGATGAGATGTCATGGTTTTCATTCTATATCGATTCAGGTGATGTAATTTTGGCTCAAGTGTTGCACTCGTCACTCAAGTTGAATTATGTAATGACAGCCAACATGGTGATGGTTTTCACTTTATATCGAGTCAAGTGATGTAATTCCGGCACAAGTGTTGCAGTCATCACTCAAGTTGAATGATGTAATGCCAGCCGAGATGTCAGGGTTATCATTCTATATCGAGTCAGGCGATGTAGCTCATACCCAAGTGTTGCAGTCTTCACTCCAGTTGAATGATGTAATGCCATCATAGTCAGGTGATGTAATTTCGGCCCAAGTGTTGCATTCGCCACTCCAATTGAACGATCAAATAACAACCGAGAAGGTCATGATTTTCATTCTATATCGAGTCAAGTCATGTAATTCCGGCGCAATTGTTGTAGTCATCACTCATGTTGAATGATATAATGTCAGCCGTGATGGTCATGGTTTTCATTATATATCGAGTCAGGTTATGTAATTTTGGCCAGAGTGCTATAGTCCTCACTCCAGTTGAATGATTTAATCCCTGTCGAGATGTTCATAGTTTCATTCTATATGGAGTTAGGTGAAGTAAATACGGCACAAGTGTTGCAGTCGTCACTCATGTTGAATTATGTTAATGCCAGCCAACATGGTCATGGTTTTCACTCTATATCGAGTCAAGTGATGTAATTTCGGCATAAGTGTTGCAGTCATCACCTCAGTTGAATGATGTAATGCCAGATGAGATGTCATGGTTTTCATTCTATATCGATTCAGGTGATTAATTTTGGCTCAAGTGTTGCACTCGTCACTCAAGTTGAATTATGTAATGACAGCCTACATGGTGATGGTTTTCACTCTATATCGAGTCAAGTGATGTAATTCCGGCACAAGTGTTGCAGTCATCACTCAAGTTGAATGATGTAATGCCAGCTGAGATGTCAGGGTTATCATTCTATATCGAGTCAGGTGATGTAGCTCATACCCAACTGTTGCAGTATTCACTCCAGTTGAATGATGTAATGCCATCATAGTCAGGTGATGTAATTTCGGCCCAAGTGCTGCATTCGCCACTCCAATTGAACGATCTAATAACAACCGAGAAGGTCATGATTTTCATTCTATATCGAGTAAAGTCATGTAATTCCGGCGCAATTGTTGTAGTCATCACTCATGTTGAATGATATAATGTCGGTAGTGATGGTCATGGTTTTCATTATATATCGAGTCGAGTTATGTAATTTTGGCGAGTGCTACGATCCTCTCTCGGTTGAATGATATAATCCCTGTCGAGATGTTCATAGTTTTCATTCTATATGGAGTTAGGCGATGTAAATACGGCACAAGTGTTGTAGTCGTCACTCATGTTGAATTATGTAATGCCAGCCACCATGGTCATGATTTTCACTCTATATCGAGTCAAGTGATGTAATTTCGGCATAAGTGTTGCAGTCATCACCTCAGTTGAATGATGTAATGCCAGATGAGATGTCATGGTTTTCATTCTATATCGATTCAGGTGATGTAATTTTGGCTCAAGTGTTGCACTCGTCACTCAAGTTGAATTATGTAATGACAGCCTACATGGTGATGGTTTTCACTCTATATCGAGTCAAGTGATGTAATTCCGGCACAAGTGTTGCAGTCATCACTCAAGTTGAATGATGTAATGCCAGCTGAGATGTCAGGGTTATCATTCTATATCGAGTCAGGTGATGTAGCTCATACCCAACTGTTGCAGTATTCACTCCAGTTGAATGATGTAATGCCATCATAGTCAGGTGATGTAATTTCGGCCCAAGTGCTGCATTCGCCACTCCAATTGAACGATCTAATAACAACCGAGAAGGTCATGATTTTCATTCTATATCGAGTAAAGTCATGTAATTCCGGCGCAATTGTTGTAGTCATCACTCATGTTGAATGATATAATGTCAGCCGTGATGGTCATGGTTTTCATTATATATCGAGTCAGGTTATGTAATTTTGGCCAGAGTGCTACAGTCCTCTCTCGGTTGAATGATATAATCCCCGCCGAGATGTTCATAGTTTTCATTCTATATGGAGTTAGGCGATGTAAATACGGCACAAGTGTTGTAGTCGTCACTCATGTTGAATTATGTAATGCCAGCCACCATGGTCATGATTTTCACTCTATATCGAGTCAAGTGATGTAATTTCGGCATAAGTGTTGCGATCATCACCTCGGTTGAATGATGTAATGCCGGATGAGATGTCATGGTTTTCATTCTATATCGATTCAGGTGATGTAATTTTGGCTCAAGTGTTGCACTCGTCACTCAAGTTGAATTATGTAATGACAGCCAACATAGTGATGGTTTTCACTCTATATCGAGTCAAGTGATGTAATTCGGCACAAGTGTTGCGATCATCACTCAAGTTGAATGATGTAATGCCACGGTAGAGATGTCGTGGTTATCATTCTATATCGAGTCGTGTGATGTAGCTCATACCCAAGTGTTGCGATCTTCACTCCAGTTGAATGATGTAATGCCATCATAGTCAGGTGATGTAATTTCGGCCCAAGTGCTGCATTCGCCACTCCAATTGAACGATCTAATAACAACCGAGAAGGTCATGATTTTCATTCTATATCGAGTCAAGTCATGTAATTCCGGCGCAATTGTTGTAGTCATCACTCATGTTGAATGATATAATGTCAGCCGTGATGGTCATGATTTTCATTATATATCGAGTCAGGTTATGTAATTTTGGCCAGAGTGCTACAGTCCTCTCTCCAGTTGAATGATATAATCCCTGTCGAGATGCTCATAGTTTTCATTCTATATGGAGTTAGGCGATGTAAATACGGCACAAGTGTTGTAGTCGTCACTCATGTTGAATTATGTAATGCCAGCCACCATGGTCATGGTTTTCACTCTATATCGAGTTAAGTGATGTAATTTCGGCATAAGTGTTGCAGTCATCACCTTAGTTGAATGATGTAATGCCAGATGAGATGTCATGGTTTTCATTCTATATCGATTCAGGTGATGTAATTTTGGCTCAAGTGTTGCACTCATCACTCAAGTTGAATTATGTAATGACAGCCAACATGGTGATGGTTTTCACTCTATATCGAGTCAAGTGATGTAATTCTGGCACAAGTGTTGCAGTCATCACTTAAGTTGAATGATGTAATGCCAGCCGAGATGTCAGGGTTATCATTCTATATCGAGTCAGGTGATGTAGCTCATACCCAAGTGTTGCAGTCTTCACCCCAGTTGAATGATGTAATGCCATCATAGTCAGGTGATGTAATTTCGGCCCAAGTGCTGCATTCGCCACTCCAATTGAACGATCTAATAACAACCGAGAAGGTCATGATTTTCATTCTATATCGAGTCAAGTCATGTAATTCCGGCACAATTGTTGTAGTCATCACTCATGTTGAATGATATAATGTCAGCCGTGATGGTCATGGTTTTCATTATATATCGAGTCAGGTTATGTAATTTTGGCCAGAGTGCTACAGTCCTCTCTCCAGTTGAATGATATAATCCCCACGAGATGTTCATAGTTTTCATGCTATATGGAGTTAGGCGATGTAAATACGGCACAAGTGTTGTAGTCGTCACTCATGTTGAATTATGTAATGCCACCACCATGGTCATGGTTTTCACTCTATATCGAGTTAAGTGATGTAATTTCGGCATAAGTGTTGCGATCATCACCTCGGTTGAATGATGTAATGCCGGATGAGATGTCATGGTTTTCATTCTATATCGATTCAGGTGATGTAATTTTGGCTCAAGTGTTGCACTCGTCACTCAAGTTGAATTATGTAATGACACCAACATGGTGATGGTTTTCACTTTATATCGAGTCAAGTGATGTAATTAGGCACAAGTGTTGCAGTCATCACTCAAGTTGAATGATGTAATGCCAGCCGAGATGTCAGGGTTATCATTCTATATCGAGTCAGGCGATGTAGCTCATACCCAAGTGTTGCAGTCTTCACTCCAGTTGAATGATGTAATGCCATCATAGTCAGGTGATGTAATTTCGGCCCAAGTGTTGCATTCGCCACTCCAATTGAACGATCAAATAACAACCGAGAAGGTCATGATTTTCATTCTATATCGAGTCAAGTCATGTAATTCCGGCGCAATTGTTGTAGTCATCACTCATGTTGAATGATATAATGTCAGCCGTGATGGTCATGGTTTTCATTATATATCGAGTCAGGTTATGTAATTTTGGCCAGAGTGCTACAGTCCTCTCTCCAGTTGAATAATATAATCCCTGTCGAGATGTTCATAGTTTTCATTCTATATGGAGTTAGGCGATGTAAATACGGCACAAGTGTTGTAGTCGTCACTCATGTTGAATTATGTAATGCCAGCCACCATGGTCATGGTTTTCACTCTATATCGAGTTAAGTGATGTAATTTCGGCATAAGTGTTGCAGTCATCACCTCAGTTGATTGATGTAATGCCAGATGAGATGTCATGGTTTTCATTCTATATCGATTCAGGTGATGTAATTTTGGCTCAAGTGTTGCACTCGTCACTCAAGTTGAATTATGTAATGACAGCCAACATGGTGATGGTTTTCACTCTATATCGAGTCAAGTGATGTAATTCCGGCACAAGTGTTGCAGTCATCACTTAAGTTGAATGATGTAATGCCAGCCGAGATGTCAGGGTTATCATTCTATATCGAGTCAGGTGATGTAGCTCATACCCAAGTGTTGCAGTCTTCACTCCAGTTGAATAATGTAATGCCATCATAGTCAGGTGATGTAATTTCGGCCCAAGTGCTGCATTCGCCACTCCAATTGAACGATCTAATAACAACCGAGAAGGTCATGATTTTCATTCTATATCGAGTCAAGTCATGTAATTCCGGCACAATTGTTGTAGTCATCACTCATGTTGAATGATATAATGTCAGCCGTGATGGTCATGGTTTTCATTATATATCGAGTCAGGTTATGTAATTTTGGCCAGAGTGCTACAGTCCTCTCTCCAGTTGAATGATATAATCCCTGTCGAGATGTTCATAGTTTTCATGCTATATGGAGTTAGGCGATGTAAATACGGCACAAGTGTTGTAGTCACACTCATGTTGAATTATGTAATGCCAGCCACCATGGTCATGGTTTTCACTCTTTATCGAGTTAAGTGATGTAATTTCGGCATAAGTGTTGCAGTCATCACCTCAGTTGAATGATGTAATGCCAGATGAGATGTCATGGTTTTCATTCTATATCGATTCAGGTGATGTAATTTTGGCTCAAGTGTTGCACTCGTCACTCAAGTTGAATTATGTAATGACAGCCAACATGGTGATGGTTTTCACTTTATATCGAGTCAAGTGATGTAATTCCGGCACAAGTGTTGCAGTCATCACTCAAGTTGAATGATGTAATGCCAGCCGAGATGTCAGGGTTATCATTCTATATCGAGTCAGGCGATGTAGCTCATACCCAAGTGTTGCAGTCTTCACTCCAGTTGAATGATGTAATGCCATCATAGTCAGGTGATGTAATTTCGGCCCAAGTGTTGCATTCGCCACTCCAATTGAACGATCAAATAACAACCGAGAAGGTCATGATTTTCATTCTATATCGAGTCAAGTCATGTAATTCCGGCGCAATTGTTGTAGTCATCACTCATGTTGAATGATATAATGTCAGCCGTGATGGTCATGGTTTTCATTATATATCGAGTCAGGTTATGTAATTTTGGCCAGAGTGCTATAGTCCTCTCTCCAGTTGAATGATATAATCCCTGTCGAGATGTTCATAGTTTTCATGCTATATGGAGTTAGGCGATGTAAATACGGCACAAGTGTTGTAGTCGTCACTCATGTTGAATTATGTAATGCCAGCCACCATGGTCATGGTTTTCACTCTATATCGAGTTAAGTGATGTAATTTCGGCATAAGTGTTGCGATCATCACCTCAGTTGAATGATGTAATGCCAGATGAGATGTCATGGTTTTCATTCTATATCGATTCAGGTGATGTAATTTTGGCTCAAGTGTTGCACTCGTCACTCAAGTTGAATTATGTAATGACAGCCAACATGGTGATGGTTTTCACTTTATATCGAGTCAAGTGATGTAATTCCGGCACAAGTGTTGCAGTCATCACTCAAGTTGAATGATGTAATGCCAGCCGAGATGTCAGGGTTATCATTCTATATCGAGTCAGGCGATGTAGCTCATACCCAAGTGTTGCAGTCTTCACTCCAGTTGAATGATGTAATGCCATCATAGTCAGGTGATGTAATTTCGGCCCAAGTGTTGCATTCGCCACTCCAATTGAACGATCAAATAACAACCGAGAAGGTCATGATTTTCATTCTATATCGAGTCAAGTCATGTAATTCCGGCGCAATTGTTGTAGTCATCACTCATGTTGAATGATATAATGTCAGCCGTGATGGTCATGGTTTTCATTATATATCGAGTCAGGTTATGTAATTTTGGCCAGAGTGCTACAGTCCTCTCTCCAGTTGAATGATATAATCCCTGTCGAGATGTTCATAGTTTTCATTCTATATGGAGTTAGGCGATGTAAATACGGCACAAGTGTTGTAGTCGTCACTCATGTTGAATTATGTAATGCCAGCCACCATGGTCATGGTTTTCACTCTATATCGAGTTAAGTGATGTAATTTCGGCATAAGTGTTGCAGTCATCTCCTCAGTTGAATGATGTAATGCCAGATGAGATGTTATGGTTTTCATTCTATATCGATTCAGGTGATGTAATTTTGGCTCAAGTGTTGCACTCGTCACTCAAGTTGAATTATGTAATGACAGCCTACATGGTGATGGTTTTCACTCTATATCGAGTCAAGTGATGTAATTCCGGCACAAGTGTTGCAGTCATCACTCAAGTTGAATGATGTAATGCCAGCTGAGATGTCAGGGTTATCATTCTATATCGAGTCAGGTGATGTAGCTCATACCCAATCAAGGCGATATTCACTCCAGTTGAATGATGTAATGCCATCATAGTCAGGTGATGTAATTTCGGCCCAAGTGCTGCATTCGCCACTCCAATTGAACGATCTAATAACAACCGAGAAGGTCATGATTTTCATTCTATATCGAGTAAAGTCATGTAATTCCGGCGCAATTGTTGTAGTCATCACTCATGTTGAATGATATAATGTCAGCCGTGATGGTCATGGTTTTCATTATATATCGAGTCAGGTTATGTAATTTTGGCCAGAGTGCTACAGTCCTCTCTCCAGTTGAATGATATAATCCCTGTCGAGATGTTCATAGTTTTCATTCTATATGGAGTTAGGCGATGTAAATACGGCACAAGTGTTGTAGTCGTCACTCATGTTGAATTATGTAATGCCAGCCACCATGGTCATGATTTTCACTCTATATCGAGTCAAGTGATGTAATTTCGGCATAAGTGTTGCAGTCATCACCTCAGTTGAATGATGTAATGCCAGATGAGATGTCATGGTTTTCATTCTATATCGATTCAGGTGATGTAATTTTGGCTCAAGTGTTGCACTCGTCACTCAAGTTGAATTATGTAATGACAGCCAACATAGTGATGGTTTTCACTCTATATCGAGTCAAGTGATGTAATTCCGGCACAAGTGTTGCAGTCATCACTCAAGTTGAATGATGTAATGCCAGCCGAGATGTCAGGGTTATCATTCTATATCGAGTCAGGTGATGTAGCTCATACCCAAGTGTTGCAGTCTTCACTCCAGTTGAATGATGTAATGCCATCATAGTCAGGTGATGTAATTTCGGCCCAAGTGCTGCATTCGCCACTCCAATTGAACGATCTAATAACAACCGAGAAGGTCATGATTTTCATTCTATATCGAGTCAAGTCATGTAATTCCGGCGCAATTGTTGTAGTCATCACTCATGTTGAATGATATAATGTCAGCCGTGATGGTCATGATTTTCATTATATATCGAGTCAGGTTATGTAATTTTGGCCAGAGTGCTACAGTCCTCTCTCCAGTTGAATGATATAATCCCTGTCGAGATGCTCATAGTTTTCATTCTATATGGAGTTAGGCGATGTAAATACGGCACAAGTGTTGTAGTCGTCACTCATGTTGAATTATGTAATGCCACCACCATGGTCATGGTTTTCACTCTATATCGAGTTAAGTGATGTAATTCCGGCATAAGTGTTGCAGTCATCACCTTAGTTGAATGATGTAATGCCAGATGAGATGTCATGGTTTTCATTCTATATCGATTCAGGTGATGTAATTTTGGCTCAAGTGTTGCACTCATCACTCAAGTTGAATTATGTAATGACAACCAACATGGTGATGGTTTTCACTCTATATCGAGTCAAGTGATGTAATTACGGCACAAGTGTTGCGATCATCACTTAAGTTGAATGATGTAATGCCACCGAGATGTCGTGGTTATCATTCTATATCGAGTCGGTGATGTAGCTCATACCCAAGTGTTGCGATCTTCACCCAGTTGAATGATGTAATGCCATCATAGTCGTGTGATGTAATTTCGGCCCAAGTCTTTGCATTCGCCACTCCAATTGAGCGATCTAATAACAACCGAGAAGGTCATGATTTTCATTCTATATCGAGTCAAGTCATGTAATTCCGCACAATTGTTGTAGTCATCACTCATGTTGAATGATATAATGTCAGCCGTGATGGTCATGGTTTTCATTATATATCGAGGCAGGTTATGTAATTTTGGCCAGAGTGCTACAGTCCTCTCTCCAGTTGAATGATATAATCCCTGTCCAGACGTTCATAGTTTTCGTGCTATATGGAGTTAGGCGGTGTAAATACGGCACAAGTGTTGTAGTCGTCACTCATGTTGAATTATGTAATGCCACCACCATGGTCATGGTTTTCACTCTATATCGAGTTAAGTGATGTAATTTCGGCATAAGTGTTGCAGTCATCACCTCAGTTGAATGATGTAATGCCAGATGAGATGTCATGGTTTTCATTCTATATCGATTCAGGTGATGTAATTTTGGCTCAAGTGTTGCACTCGTCACTCAAGTTGAATTATGTAATGACAGCCAACATGGTGATGGTTTTCACTTTATATCGAGTCAAGTGATGTAATTCCGGCACAAGTGTTGCAGTCATCACTCAAGTTGAATGATGTAATGCCAGCCGAGATGTCAGGGTTATCATTCTATATCGAGTCAGGCGATGTAGCTCATACCCAAGTGTTGCAGTCTTCACTCCAGTTGAATGATGTAATGCCATCATAGTCAGGTGATGTAATTTCGGCCCAAGTGTTGCATTCGCCACTCCAATTGAACGATCAAATAACAACCGAGAAGGTCATGATTTTCATTCTATATCGAGTCAAGTCATGTAATTCCGGCGCAATTGTTGTAGTCATCACTCATGTTGAATGATATAATGTCAGCCGTGATGGTCATGGTTTTCATTATATATCGAGTCAGGTTATGTAATTTTGGCCAGAGTGCTACAGTCCTCTCTCCAGTTGAATAATATAATCCCTGTCGAGATGTTCATAGTTTTCATTCTATATGGAGTTAGGCGATGTAAATACGGCACAAGTGTTGTAGTCGTCACTCATGTTGAATTATGTAATGCCAGCCACCATGGTCATGGTTTTCACTCTATATCGAGTTAAGTGATGTAATTTCGGCATAAGTGTTGCGATCATCACCTCGGTTGATTGATGTAATGCCAGATGAGATGTCATGGTTTTCATTCTATATCGATTCATGTGATGTAATTTTGGCTCAAGTGTTGCACTCGTCACTCAAGTTGAATTATGTAATGACAGCCAACATGGTGATGGTTTTCACTCTATATCGAGTCAAGTGATGTAATTCGGCACAAGTGTTGCGATCATCACTTAAGTTGAATGATGTAATGCCGGTAGAGATGTCGTGGTTATCATTCTATATCGAGTCGGTGATGTAGCTCATACCCAAGTGTTGCGATCTTCACTCCGGTTGAATAATGTAATGCCATCATAGTCGGGTGATGTAATTTCGGCCCAAGTCTTTGCATTCGCCACTCAATTGAACGATCTAATAACAACCGAGAAGGTCATGATTTTCATTCTATATCGAGTCAAGTCATGTAATTCCGGCACAATTGTTGTAGTCATCACTCATGTTGAATGATATAATGTCAGCCGTGATGGTCATGGTTTTCATTATATATCGAGTCAGGTTATGTAATTTTGGCCAGAGTGCTACAGTCCTCTCTCCAGTTGAATGATATAATCCCTGTCGAGATGTTCATAGTTTTCATGCTATATGGAGTTAGGCGATGTAAATACGGCACAAGTGTTGTAGTCGTCACTCATGTTGAATTATGTAATGCCAGCCACCATGGTCATGGTTTTCACTCTTTATCGAGTTAAGTGATGTAATTTCGGCATAAGTGTTGCAGTCATCACCTCAGTTGAATGATGTAATGCCAGATGAGATGTCATGGTTTTCATTCTATATCGATTCAGGTGATGTAATTTTGGCTCAAGTGTTGCACTCGTCACTCAAGTTGAATTATGTAATGACAGCCAACATGGTGATGGTTTTCACTTTATATCGAGTCAAGTGATGTAATTCCGGCACAAGTGTTGCAGTCATCACTCAAGTTGAATGATGTAATGCCAGCCGAGATGTCAGGGTTATCATTCTATATCGAGTCAGGCGATGTAGCTCATACCCAAGTGTTGCAGTCTTCACTCCAGTTGAATGATGTAATGCCATCATAGTCAGGTGATGTAATTTCGGCCCAAGTGTTGCATTCGCCACTCCAATTGAACGATCAAATAACAACCGAGAAGGTCATGATTTTCATTCTATATCGAGTCAAGTCATGTAATTCCGGCGCAATTGTTGTAGTCATCACTCATGTTGAATGATATAATGTCAGCCGTGATGGTCATGGTTTTCATTATATATCGAGTCAGGTTATGTAATTTTGGCCAGAGTGCTATAGTCCTCTCTCCAGTTGAATGATATAATCCCTGTCGAGATGTTCATAGTTTTCATGCTATATGGAGTTAGGCGATGTAAATACGGCACAAGTGTTGTAGTCGTCACTCATGTTGAATTATGTAATGCCAGCCACCATGGTCATGGTTTTCACTCTATATCGAGTTAAGTGATGTAATTTCGGCATAAGTGTTGCAGTCATCACCTCAGTTGAATGATGTAATGCCAGATGAGATCTCATGGTTTTCATTCTATATCGATTCAGGTGATGTAATTTTGGCTCAAGTGTTGCACTCGTCACTCAAGTTGAATTATGTAATGACAGCCAACATGGTGATGGTTTTCACTTTATATCGAGTCAAGTGATGTAATTCCGGCACAAGTGTTGCAGTCATCACTCAAGTTGAATGATGTAATGCCAGCCGAGATGTCAGGGTTATCATTCTATATCGAGTCAGGCGATGTAGCTCATACCCAAGTGTTGCAGTCTTCACTCCAGTTGAATGATGTAATGCCATCATAGTCAGGTGATGTAATTTCGGCCCAAGTGTTGCATTCGCCACTCCAATTGAACGATCAAATAACAACCGAGAAGGTCATGATTTTCATTCTATATCGAGTCAAGTCATGTAATTCCGGCGCAATTGTTGTAGTCATCACTCATGTTGAATGATATAATGTCAGCCGTGATGGTCATGGTTTTCATTATATATCGAGTCAGGTTATGTAATTTTGGCCAGAGTGCTACAGTCCTCTCTCCAGTTGAATGATATAATCCCTGTCGAGATGTTCATAGTTTTCATTCTATATGGAGTTAGGCGATGTAAATACGGCACAAGTGTTGTAGTCGTCACTCATGTTGAATTATGTAATGCCAGCCACCATGGTCATGGTTTTCACTCTATATCGAGTTAAGTGATGTAATTTCGGCATAAGTGTTGCAGTCATCACCTCAGTTGAATGATGTAATGCCAGATGAGATGTCATGGTTTTCATTCTATATCGATTCAGGTGATGTAATTTTGGCTCAAGTGTTGCACTCGTCACTCAAGTTGAATTATGTAATGACAGCCATCATGGTGATGGTTTTCACTCTATATCGAGTCAAGTGATGTAATTAGGCACAAGTGTTGCGATCATCACTTAAGTTGAATGATGTAATGCCAGCCGAGATGTCAGGGTTATCATTCTATATCGAGTCAGGTGATGTAGCTCATACCCAAGTGTTGCAGTCTTCACTCCAGTTGAATAATGTAATGCCATCATAGTCAGGTGATGTAATTTCGGCCCAAGTGCTGCATTCGCCACTCCAATTGAACGATCTAATAACAACCGAGAAGGTCATGATTTTCATTCTATATCGAGTCAAGTCATGTAATTCCGGCACAATTGTTGTAGTCATCACTCATGTTGAATGATATAATGTCAGCCGTGATGGTCATGGTTTTCATTATATATCGAGTCAGGTTATGTAATTTTGGCCAGAGTGCTACAGTCCTCTCTCCAGTTGAATGATATAATCCCTGTCGAGATGTTCATAGTTTTCATGCTATATGGAGTTAGGCGATGTAAATACGGCACAAGTGTTGTAGTCGTCACTCATGTTGAATTATGTAATGCCAGCCACCATGGTCATGGTTTTCACTCTATATCGAGTTAAGTGATGTAATTTCGGCATAAGTGTTGCAGTCATCACCTCAGTTGAATGATGTAATGCCAGATGAGATGTCATGGTTTTCATTCTATATCGATTCAGGTGATGTAATTTTGGCTCAAGTGTTGCACTCGTCACTCAAGTTGAATTATGTAATGACACCAACATGGTGATGGTTTTCACTTTATATCGAGTCAAGTGATGTAATTAGGCACAAGTGTTGCAGTCATCACTCAAGTTGAATGATGTAATGCCGGTAGAGATGTCGTGGTTATCATTCTATATCGAGTCGAGCGATGTAGCTCATACCCAAGTGTTGCAGTCTTCACTCCAGTTGAATGATGTAATGCCATCATAGTCAGGTGATGTAATTTCGGCCCAAGTGTTGCATTCGCCACTCCAATTGAACGATCAAATAACAACCGAGAAGGTCATGATTTTCATTCTATATCGAGTCAAGTCATGTAATTCCGGCGCAATTGTTGTAGTCATCACTCATGTTGAATGATATAATGTCGGTGTGATGGTCATGGTTTTCATTATATATCGAGTCGAGGTTATGTAATTTTGGCGAGTGCTACAGTCCTCTCTCGGTTGAATGATATAATCCCTGTCGAGATGTTCATAGTTTTCATTCTATATGGAGTTAGGCGATGTAAATACGGCACAAGTGTTGTAGTCGTCACTCATGTTGAATTATGTAATGCCAGCCACCATGGTCATGGTTTTCACTCTATATCGAGTTAAGTGATGTAATTTCGGCATAAGTGTTGCAGTCATCTCCTCAGTTGAATGATGTAATGCCAGATGAGATGTCATGGTTTTCATTCTATATCGATTCATGTGATGTAATTTTGGCTCAAGTGTTGCACTCGTCACTCAAGTTGAATTATGTAATGACAGCCAACATGGTGATGGTTTTCACTCTATATCGAGTCAAGTGATGTAATTCCGGCACAAGTGTTGCAGTCATCACTTAAGTTGAATGATGTAATGCCAGCCGAGATGTCAGGGTTATCATTCTATATCGAGTCAGGTGATGTAGCTCATACCCAAGTGTTGCAGTCTTCACTCCAGTTGAATAATGTAATGCCATCATAGTCAGGTGATGTAATTTCGGCCCAAGTGCTGCATTCGCCACTCCAATTGAACGATCTAATAACAACCGAGAAGGTCATGATTTTCATTCTATATCGAGTCAAGTTATGTAATTCCGGCACAATTGTTGTAGTCATCACTCATGTTGAATGATATAATGTCAGCCGTGATGGTCATGGTTTTCATTATATATCGAGTCAGGTTATGTAATTTTGGCCAGAGTGCTACAGTCCTCTCTCCAGTTGAATGATATAATCCCTGTCGAGATGTTCATAGTTTTCATGCTATATGGAGTTAGGCGATGTAAATACGTCACAAGTGTTGTAGTCGTCACTCATGTTGAATTATGTAATGCCAGCCACCATGGTCATGGTTTTCACTCTATATCGAGTTAAGTGATGTAATTTCGGCATAAGTGTTGCAGTCATCACCTCAGTTGAATGATGTAATGCCAGATGAGATGTCATGGTTTTCATTCTATATCGATTCAGGTGATGTAATTTTGGCTCAAGTGTTGCACTCGTCACTCAAGTTGAATTATGTAATGATAGCCAACATAGTGATGGTTTTCACTCTATATCGAGTCAAGTGATGTAATTCCGGCACAAGTGTTGCAGTCATCACTCAAGTTGAATGATGTAATGCTAGCCGAGATGTCAGGGTTATCATTCTATGTCGAGTCCGGTGATGTAATTCATGACCAAGTGTTGCAGTCTTCACACCAGTGGAATGATGTAATGTCATCCTAGATGATCATAGTTTTTATTCTGTATCGAGTCAGGTGATGTAATTTCGGCACAAGTGCTGCATTCATCACTCCAATTGAATGATCTATTAACAGCCGAGAAAGTCATGATTTTTATTCTATATCTAGTTAAGTCATGTAATTCTGGCCCAAGTGTTGTAGTCATCACTCCAGTTGAATGATATAATGCAAGCCAATATGGTCATGGTTTTCATTATATATCGAGTCAGGTGATATGATTTTTGCCACAGTGCTACAGTCGTCACTCTAGTTGAATGATGTAATCCCTGTCGAGATGTTCATAGTTTTCATTCAATATCGAGTTAGGTTATCTCATTTTGGCTCCACTACAGTCGTCACTCCGGTTGAATGATGTAATGCAAGCGAAGATGGTCATGGTTTTCATTCTATATCGATTCAGGTGATGTAATTTTGGCCAGCGTGCTAAAGTTGTCACTTCAGTTGAATGATGTAATCCCTGCCTATATGTTCATAGTTTTCAATCTATATCGAGTTAGATGATGTTATTCTGGACCAACTACAGTCGTGACTCCGGTTGAATGATGTAATACAAGCGAAGATAGTCATGGTTTTCATTCTATATCGAGTCAGGTGATGTAATTATGACCCAAGTGTTGCAGTAGTCACTCTAGTTGAATTATGTAATGCCAGCAAACATGGTCATGGTTTTCACCCTATATCGAGTCAAGTGATGTAATTCCAGCACAAGTGCTACATTCATCACCTCAGTTGAATGATGTAATGCCAGCCTAGATGTCATTGTTTTAATTCTATATCGATTGAGGTGATGTAATTTTTGCCCAACTGTTGCAGTCATCACTCCAGTTGAATGATGGAATGCCAGCCAAAATGGTCATGGTTTTCATTCAATATCGAGTAAGGTGATGTAATTTCAATATAAGTGCTACATTCATCACTCTAGTTGAATGATGTAATGCTAGCCAAGATGTTCATGGTTTTCATTCTATATCAAATCAGGTGATTTAATTCTAGCCCGAGTGCTGCAGTCATCACTCTACTTGAATGATGTAATGTCAGCCGAGATTTCATGGTTTTCATTCTATATCGAGTTACGTGATGTAACTTCGTCCCAAGTGTTGCAGTCGTTACTCCAGTTTAATTATGTAATGTCTGCCAACATGGTGATGGTTTTCACTCTAAATCGAGTCAAGTAATGTAATTCTGGCACAAGTGTTGCTGCCATCACTGAAGTTGAATGATGTAATGCCAGCCGAGATGTCATGGTTATCATTCTATATCGAGTCAGGTGATGTAACTCATACCTAAGTATTGCAGTATTCACTCCAGTTGAATTATGTAATGCCATTATAGTCAGGTGATGTAATTTTGGCCCAAGTGCTGCATTCACCACTCCAATTGAATGATCTAATAACAACCGAGAAGGTCATGGTTTTCCTTCTATATCGAGTCAAGTCATGTAATTCCGGCCTAATTGTTGTATTCATCACTCATGTTGAATGATATAATGTCATCCGTGATGGTCATGGTTTTCATTATATATCGAGTCAGGTTATGTAATTTTGGCCAGAGTGCTATAGTCCTCACTCCAGTTGAATGATGTAATCCCTGTCGAGATGTTCATAGTTTCATTCTATATGGAGTTAGGTGAAGTAAATACGGCACAAGTGTTGCAGTCGTCACTCATGTTGAATTATGTAATGCCAGCCAACATGGTCATGGTTTTCACTCTATATCGAGTCAAGTGATGTAATTCCGGCACAAGTGTTGCAGTCATTACCTCAGTTGAATGATGTAATGCCAGCCGAGATGTCATGGTTTTCATTCTATATCGAGTCAGGTGATGTAATTTTGGCCCAAGTGTCGCACTCGTCACTCAAGTTGAATTATGTAATGACAGCCAATATGGTGATGGTTTTCACTCTATATCGAGTCAAGTGATGTAATTCTGACACAAGTGCTGCAGTCATCACTCAAGTTGAATGATGTAATGCTAGCCGAGATGTTCATGGTTTTCATTCTATTTCAAATCAGGTGATTTAAATCTAGCCCGAGTGCTGCAGTCATCACTCTACTTGAATGATGTAATGTCGGTAGGATTTCATGGTTTTCATTCTATATCGAGTTACGTGATGTAACTTCGTCCCAAGTGTTGCAGTCGTTACTCCAGTTTAATTATGTAATGACTGCCAACATAGTGATGGTTTTCACTCTATATCGAGTCAAGTAATGTAATTCTGGCATAAGTGCTGCTGCCATCACTGAAGTTGAATGATGTAATGCCAGCTGAGATGTCATGGTTATCATTCTATATCGAGTCAGGTGATGTAACTCATACCTAAGTGTTGCAGTCTTCACTCCAGTTGAATGATGTAATGCCATTATAGTCAGGTGATGTAATTTCGGCCCAAGTGCTGCATTCACCACTCCAATTGAATGATCTAATAACAACCGAGAAGGTCATGGTTTTCCTTCTATATCGAGTCAAGTCATGTAATTCCGGCCTAATTGTTGTAGTCATCACTCATGTTGAATGATATAATGTCAGCCGTGATGGTCATGGTTTTCATTATATATCGAGTCAGGTTATGTAATTTTGGCCAGAGTGCTATAGTCCTCACTCCAGTTGAATGATGTAATCCCTGTCGAGATGTTCATAGTTTCATTCTATATGGAGTTAGGTGAAGTAAATACGGCACAAGTGTTGCAGTCGTCACTCATGTTGAATTATGTAATGCCAGCCAACATGGTCATGGTTTTCACTCTATATCGAGTCAAGTGATGTAATTCCAGCACAAGTGTTGCAGTCATTACCTCAGTTGAATGATGTAATGCCAGCCGAGATGTCATGGTTTTCATTCTATATCGATTCAGGTGATGTAATTTTGGCCCAAGTGTTGCATTCGTCACTCAAGTTGATTTATGTAATGACTGCCAACATGGTGATGGTTTTCACTCTATATCGAGTCAAGTGATGTAATTCCGGCACAAGTGCTGCAGTCATCACTCATGTTGAATGATGTAATGCCAGCTGAGATATCAGGGTTATCATTCTATATCGAGTCAGGTGATGTAGCTCATACCCAAGTGTTGCAGTCTTCACTCCAGTTGAATGATGCAATGCCATCATAGTCAGGTGATGTAATTTCGGCCCAAGTGCTGCATTCGCCACTCCAATTGAACGATCTAATAACAACCGAGAAGGTCATGATTTTCATTCTATATCGAGTCAAGTCATGTAATTCCGGCCCAATTGTTGTAGTCATCACTCATGTTGAATGATATAATGTCAGCCGTGATGGTCATGGTTTTAATTTTATATCGAGTCAGGTTATGTAATTTTGGCCAGAGTGCTACAGTCCTCACTCCAGTTGAATGATATAATCCCTGTCGAGATGTTCATAGTTTTCATTCTATATGGAGTTAGGTGATGTAAATATGGCATAAGAGTTGCAGTCGTCACTCATGTTGAATTATGTAATGCCAGCCACCATGGTCATGGTTTTCACTCTATATCGAGTTAAGTGATGTAATTTCGGCATAAGTGTTGCAGTCATCACCTCATTGAATGATGTAATGCCAGCCGAGATGTCATGGTTTTCATTCTATATCGATTCAGGTGATGTAATTTTGGCCCAAGTGTCGCACTCGTCACTCAAGTTGTAATGACAGCCAACATGGTGATGGTTTCACTCTATATCGAGTCAAGTGATGTAATTCCGGCACAAGTGCTGCAGTCATCACTCAAGTTGAATGATGTAATGCTAGCCGAGATGTCAGGGTTATCATTCTATGTCGAGTCCGGTGATGTAATTCATGAACAAGTGTTGCAGTCTTCACACCAGTGGAATGATGTAATGTCATCGTAGATGATCATAGTGTTTATTCTGTATCGAGTCAGGTGATGTAATTTTGGCACAAGTGCTGCATTCATCACTCCAATTGAATGATCTATTAACAGCCGAGAAGGTCATGATTTTCATTCTATATCTAGTCAAGTCATGTAATTCTAGCCCAAGTGTTGTAGTCATCACCCCAGTTGAATGATATAATGCACGCCGATATGGTCATGGTTTTCATTATATATCGAGTCAGGTGATATAATTTTTGCCACAGTGCTACAGTCGTCACTCTAGTTGAATGATGTAATCCCTGCCAAGATGTTCATAGTTTTCATTCTATATCGAGTTAGGTGATCTCATTCTGGCCCCACTACAGTCGTCACTACGGTTGAATGATGTAATGCAAGCGAAGATGGTCATGGTTTTCATTCTATATCGATTCAGGTGATGTAGTTATGACCCAAGTGTTGCAGTAGTCATTCCAGTTGAATTATGTAATGCCAGCAAACATGGTCATGGTTTTCACCCTATATCGAGTCAAGTGATGTAATTCCGGCACAAGTGCTACAATCATCACCTCAGTTGAATGATACAATGCCAGCCTAAATATCATGGTTCTAATTCTATATCGATTCAGGTGATGTAATTTTTGCCCAAGTGTTTCCATCGTCACTCCAGTTGAATGATGGAATGCCAGCCAAGATGGTCATGGTTTTCATTCAATATCGAGTAAGGTGATGTAATTTCAGCATAAGTGCTACATTTTTCACTCTAGTTGAATGATGTAATGCTAGACAAGATGGTCATGGTGTTCATTCTATATCAAATCAGGTGATTTAATTCTAGCCCTAGTGTTGCAGTCATCACTCTACTTGAATGATGTAATCCCAACCGAGATTTCATGGTTTTCATTCTATGTCGAGTTAGGTGATGTAACTTCGTCCCAAGTGTTGCAGTCGTCACTCCAGTTTAATTATGTAATGCCAGGCACCATGGTCATGGTTTTCACTCTACATCGAGTTAAGTGATGTAATTCCGGCACAAGTGTTGCAGTCATCACCACAGTTGAATGATGTAATGCCAGCCGAGATGTCATGGTTTTCATTCTATATCGAGTCAGGTGATGTAATTTTGGCCCAAGTGTTGCACTCGTCACTCAAGTTGAATTACGTAATGACAGCCAACATGGTGATGGTTTTCACTCTATATCGAGTCAAGTGATATAATTTCGGCACAAGTGCTGCAGTCATCACTCAAGTTGAATGATGTAATGCTAGCCGAGATGTCAGGGTTATCATTCTATGTCGAGTCCGGTGATGTAATTCATGACCAAGTGTTGCAATCTTCACACCAGTGGAATGATGTAATGTCATCCTAGATGATCATAGTTTTTATTCTGTATCGAGTCAGGTGATGTAATTTCGGCATAAGTACTGCATTCATCACTCCAATTGAATGATCTATTAACAGCCGAGAAGGTCATGGTTTTCATTCTATATCTAGTCAAGTCATGTAATTCTGGCCCAAGTGTTGTAGTCATCACTCTAGTTGAATGATATAATGCAAGCCGATATGGTCATGGTTTTCATTATATATCGAGTCAGGTGATATGATTTTTGACACAGTGCTACAGTCATCACTCTAGTTGAATGATGTAATCCCTGCCGAGATGTTCCTAGTTTTCATTCTATATCAAGTTAGGTGATCTCATTTTGGCCCCACTACGGTCGTCACTCCGGTTGAATGATGTAATGCAAGCGAAGATGGTCATGGTTTTCATTCTATATCGATTCAGGTGATGTAATTTTGGCCAGAGTGCTAAAGTTGTCACTTCAGTTGAATGATGTAATCCCTGCCTATATGTTCATAGTTTTCAATCTATATCGAGCTAGATGATGTTATTCTGGACCAACTACACTCGTGACTCCGGTTGAATGATGTAATACAAGCGAAGATAGTCATGGTTTTCATTCTATATCGAGTCAGGTGATGTAATTATGACCCAAGTGTTGCAGTAGTCACTCTAGTTGAATTATGTAATGCCAGCAAACATGGTCATGGTTTTCACCCTATATCGAGTCAAGTGATGTAATTCCAGCACAAGTGCTACAGTCATCACCTCAATTGAATGATGTAATGCCAGCCTAGATGTCGTTGTTTTAATTCTATATCAATTGAGGTGATGTAATTTTTGCCCAAGTGTTGTAGTCGTCACTCCAGTTGAATGATGGAATGCCAACCAAAATGGTCATGGTTTTCATTCAATATCGAGTAAGGTGATGTAATTTCAGCATAAGTGCTACATTCATCACTCTAGTTGAATGATTCAATGCTAGCCAAGATGTTCATGGTTTTCATTCTATATCAAATCAGGTGATTTAATTCTAGCCCGAGTGCTGCAGTCATCACTCTACTTGAATGATGTAATGTCAGCCGAGATTTCATGGTTTTCATTCTATATCGAGTTACGTGATGTAACTTCGTCCCAAGTGTTGCAGTCGTTACTCCAGTTTAATTATGTAATGACTGCCAACATGGTGATGGTTTTCACTCTATATCGAGTCAAATAATGTAATTCTGGCACAAGTGCTGCTGCCATCACTGAAGTTGAATGATGTAATGCCAGCAGAGATGTCATGGTTATCATTCTATATCGAGTCAGGTGATGTAACTCATACCTAAGTGTTGCAGTCTTCACTCCAGTTGAATGATGTAATGCCATTATAGTCAGGTGATGTAATTTCGGCCCAAGTGCTGCATTCGCCACTCCAATTGAATGATCTAATAACAACCGAGAAGGTCATGATTTTCATTCTATATCGAGTCAAGTCATGTAATTCCGGCCCAATTATTGTAGTCATCACTCATGTTGAATGATATAATGTCAGCCGTGATGGTTATGGTTTTCATTATATATCGAGTCAGGTTATGTAATTTTGGGCAGAGTACTACAGTCCTCACTCCAGTTGAATGATATAATCCCTGTCGAGATGTTCATAGTTTTCATTCTATATGGAGTTAGGTGATGTAAATACGGCACAAGTGTTGCAGTCGTCACTCATGTTGAATTATGTAATGCCAGCCACCATGGTCATGGTTTTCACTCTATATCGAGTCAAGTGATGTAATTTCGGCACAAGTGTTGCAGTCATCACCTCAGTTGAATGATGTAATGCCAGCCGAGATGTCATGGTTTTCATTCTATATCGATTCAGGTGATGTAATTTTGGCCCAAGTGTCGCACTCGTCACTCAAGTTGAATTATGTAATAACAGCCAATATGGTGATGGTTTTCACTCTATATCGAGTCAAGTGATGTAATTCTGACACAAGTGCTGCAGTCATCACTCAAGTTGAATGATGTAATGCTAGCCGAGATGTTCATGGTTTTCATTCTATTTCAAATCAGGTGATTTAAATCTAGCCCGAGTGCTGCAGTCATCACTCTACTTGAATGATGTAATGTCAGCCGAGATTTCATGGTTTTCATTCTATATCGAGTTACGTGATGTAACTTCGTCCCAAGTGTTGCAGTCGTTACTCCAGTTTAATTATGTAATGACTGCCAACATGGTGATGGTTTTCACTCTATATCGAGTCAAGTAATGTAATTCTGGCATAAGTGCTGCTGCCATCACTGAAGTTGAATGATGTAATGCCAGCCGAGATGTCATGGTTATCATTCTATATCGAGTCAGGTGATGTAACTCATACCTAAGTGTTGCAGTCTTCACTCCAGTTGAATGATGTAATGCCATTATAGTCAGGTGATGTAATTTCGGCCCAAGTCTTTGCATTCACCACTCCAATTGAATGATCTAATAACAACCGAGAAGGTCATGGTTTTCCTTCTATATCGAGTCAAGTCATGTAATTCCGGCCTAATTGTTGTAGTCATCACTCATGTTGAATGATATAATGTCAGCCGTGATGGTCATGGTTTTCATTATATATCGAGTCAGGTTATGTAATTTTGGCCAGAGTGCTATAGTCCTCACTCCAGTTGAATGATTTAATCCCTGTCGAGATGTTCATAGTTTCATTCTATATGGAGTTAGGTGAAGTAACTACGGCACAAGTGTTGCAGTCGTCACTCATGTTGAATTATGTAATGCCAGCCAACATGGTCATGGTTTTCACTCTATATCGAGTCAAGTGATGTAATTCCGGCACAAGTGTTGCAGTCATTACCTCAGTTGAATGATGTAATGCCAGCCGAGATGTCATGGTTTTCATTCTATATCGATTCAGGTGATGTAATTTTGGCCCAAGTGTTGCATTCGTCACTCAAGTTGATTTATGTAATGACTGCCAGCATGGTGATGGTTTTCACTCTATATCGAGTCAAGTGATGTAATTCCGGCACAAGTCTTTGCGATCATCACTCAAGTTGAATGATGTAATGCCGGTAAGATATCAGGGTTATCATTCTATATCGAGTCAGGTGATGTAGCTCATACCCAAGTGTTGCAGTCTTCACTCCAGTTGAATGATGTAATGCCATCATAGTCAGGTGATGTAATTTCGGCCCAAGTCTTTGCATTCGCCACTCGATTGAATGATCTAATAACAACCGAGAAGGTCATGATTTTCATTCTATATCGAGTCAAGTCATGTAATTCCGGCCCAATTATTGTAGTCATCACTCATGTTGAATGATATAATGTCAGCCGTGATGGTTATGGTTTTCATTATATATCGAGTCAGGTTATGTAATTTTGGGCAGAGTACTACAGTCCTCACTCCAGTTGAATGATATAATCCCTGTCGAGATGTTCATAGTTTTCATTCTATATGGAGTTAGGTGATGTAAATACGGCACAAGTATTGCAGTCGTCACTCATGTTGAATTATGTAATGCCAGCCACCATGGTCATGGTTTTCACTCTATATCGAGTCAAGTGATGTAATTTCGGCACAGGTGTTGCAGTCATCACCTCAGTTGAATGATGTAATGCCAGCCGAGATGTCATGGTTTTCATTCTATATCGATTCAGGTGATGTAATTTTAGCCCAAGTGTCGCACTCGTCACTCAAGTTGAATTATGTAATGACAGCCAATATGGTGATGGTTTTCACTCTATATCGAGTCAAGTGATGTAATTCTGACACAAGTGCTGCAGTCATCACTCAAGTTGAATGATGTAATGCTAGCCGAGATGTTCATGGTTTTCATTCTATTTCAAATCAGGTGATTTAAATCTAGCCCGAAGTCTTTGCGATCATCACTCTACTTGAATGATGTAATGTCGGTGAGATTTCATGGTTTTCATTCTATATCGAGTTACGTGATGTAACTTCGTCCCAAGTGTTGCAGTCGTTACTCCAGTTTAATTATGTAATGACTGCCAACATGGTGATGGTTTTCACTCTATATCGAGTCAAGTAATGTAATTACGGCATAAGTCTTCTGCCATCACCGAAGTTGAATGATGTAATGCCGGTAGAGATGTCATGGTTATCATTCTATATCGAGTCGTGATGTAACTCATACCTAAGTGTTGCAGTCTTCACTCCAGTTGAATGATGTAATGCCATTATAGTCAGGTGATGTAATTTCGGCCCAAGTGCTGCATTCACCACTCCAATTGAATGATCTAATAACAACCGAGAAGGTCATGGTTTTCCTTCTATATCGAGTCAAGTCATGTAATTCCGGCCTAATTGTTGTAGTCATCACTCATGTTGAATGATATAATGTCAGCCGTGATGGTCATGGTTTTCATTATATATCGAGTCAGGTTATGTAATTTTGGCCAGAGTGCTATAGTCCTCACTCCAGTTGAATGATGTAATCCCTGTCGAGATGTTCATAGTTTCATTCTATATGGAGTTAGGTGAAGTAAATACGGCACAAGTGTTGCAGTCGTCACTCATGTTGAATTATGTAATGCCAGCCAACATGGTCATGGTTTTCACTCTAAATCGAGTCAAGTGATGTAATTCCGGCACAAGTGTTGCAGTCATTACCTCAGTTGAATGATGTAATGCCAGCCGAGATGTCATGGTTTTCATTCTATATCGATTCAGGTGATGTAATTTTGGCCCAAGTGTTGCATTCGTCACTCAAGTTGATTTATGTAATGACTGCCAACATGGTGATGGTTTTCACTCTATATCGAGTCAAGTGATGTAATTCACAAGTCTTTGCAGTCATCACTCAAGTTGAATGATGTAATGCCAGCCGAGATATCAGGGTTATCATTCTATATCGAGTCAGGTGATGTAGCTCATACCCAAGTGTTGCAGTCTTCACTCCAGTTGAATGATGCAATGCCATCATAGTCAGGTGATGTAATTTCGGCCCAAGTGCTGCATTCGCCACTCCAATTGAACGATCTAATAACAACCGAGAAGGTCATGATTTTCATTCTATATCGAGTCAAGTCATGTAATTCCGGCCCAATTGTTGTAGTCATCACGCATGTTGAATGATATAATGTCAGCCGTGATGGTCATGGTTTTCATTTTATATCGAGTCAGGTTATGTAATTTTGGCCAGAGTGCTACAGTCCTCACTCCAGTTGAATGATATAATCCCTGTCGAGATGTTCATAGTTTTCATTCTATATGGAGTTAGGTGATGTAAATATGGCATAAGAGTTGCAGTCGTCACTCATGTTGAATTATGTAATGCCAGCTACCATGGTCATGGTTTTCACTCTATATCGAGTTAAGTGATGTAATTTCGGCATAAGTGTTGCAGTCATCACCTCAGTTGAATGATGTAATGCCAGCCGAGATGTCATGGTTTTCATTCTATATCGATTCAGGTGATGTAATTTTGGCCCAAGTGTCGCACTCGTCACTCAAGTTGTAATGACAGCCAACATGGTGATGGTTTCACTCTATATCGAGTCAAGTGATGTAATTCCGGCACAAGTGCTGCAGTCATCACTCAAGTTGAATGATGTAATGCTAGCCGAGATGTCAGGGTTATCATTCTATGTCGAGTCCGGTGATGTAATTCATGAACAAGTGTTGCAGTCTTCACACCAGTGGAATAATGTAATGTCATCGTAGATGATCATAGTTTTTATTCTGTATCGAGTCAGGTGATTTAATTTTGGCACAAGTGCTGCATTCATCACTCCAATTGAATGATCTATTAACAGCCGAGAAGGTCATGGTTTTCATTCTATATCTAGTCAAGTCATGTAATTCTAGCCCAAGTGTTGTAGTCATCACCCCAGTTGAATGATATAATGCACGCCGATATGGTCATGGTTTTCATTATATATCGAGTCAGGTGATATAATTTTTGCCACAGTGCTACAGTCGTCACTCTAGTTGAATGATGTAATCCCTGCCAAGATGTTCATAGTTTTCATTCTATATCGAGTTAGGTGATCTCATTTTGGCCCCACTACGGTCGTCACTCCGATTGAATGATGTAATGCAAGCGAAGATGGTCATGGTTTTCATTCTATATCGATTCAGGTGATGTAATTTTGGCCAGCGTGCTAAAGTTGTCACTTCAGTTGAATGATGTAATCCCTGCCTATATGTTCATAGTTTTCAATCTATATCGAGTTAGATGATGTTATTCTGGACCAACTACACTCGTGACTCCGGTTGAATGATGTAATACAAGCGAAGATAGTCATGGTTTTCATTCTATATCGAGTCAGGTGATGTAATTATGACCCAAGTGTTGCAGTAGTCACTCTAGTTGAATTATGTAATGCCAGCAAACATGGTCATGGTTTTCACCCTATATCGAGTCAAGTGATGTAATTCCAGCACAAGTGCTACAGTCATCACCTCAGTTGAATGATGTAATGCCAGCCTAGATGTCGTTGTTTTAATTCTATATCAATTGAGGTGATGTAATTTTTGCCCAAGTGTTGCAGTCGTCACTCCAGTTGAATGATGGAATGCCAACCAAAATGGTCATGGTTTTCATTCAATATCGAGTAAGGTGATGTAATTTCAGCATAAGTGCTACATTCATCACTCTAGTTGAATGATTCAATGCTAGCCAAGATGTTCATGGTTTTCATTCTATATCAAATCAGGTGATTTAATTCTAGCCCGAGTGCTGCAGTCATCACTCTACTTGAATGATGTAATGTCAACCGAGATTTCATGGTTTTCATTCTATATCGAGTTACGTGATGTAACTTCGTCCCAAGTGTTGCAGTCGTTACTGCAGTTTAATTATGTAATGACTGCCAACATGGTGATGGTTTTCACTCTATATCGAGTCAAATAATGTAATTCTGGCACAAGTGCTGCTGCCATCACTGAAGTTGAATGATGTAATGCCAGCAGAGATGTCATGGTTATCATTCTATATCGAGTCAGGTGATGTAACTCATACCTAAGTGTTGCAGTATTCACTCCAGTTGAATGATGTAATGCCATTGTAGTCAGGTGATGTAATTTCGGCCCAAGTGTTGCATTCACCACTCCAATTGAATGATCTAATAACAACCGAGAAGGTCATGGTTTTCATTCTATATTGAGTCAAGTCATGTAATTCTGGCCAAATTGTTGTAGTCATCACTCATGTTGAAAGATATAATGTCAGCCGTGATGGTCATGGTTTTCATTATATATCGAGTCAGGTTATGTAATTTTGGCCAGAGTGCACCTCACTCCAGTTGAATGATATAATCCCTATCGAGATGTTCATAGTTTTCATTCTATATGGAGTTAGGTGAAGTAAATACGGCACAAGTGTTGCAGTCGTCACTCATGTTGAATTATGTAATGCCAGCCAACATGGTCATGGTTTTTACTCTATATCGAGTCAAGTGATGTAATTCCGGCACAAGTGTTGCAGTCATTACCTCAGTTGAATGATGTAATGTCAGCCGAGATGTCATGGTTTTCATTCTATATCGATTCAGGTGATGTAATTTTGGCCCAAGTGTTGCATTCGTCACTCAAGTTGATTTATGTAATGACTGCCAGCATGGTGATGGTTTTCACTCTATATCGAGTCAAGTGATGTAATTCCGGCACAAGTGCTGCAGTCATCACTCAAGTTGAATGATGTAATGCCAGCCGAGATATCAGGGTTATCATTCTATATCGAGTCAGGTGATGTAGCTCATACCCAAGTGTTGCAGTCTTCACTCCAGTTGAATGATGTAATGCCATCATAGTCAGGTGATGTAATTTCGGCCCAAGTGCTGCATTCGCCACTCCAATTGAATGATCTAATAACAACCGAGAAGGTCATGATTTTCATTCTATATCGAGTCAAGTCATGTAATTCCGGCCCAATTGTTGTAGTCATCACTCATGTTGAATGATATAATGTCAGCCGTGATGGTTATGGTTTTCATTATATATCGAGTCAGGTTATGTAATTTTGGGCAGAGTACTACAGTCCTCACTCCAGTTGAATGATATAATCCCTGTCGAGATGTTCATAGTTTTCATTCTATATGGAGTTAGGTGATGTAAATACGGCACAAGTGTTGCAGTCGTCACTCATGTTGAATTATGTAATGCCAGCCACCATGGTCATGGTTTTCACTCTATATCGAGTCAAGTGATGTAATTTCGGCACAAGTGTTGCAGTCATCACCTCAGTTGAATGATGTAATGCCAGCCGAGATGTCATGGTTTTCATTCTATATCGATTCAGGTGATGTAATTTTGGCCCAAGTGTCGCACTCGTCACTCAAGTTGAATTATGTAATGACAGCCAATATGGTGATGGTTTTCACTCTATATCGAGTCAAGTGATGTAATTCTGACACAAGTGCTGCAGTCATCACTCAAGTTGAATGATGTAATGCTAGCCGAGATGTTCATGGTTTTCATTCTATTTCAAATCAGGTGATTTAAATCTAGCCCGAGTGCTGCAGTCATCACTCTACTTGAATGATGTAATGTCAGCCGAGATTTCATGGTTTTCATTCTATATCGAGTTACGTGATGTAACTTCGTCCCAAGTGTTGCAGTCGTTACTCCAGTTTAATTATGTAATGACTGCCAACATGGTGATGGTTTTCACTCTATATCGAGTCAAGTAATGTAATTCTGGCATAAGTGCTGCTGCCATCACTGAAGTTGAATGATGTAATGCCAGCCGAGATGTCATGGTTATCATTCTATATCGAGTCAGGTGATGTAACTCATACCTAAGTGTTGCAGTCTTCACTCCAGTTGAATGATGTAATGCCATTATAGTCAGGTGATGTAATTTCGGCCCAAGTGCTGCATTCACCACTCCAATTGAATGATCTAATAACAACCGAGAAGGTCATGGTTTTCCTTCTATATCGAGTCAAGTCATGTAATTCCGGCCTAATTGTTGTAGTCATCACTCATGTTGAATGATATAATGTCAGCCGTGATGGTCATGGTTTTCATTATATATCGAGTCAGGTTATGTAATTTTGGCCAGAGTGCTATAGTCCTCACTCTAGTTGAATGATTTAATCCCTGTCGAGATGTTCATAGTTTCATTCTATATGGAGTTAGGTGAAGTAAATACGGCACAAGTGTTGCAGTCGTCACTCATGTTGAATTATGTAATGCCAGCCAACATGGTCATGGTTTTCACTCTATATCGAGTCAAGTGATGTAATTCCGGCACAAGTGTTGCAGTCATTACCTCAGTTGAATGATGTAATGCCAGCCGAGATGTCATGGTTTTCATTCTATATCGATTCAGGTGATGTAATTTTGGCCCAAGTGTTGCATTCGTCACTCAAGTTGATTTATGTAATGACTGCCAGCATGGTGATGGTTTTCACTCTATATCGAGTCAAGTGATGTAATTCCGGCACAAGTGCTGCAGTCATCACTCAAGTTGAATGATGTAATGCCAGCCGAGATATCAGGGTTATCATTCTATATCGAGTCAGGTGATGTAGCTCATACCCAAGTGTTGCAGTCTTCACTCCAGTTGAATGATGTAATGCCATCATAGTCAGGTGATGTAATTTCGGCCCAAGTGCTGCATTCGCCACTCCAATTGAATGATCTAATAACAACCGAGAAGGTCATGATTTTCATTCTATATCGAGTCAAGTCATGTAATTCCGGCCCAATTGTTGTAGTCATCACTCATGTTGAATGATATAATGTCAGCCGTGATGGTTATGGTTTTCATTATATATCGAGTCAGGTTATGTAATTTTGGGCAGAGTACTACAGTCCTCACTCCAGTTGAATGATATAATCCCTGTCGAGATGTTCATAGTTTTCATTCTATATGGAGTTAGGTGATGTAAATACGGCACAAGTGTTGCAGTCGTCACTCATGTTGAATTATGTAATGCCAGCCACCATGGTCATGGTTTTCACTCTATATCGAGTCAAGTGATGTAATTTCGGCACAAGTGTTGCAGTCATCACCTCAGTTGAATGATGTAATGCCAGCCGAGATGTCATGGTTTTCATTCTATATCGATTCAGGTGATGTAATTTTGGCCCAAGTGTCGCACTCGTCACTCAAGTTGAATTATGTAATAACAGCCAATATGGTGATGGTTTTCACTCTATATCGAGTCAAGTGATGTAATTCTGACACAAGTGCTGCAGTCATCACTCAAGTTGAATGATGTAATGCTAGCCGAGATGATCATGGTTTTCATTCTATTTCAAATCAGGTGATTTAAATCTAGCCCGAGTGCTGCAGTCATCACTCTACTTGAATGATGTAATGTCAGCCGAGATTTCATGGTTTTCATTCTATATTGAGTTACGTGATGTAACTTCGTCCCAAGTGTTGCAGTCGTTACTCCAGTTTAATTATGTAATGACTGCCAACATGGTGATGGTTTTCACTCTATATCGAGTCAAATAATGTAATTCTGGCACAAGTGCTGCTGCCATCACTGAAGTTGAATGATGTAATGCCAGCAGAGATGTCATGGTTATCATTCTATATCGAGTCAGGTGATGTAACTCATACCTAAGTGTTGCAGTCTTCACTCCAGTTGAATGATGTAATGCCATTATAGTCAGGTGATGTAATTTCGGCCCAAGTGTTGCATTCACCACTCCAATTGAATGATCTAATAACAACCGAGAAGGTCATGGTTTTCATTCTATATTGAGTCAAGTCATGTAATTCTGGCCAAATTGTTGTAGTCATCACTCATGTTGAAAGATATAATGTCAGCCGTGATGGTCATGGTTTTCATTATATATCGAGTCAGGTTATGTAATTTTGGCCAGAGTGCACCTCACTCCAGTTGAATGATATAATCCCTATCGAGATGTTCATAGTTTTCATTCTATATGGAGTTAGGTGAAGTAAATACGGCACAAGTGTTGCAGTCGTCACTCATGTTGAATTATGTAATGCCAGCCAACATGGTCATGGTTTTTACTCTATATCGAGTCAAGTGATGTAATTCCGGCACAAGTGTTGCAGTCAGTACTTCAGTTGAATGATGTAATGCCAGCCGAGATGTCATGGTTTTCATTCTATATCGATTCAGGTGATGTAATTTTGGCCCAAGTGTTGCATTCGTCACTCAAGTTGATTTATGTAATGACTGCCAGCATGGTGATGGTTTTCACTCTATATCGAGTCAAGTGATGTAATTCCGGCACAAGTGCTGCAGTCATCACTCAAGTTGAATGATGTAATGCCAGCCGAGATGTCAGGGTTATCATTCTATATCGAGTCAGGTGATGTAGCTCATACCCAAGTGTTGCAGTCTTCACTCCAGTTGAATGATGTAATGCCATCATAGTCAGGTGATGTAATTTCGGCCCAAGTGTTGCATTCGCCACTCTAATTGAATGATCTAATAACAACCGAGAAGGTCATGGTTTTCATTCTATATCGAGTCAAGTCATGTAATTCCGGCCCAATTGTTGTAGTCATCACTCATGTTGAATGATATAATGTCAGCTGTGATGGTCATGGTTTTCATTATATATCGAGTCAGGTTATGTAATTTTGGACAGAGTGCTACAGTCCTCACTCCAGTTGAATGATATAATCCCTGTCGAGATGTTCATAGTTTTCATTCTATATGGAGTTAGGTGATGTAAATACGGCACAAGTGTTGCAGTCGTCACTCATGTTGAATTATGTAATGCCAGCCAACATGGTCATGGTTTTCACTCTATATCGAGTCAAGTGATGTAATTCCGGCACAAGTGTTGCAGTCATTACCTCAGTTGAATGATGTAATGCCAGCCGAGATGTCATCGTTTTCATTCTATATCGATTCAGGTGATGTAATTTTGGCCCAAGTGTTGCATTCGTCACTCAAGTTGATTTATGTAATGACTGCCAACATGGTGATGGTTTTCACTCTATATCGAGTCAAGTGATGTAATTCCGGCACAAGTGCTGCAGTCATCACTCAAGTTGAATGATGTAATGCCAGCCGAGATGTCAGGGTTATCATTCTATATCGACGCCGGTGATGTAATTCATGACCAAGTGTTGCAGTCTTCACACCAGTGGAATGATGTAATGTCATCCTAGATGATCATAGTTTTTATTCTGTATCGAGTCAGGTGATGTAATTTCGGCACAAGTGCTGCATTCATCACTCCAATTGAATGATCTATTAACAGCCGAGAAGGTCATAGTTTTCATTCTATATCTAGTCAAGTCATCTAATTCTGGCCCAAGTGTTGTAGTCATCACCCCAGTTAAATGATATAATGCAAGCCGATATGGTCATGGTTTTCATTATATATCGAGTCAGGTGATATGATTTTTGCCACAGTGCTACAGTCGTCACTCTAGTTGAATGATGTAATCCCTGCCGAGATGTTCATAGTTTTCATTCTATATCGAGTTAGGTGATCTCATTCTGGCCCCACTACAGTCGTCACTACGGTTGAATGATGTAATGCAAGCGAAGATGGTCATGGTTTTCATTCTATATTGATTTAGGTGATGTAATTTTGGCCAGAGTGCTAAAGTTGTCACTTCAGTTGAATGATGTAATCCCTGCCTATATGTTCATAGTTTTCAATCTATATCGAGTTAGGTGATGTTATTCTAAACCAACTACAGTCGTGACTCCGGTTGAATGATGTAATACAAGCGAAGATAGTCATGGTTTTCATTCTATATCGAGTCAGGTGATGTAGTTATGACCCAAGTGTTGCAGTAGTCATTCCAGTTGAATTATGTAATGCCAACAAACATGGTCATGGTTTTCACCCTATATCGAGTCAAGTGATGTAATTCCAGCACAAGTGCTACAGTCATCACCTCAGTTGAATGATGTAATGTCAGCCTAGATGTCATTGTTTTAATTCTATATCGATTGAGGTGATGTAATTTTTGCCCAAGTGTTGCAGTCGTCACTCCAGTTGAATGATGGAATGCCAGCCAAAATGGTCATGGTTTTCATTCAATATCGAGTAAGGTGATGTAATTTCAGCATAAGTGCTACATTCATCACTCTAGTTGAATGATGTAATGCTAGCCAAGATGTTCATGGTTTTCATTCTATATCAAATCGGGTGATTTAATTCTAGCCCGAGTCTGCAGTCATCACTCTACTTGAATGATGTAATGTCAGCCGAGATTTTATGGTTTTCATTCTATATCGAGTTAGGTGATGTAACTTCGTCCCAAGGGTTGCAGTCGTCACTCCAGTTTAATTATGTAATGACTGCCAACATGGTGATCGTTTTCACTCTATATCGAGTCAAGTAATGTAATTCCGGCACAAGTGTTGCTGCCATCACTGAAGTTGAATGATGTAATGCCAGCCGAGATGTCATGGTTATCATTCTATATCGAGTCAGGTGATGTAACTCATACCCAAGTATTGCAGTCTTCACTCCAGTTGAATGATGTAATGCCATCATAGTTAGGTGATGTAATTTCGGCCCAAGTGCTGCATTCGCCACTCCAATTGAATGATCTAATAACAATCGAGAAGGTCATGGTTTTCATTCTATATCGAGTCAAGTCATGTAATTTCGGTCCAATTGTTGTAGTCATCACTCATGTTGAATGATATAATGTCAGCCGTGATGGTCATGGTTTTCATTATATATCGAGTCAGGTTATGTAATTTTGGCCAGAGTGCTACAGTCCTTACTCTAGTTGAATGATATAATCCCTGTCGAGATGTTCATAGTTTTCATTCTATATGGAGTTAGGTGATGTAAATACGGCACAAGTGTTGCAGTCGTCACTCATGTTGAATTATGTAATGCCATCCAACATGGTCATGGTATTCACTCTATATCGAGTCAAGTGATGTAATTTCGGCACAAGTGTTGTAGTCATCACCTCAGTTGAATGATGTAATGCCAGCCGAGATGTCATGGTTTTCATTCTATATCGATTCAGGTGATGTAATTTTGGCCCAAGTGTTGCATTCGTCACTAAAGTTGATTTATGTAATGACAGCCAACATGGTGATGGTTTTCACTCTATATCGAGTCAAGTTATGTAATTCCGGCACAAGTGTTGCAGTCATCACTCAAGTAGAATGATGTAATGTCAGCCGAGATGTCAGGGTTATCATTCTATGTTGAGTCCGGTGATGCAATTCATGACCAAGTGTTGCAGTCTTCACACCAGTGGAATGATGTAATCTCATCCTAGATGGTCATAGTTTTTATTCTATATTGAGTCAGGTGATGTAATTTCGGCACAAGTGCTACATTCATCACTCCAATTAAATGATCTATTAACAGCCGAAAGGTCATGGTTTTCATTTTATATCAAGTCATGTAATTCTGGGCCAAGTGTTGTAGTCACCACTCCAGTTGAATGATATAATGCAAGCCGATATGGTCATGGTTTTCATTATATATCGAGTCAGGTGATATGATTTTGGCCACAGTGCTACAGTTGTCACTCTATTTGAATGATGTAATCCATGCCGAGATGTTCATAGTTTTCATTCTATATCGAGTTAGGTGATCTCATTCTGGCCCCACTACGGTCGTCACTCCGGTTGAATGATGTAATGCAAGCGAAGATGGTCATGGTTTTCATTCTATATCGATTCAAGTGATGTAATTTTTGCCAGAGTGCTAAAGTTGTCACTTCAGTTGAATGATGTAATCCCTGCCTATATGTTCATAGTTTTCAATCTATATCGAGTTAGGTGATGTTATTCTAAACCAACTACAGTCGTGACTCCGGTTGAATGATGTAATACAAGCGAAGATAGTCATGGTTTTCATTCTATATCGAGTCAGGTGATGTAGTTATGACCCAAGTGTTGCAGTAGTCATTCCAGTTGAATTATGTAATGCCAACAAACATGGTCATGGTTTTCACCCTATATCGAGTCAAGTGATGTAATTCCAGCACAAGTGCTACAGTCATCACCTCAGTTGAATGATGTAATGTCAGCCTAGATGTCATTGTTTTAATTCTATATCGATTGAGGTGATGTAATTTTTGCCCAAGTGTTGCAGTCGTCACTCCAGTTGAATGATGGAATGCCAGCCAAAATGGTCATGGTTTTCATTCAATATCGAGTAAGGTGATGTAATTTCAGCATAAGTGCTACATTCATCACTCTAGTTGAATGATGTAATGCTAGCCAAGATGTTCATGGTTTTCATTCTATATCAAATCGGGTGATTTAATTCTAGCCCGAGTGCTGCAGTCATCACTCTACTTGAATGATGTAATGTCAGCCGAGATTTTATGGTTTTCATTCTATATCGAGTTAGGTGATGTAACTTCGTCCCAAGGGTTGCAGTCGTCACTCCAGTTTAATTATGTAATGACTGCCAACATGGTGATCGTTTTCACTCTATATCGAGTCAAGTAATGTAATTCCGGCACAAGTGTTGCTGCCATCACTGAAGTTGAATGATGTAATGCCAGCCGAGATGTCATGGTTATCATTCTATATCGAGTCAGGTGATGTAACTCATACCCAAGTATTGCAGTCTTCACTCCAGTTGAATGATGTAATGCCATCATAGTTAGGTGATGTAATTTCGGCCCAAGTGCTGCATTCGCCACTCCAATTGAATGATCTAATAACAATCGAGAAGGTCATGGTTTTCATTCTATATCGAGTCAAGTCATGTAATTTCGGTCCAATTGTTGTAGTCATCACTCATGTTGAATGATATAATGTCAGCCGTGATGGTCATGGTTTTCATTATATATCGAGTCAGGTTATGTAATTTTGGCCAGAGTGCTACAGTCCTTACTCTAGTTGAATGATATAATCCCTGTCGAGATGTTCATAGTTTTCATTCTATATGGAGTTAGGTGATGTAAATACGGCACAAGTGTTGCAGTCGTCACTCATGTTGAATTATGTAATGCCATCCAACATGGTCATGGTATTCACTCTATATCGAGTCAAGTGATGTAATTTCGGCACAAGTGTTGTAGTCATCACCTCAGTTGAATGATGTAATGCCAGCCGAGATGTCATGGTTTTCATTCTATATCGATTCAGGTGATGTAATTTTGGCCCAAGTGTTGCATTCGTCACTAAAGTTGATTTATGTAATGACAGCCAACATGGTGATGGTTTTCACTCTATATCGAGTCAAGTTATGTAATTCCGGCACAAGTGTTGCAGTCATCACTCAAGTTGAATGATGTAATGTCAGCCGAGATGTCAGGGTTATCATTCTATGTTGAGTCCGGTGATGCAATTCATGACCAAGTGTTGCAGTCTTCACACCAGTGGAATGATGTAATCTCATCCTAGATGGTCATAGTTTTTATTCTATATTGAGTCAGGTGATGTAATTTCGGCACAAGTGCTACATTCATCACTCCAATTAAATGATCTATTAACAGCCGAAAGGTCATGGTTTTCATTCTATATCAAGTCATGTAATTCTGGGCCAAGTGTTGTAGTAACCACTCCAGTTGAATGATATAATGCAAGCCGATATGGTCATGGTTTTCATTATATATCGAGTCTGGTGATATGATTTTGGCCACAGTGCTACAGTTGTCACTCTATTTGAATGATGTAATCCATGCCGAGATGTTCATAGTTTTCATTCTATATCGAGTTAGGTGATCTCATTCTGGCCCCACTACGGTCGTCACTCCGGTTGAATGATGTAATGCAAGCGAAGATGGTCATGGTTTTCATTCTATATCGATTCAGGTGATGTAATTTTTGCCAGAGTGCTAAAGTTGTCACTTCAGTTGAATGATGTAATCCCTGCCTATATGTTCATAGTTTTCAATCTATATCGAGTTAGGTGATGTTATTCTAGACCAACAACAGTCGTCACTCTGGTTGAATAATGTAATACAAGCGAAGATAGTCATGGTTTTCATTCTATATCGAGTCAGGTGATGTAATTATGACCCAAGTATTGCAGTCGTCACTCTAGTTGAATTATGTAATGCCAGCAAACATAGTCATGGTTTTCACCCTATATCGATTCAAGTGATGTAATTCCGGCATAAGTGTTATAGTCATCACCTCATTTGAATGATGTAATGTTAGCCTCGATGTCATGGTTTTAATTCTATATCGATTCAGGTGATGTAATTTTTGCCCAAGTGTTGCAGTCGTCACTCTAGTTGAATGATGGAATGCCAGCCGAGATGGTCATAGTTTTCATTCAATATCGAGTAAGGTGATGTAATTTCAGTATAAGTGCTACATTCGTCACTCTAGTTGAATGATGTAATGCTAGCCATGATGGTCATGGTTTTCATTCTATATCAAATCAAGTGATTTAATTCTATCCCGAGTGCTGCAGTCATCACTCTACTTGAATGATGTAATGCCAGTCGCGATTTTATGGTTTTCATTCTATATCGAGTTACGTGATGTAATTTCATCCCAAGTGATGCAGTCGTCACTCCAGTTGAATTATGTAATGACGGCCAACTTGGTGATGGTTTTCACTCTATATCGAGTCAAGTGATGTAATTCCGGCACAAGTGTTACAGTCATCACCTCAGTTGAATGATGTAATGTCAGCCGAGATGTCATGGTTTTCATTCTATATCGATTCAGGTGAGGTAACTCATGCCCAACTGCTGCAGTCTTTACTTCAGTTGAATGACGTAATGTCATCATAGTCAGGTGATGTAAATTCGGCCCAAGTGTTGCGTTCGCCACTCCAATTGAATGATCTAATAACAACCGAGAAGGTCATGGTTTTCATTCTATATCGAGTCAAGTCATGTAATTATGGCCAAATTGTTGTAGTGATCACTCATGTTTAATGATATAATGCCAGCCGTGATGGTCATGGTTTTCATTATATATCGAGTCAGGTGATGTAATTTTGGCCAGAGTACTACAGTTCTCACTCCAGTTAAATGATGTAATCCATGTCGAGATGTTCATAGTTTTCATTCTATATCGAGTTAGGTGATGTAAATACGGCCCAAGTGTTGCAGTCGTCACTCATGTTGAATTATGTAATGCCAGCCAACATGGTCATGGTTTTCACTCTATATCGAGTCAAGTGATGTAATTCCGGCACAAGTGTTGCAGTCATCACCTCAGTTGAATGATGTAATGTCAGCCGAGATGTCATGGTTTTCATTCTATATCGATTCAGGTGATGTAATTTTGGCCCAAGTGTTGCAGTCGTCACTCAAGTTGAATGATGGAATGTCAGCCAAGATGGTCTTGGTTTTCATTCAATATCGAGTAAGGTGATGTAATTTTAGCCCAAGTGTTACATTCGTCACTTCAGTTGAATAATGTAATGCTAGCCAAGATGGTCAAAGTTTTCATTCTATATCGAGTCAGTGATATAATTCTAGCCCATGTATTGCAGTTATCACTCTAGTTTAATGATGTAATGCCAATCGAGATTTTATGGTTTTCATTCTATATCGAGTTAGGTGATGTAATTCCGTCCCAAGTGATGCAGTAATCACTATAGTTGAATGATATAATTCCAGCCAACATGCTTATGGTCTTCATTCTATATAGAGTCAGGATATGTAATTCCGGCCCAACTGGTGTAGTCGTCACTCTAATATAATAATGTAATGTTAGACGAGATGGTCATGGTTTTAATTATATATCGAGTTAGGTGATGTAATTCTGGCCCAAGTGTTGTAGTCGTCACTCTAGTTGAATAATGTAATGCCAGACGAGATGGTCATAGTTTTAATAATAAATCGAGTCAGGTGATGTAATTCCAGCGAAAGTCCTACAGTCGTCACTCTAGTTGAATTACATTATTTTGGCACAAGTGTTGCAGTCGTCACTCAAGTTGAATGATGGAATGTCAGCCAAGATGGTCTTGATTTTCATTCAATATTGAGTAAGGTGATGTAATTTTAGCCCAAGTGCTACATTTTTCACTCCAGTTGAATAATGTAATGCTAGCCAAGATGGTCATAGTTTTCATTCTATATCGAGTTAGTGATGTAATTCTAGCCCAAGTGTTGCAGTTATCATTTTAGTTTAATGATGTAATGCCAACCGAGATTTCATGGTTTTAATTCTATATCGAATTAGATGATGTAATTTCGTTCCAAGTGCTGCAGTCATCACTATAGTTGAATGATGTAATGCCAGCCAAGATGCTCATGGTCTTCATTCAATATAGAGTCAGGAGATGTAATTCTGGCCCAACTGTTGTGGTCGTCACTCTAATATAATAATGTAATGCCAGACAAGATGGTCATGTCTTTAATTATATATCTAGTTAGGTGATGTGATTTTCGCCCAAGTGTTGTAGTCTTCACTCTAGTTGAATAATCTAATGCCAGACGAGATGCTCATGGTTTAATTATATATCTCTTTAGGTGATGTAATTCTGGCCCAAGTGTTATAGTCGTCACTCTAGTTGAATAATGTAATGACAGACGAGATGGTCATGGTTTTAATAATAAATTGAGTCAGGTGATGTAATTCCGGCGAAAGTCCTACAGTTGTCACACCAGTAATCACTATAGTTGAATGATGTAATGTCAGCCAACATGCTTATGGTCTTCATTCTATATAGAGTCAGGATATGTAATTCCGGCCCAACTGGTGTAGTCGTCACTCTAATATAATAATGTAATGCTAGACGAGATGGTCATGGTTTTAATTATATATCGAGTTAGGTGATGTAATTCTGGCCCAAGTGTTGTAGTCGTCACTCTAGTTGAATAATGTAATGCCAGACGAGATGGTCATAGTTTTAATAATAAATCGAGTCAGGTGATGTAATTCCAGCGAAAGTCCTACAGTCGTCACTCCAGTTGAATTACATTATTTTGGCACAAGTGTTGCAGTCGTCACTCAAGTTGAATGATGGAATGTCAGCCAAGATGGTCTTGGTTTTCATTCAATAACGAGTAAGGTGATATAATTTTAGCCCGAGTGCTACATTTGTCACTCCAGTTGAATAATGTAATGCTAGCCAAGATGGTCATAGTTTTTAATCTATATCGAGTCAGTGATGTAATTCTAGCCCAAGTGCTGCAGTTATCATTTTAGTTTAATGAAGTAATGCCAACCGAGATTTCATGGTTTTCATTCTATATCGAGTTAGGTGATGTAATTCTGTTCCAAGTGATGTTGTCATCACTATAGTTGAATGATGTAATGCCAGCCAAGATGCTCGTGGTCTTCATTCAATATAGAGTCAGGAGATGTAATTCTGGCCCAACTGTTGTGGTCGTCACTCTAATATAATAATGTAATGCGAGACAAGATGGTCATGTCTTTAATTATATATCTAGTTAGGTGATGTGATTTTCGCCCAAGTGTTGTAGTCTTCACTCTAGTTGAATAATCTAATGCCAGACGAGATGGTCATGGTTTTAATAATAAATCGAGTCAGGTGATGTAATTCCGGTGAAAGTCCTACAGTCGTCACACCTGTCATCACTATAGTTGAATGATGTAATGACAGCCAACATGCTCATGGTATTCATTCTATATAGAGTCAGGAAATGTAATTCTGGCCCAACTGTTGTAGTCGTCACTCTAATATAAAAATGTAATGTCAGACGAGATGGTCATGGTTTTAATTATATATCAAGTTAGGTGATGTAATTCTGGCCTAAGTGTTGTAGTCGTCACTCTAGTTGAATAATGTAATGCCAGATGAGATGGTCATGGTTTTAATAATAAATCGAGTCAGGTGATGTAATTCCGGCAAAAGTCCTACAGTAGTCACTCCAGTTGAATTACATTATTTTGGCACAAGTGTTGCATTCGCCACTCAAGTTGAATGATGGAATGTCAGCCAAGATGGTCTTGGTTTTCATTCAATATCGAGTAAGGTGATGTAATTTTAGCCCAAGTGCTACATTTGTCACTCCAGTTGAATAATGTAATGCTAGCCAAGATGGTCATAGTTTTTATTCTATATCGAGTCATTGATGTAATTCTAGCCCAAGTGCTGCAGTTATCACTCTAGTTTAATAATATAATGCCAACCGAGATTTCATGGTTTTCATTCTATATCGTGTTAGGTGATGTAATTCCGTTCCAAGTGTTGCAGTCATCACTATAGTTGGATGATGTAATGCCAGCCAAGATGTTCATGGTTTTCATTCAATATAGAGTCAGGAGATGTAATTTTGGCCCAACTGTTGTTTGTCGTCACTCTAATATAATAATGTAATGCCAAACGAGATGGTCATGGTTTTAATTATATATCCAGTTAGGTGATGTAATTCTAGCCCAAGTGTTGTAGTCGTCACTCTAGTTGAATAATCTAATGCCAGACGAGATGGTCATGGTTTTAATAATAAATCGAGTCAGGTGATGTAATTCCGGCGAAAGTCCTACAGTCGTCACACCAGTCATCACTATAGTTGAATGATGTAATGTCAGCCAACATGCTCATGGTCTTCATTCTATATAGAGTCAGGAGATGTAATTATGGCCTAACTGTTGTAGTCGTCACTCTAATATAATAATGTAATGCCATACGAGATGGTCATGGTTTTAATTATATATCGAGTTAGGTGATGTAATTCTGGCCCAAGTGTTGTAGTCGTCACTCTTGTTGAATAATGTAATGCCAGACGAGATGGTCATGGTTTTAATAATAAATAGAGTCAGGTGATGTAATTCTGGCAAAAATCTATAGTCATCACTCCAGTTGATGTAATGATGTATTGGCAGTCGAGATGGTTATGGTTTTCATTATATATCGAGTCATGTGATGTAATTTTGGCCAGAGTGCTACAGTCGTCACTCCAGTTGAATGATGTAATCTCTGCCGAGATGTTCATCCTTTTCACTCTATATTGAGTCAAGTGATGTAATTCCAGCACAAGTGCTGCAGTCATCACCTTAGTTGAATGATGTAATGTCAGCCGAGATGTCATGGTTTTCATTCTATATCAATTCTGGTGATGTAATTTTGGCCCAAGTATTGCAGTCGTCACTCCAGTTGAATGATGGAATGCCAGCCAAGATTCTCATGGTTTTAATTCAATATCGAGTAAGGTGATGTAATTTCAGCCCAAGTGCTACATTCGTCACTCCAGTTGAATAATGTAATGCTAGCCAAGATGGTCATAGTTTTCATTCTATATCGAGTCAGTGATGTAATTCTAGCCCAAGTGCTGCAGTTATCACTCTATTTTAATGATGTAATGCCAGCCGTGCTTTCATGGTTTTCATTCTATATCAAGTTAGGTGATGTAATTCCATCCAAAGTGCTACAGTCGTTACTCTAGTTTAATGATGTAATGCCAACCGAGATTTTATGGTTTTCATTCTATATCGAGTTAGGTGATGTAATTTCATCCCAAGTGTTGCAGTCATCACTATAGTTGAATGATGTAATGACATCCGAGATGTCATGGTTTTCATTTTATATCAATTCAGGTGATGTAATTTTGGCCCAAGTATTGCAGTCGTCACTCCAGTTGAATGATGGAATGCCAGCCAAGATGGTCATGGTTTTCATTCAATATCGAGTAAGGTGATGTAATTTCAGCCCAAGTGCTACATTCGTCACTCCAATTGAATAATGTAATGCTAGCCAAGATGGTCATAGTTTTCATTCTATAACGAGTTAGTGTTGTAATTCTAGCCCAAGTGCTGCAGTTATCACTCTATTTTAATGATGTAATGCCAACCGTGATTTCATGGTTTTCATTCTATATCGAGTTAGGTGATGTAATTCCGTCCCAAGTGCTGCAGTCGTTACTCTAGTTGAATTATGTAATGACAGCTAACATGGTCATGGTTTTCACTCTAAATACCATTTTCTGGGCAGATCTTTTCATCATCTAACAACCCTGATGAGGGTAGGAATATAGATGGCATATTAACATATTCATATGTAGGTTTATCAAATAATAGGCATGTAGTATGAAAGTAGGTATATCATTTTTTAAATAATAGTCTACAACCTTCTATCAACATTTAACTTCATAATGCATATATGTATATTTATCAAGATTATAATTAGAAACACATAGTCTGAAAACATAACTCTTAGCAGAATATTAAGATCACCGGAGATACTCAACCCACCCTAGCTCTGCCTCCCTCTTTTCCTCACTGTTGACGGGATAAATGGCCTAGGTGCTGGGAGTTGCTCGACAGACTCTTTCTTAAATTTTCTTTTAAGAGATGGTGTTTTATGGACTAATATGGTTGTTAAGTATAAACTTTCTAAGTATTTATCTCCTGGGATTATGATATTAATCTTGATTTTGGCTATAGACTAGAAGGGTTTTTAGCTAGACATGAGAGTGTATTTTAAAGATTGAAGCTGTTGTATTTCAAAAGATGGTTTCAGATGTTACAATGAGGCTCTTTATATAGATAACCTCGGTTGCCTTTTACTATTGGCATGCTGAAAAAGTAATAAGGTTGATACATTATTGTTACAAAAGTCCTAAAGCAAATAGTGTTTTGTCTCTTGTCCTTTCTTTTCTTTAAAGTTGTTTGTCGTTGCTGTCATTTTTTCAACGTTTGTTGGCTTGTAATCTTCTGTCTTTGATTCCTTGTGGGTCCGGCGGCTTTTTCTTTCTTCCACAGGCATCTTTGCTGGTGTCTTCTTTGCAGAGGGACATTTTTTTGCACAAAAACACGAAAAAAAAATTTCTTCGACAATACTCCTTTAGAATAGGCACGATATCGTTTTAATTTTTTCCTTTTGATACTCCTATAGAATATAAACGGTATCATTTTAGTAGTATGATAATACATGGGCTTTACTGTAGTTTAGACTACATTGGGCCATATTAAGTTGTTACATTGTGGCTTTCTGTAGTTTAAACTACATTGGGCCGTTTCATTCAAAAAGGATTAGGCGATCCTTATTTTTTCATAGTTACATGTGTGGTTTCCTCCTTTATGCTTATAACAGGCCTTTTTCTCTGGCCTATCAAGAGCTTGTATTGTTCTATTGTCTCACTATAGTGTTTGTGCTACATCTTGGTGATTATGCCATGCATGTTGGTAAGGTGTGTGGTGTATTTTGATAGTACCTCGTTGTTGTAGTACAGTGTGATAAGTTCTTCGGTTTCTCCTCCTTTGGAGTTTCCAATGATGTTGGTTTTGCCTGCTCTTAGCATATCTTCAATTTTGATTTTAGGGTTGATAGTCCTATGGCTCTTTTGGCACTGAGCCATTCTTGAAACTTTTCTATAGTGCATGGTATTTTCATTTTCAGGTGTTTATCTTCTCCACTTATATTGCTATTCCTTCCTATTTTAAATAGTTGGCATATAATGATAGGTTTTCCTATTAAGTCTGTCGAGGCGTCGAACAGTTGTATGCCGTAGATACCTCTTCTAAATGATTCCATTATTAACCTAGCAGATTCTACTAAAACATTCGGTAATTTAGCAATATTATAAAAAGTTTCACCTACTAGTATTTTGTCTATAAATCAATAAGTAAAGAGTTTAAGGACAATATCAGGGTTTGATTTTTTGTTGCATAAAAACCTTGGATATTTGCTTAATTTTGCACTTCTTAAAATGTGTGGGTTTGATTTATAATCATAAAATTTATTAATTTATTCGTAAGCTGTAATATACTCAGGTGAGAATTTCACTTTGTCGCACATTGTTACTGCCTTTGTCATCTGAAGACGATGCTGTTATGGGTGATGGTATAGTGGTTGGCGTGGTTGCAAGTTTGGATGTGAAAGTCTTTGGTTTTTCTGTAGGGGTTTGTGAAGATTTCAAGGTTTGTAGGGTTTTGAAGTCATTAAAGGCTTCTGTCAGTTGTTCTAGCAAGTGTGTATTTTCTTCCATTTTGGTTGTAATAATTTTTTGGTTTTGTTTGATGATTCCTGTAACATTGGTAATATATTCTTCGAATTTTTCACTACTGGTTGACATTGTTATACCTGCTAAGAAAATCAGCTAGAATATTCTTAGTCCTAGATATATTTTTGACAATAAAATCATAACAGTAAAAGAATAATTGCCACTTTCTTCTTTTGTTTAATTCTGGCAAAGGGTCTTTTTTATTTGTAATGAATGCTCTTACTTGGGTATTATCTGTTCTAACAATGAATTTTACTGGTAATAGGTGATAATGGAATCTCTTTATTTCAAATTTTACTGTTAATAGTTCCTTCTCGGTAATATGGTAATTTTTCTCATTAGGCTTCCATGTTCCACCTCCATATCCACAAATTAGTGATTTTTCTTTATCTATATCCTCTTTATCATATGCTATGAGGACTACTCTCCATCATATATCATTGACATCAGTAAAAAGTTCTAGTTGATCCAGTTCTGTTGGTATTCTATGTTTCGGCAAGGCTTTTACTTTTTCCTTGATTTTATTTATGGCTTTAGTATGTTCTTCCTTCTATTCAAAAATTATATTTTTCCTAGTTAGTTCCTGTAATGGTTTTCTCAAAAGTGATAAATCATTTATATGGTCTGAGGCATAGTTTACTACTCCTAGAAATTGTTGTACTTCCTTTTTGCTCTCTAATTATCTTTAAATGTTTTTATTTTTGTTACAATGTGCTCCTGTAATTGTAATCCTTCATTATCTAATATGTATCCCAAATATTCTATACTATTCTTTAAGATTTTAGATTTCTTTTCAGATAATAATATTCCATGCTGTTTCACAGTTTTTATAAATTCTTCTAGATGTTTTATATGATTCTCCAAATCATCACTATATATTAATATGTCGTCAACGTATACTATACAGTATTCTGTTAATTTTCTGAACTCTTGGTCCATTCTTCTTTGAAATATTTGTGGTGCATTCTTTAATCCAAAGGGTAGTACATTCCATTCGTAGTGTCCTTGAGGGGCACTAAATGTTGTTAAAGCTTTTGATTCATTTTTTAGTTTTATTTGCCAAAATCCACTTTTACAATCAAATTTACTGAACCATTTTTTATTCCCTAATCTATTAATACGGTTTCTTTTGTATGGTAAAAAATATCCATCAAATACAGTTTTCTTGTTTAATTCTCTATAGTCAATCACCATCCTAGCCTTTCCTCTTTTTTGTTCACTATGTTTTCTAACTAAAAAGGTTTGGCTACTATATGAGCTTTTACTTTCTTGTATCAATTTTAATTCTAATAACTCTTTTAGTTGGGTTTCAAATTCCTTTTGATCTGTTGGGCTATATCTAATAGGCTTAGATCTAACTATATCACTAAGATTTATTAGTTTGATTTCAGCATATATTTTTTCTTTTTCCCATAGTTGCATCGGATTTTCTCCAAAATTTATTTTTAATATATTGAGGTATTTTTCTCTTAATAACTGTAGGTTATTATTCCTATCCGATCTTATGTTACATATTCTTAGTGCATGTATTGGTAATATTCTCTTTAGTATTATCCATTTATTACAAGGTGTTTGTAGGCTGAAAGTATTATTATTTATCACTTGCATTTTAAAGTAGTCTAGGAAATTATTTCCTAACAATACTTGTTGTTTCATATCATCCAGTTGGTATACAACTATTAGTCTAAATATTGTCATCCCTAATACTATTCTCATGTTTTCTGCTACTATATCTAATTATTTTGTTTGCTCGCTAAAGCCTGACACTATTGTTCTATATGTTTTAGATCTTTTCCATCTGTGTGGTTCTAATACTTCTTTCTTTGCTAGACATAAGTCTGCTCCACTGTCAATAAATATCTTTTGTTTATCATTTTATTAGGTTTGTATTCTGTATGAGATTCTATGTAGATTGCTACCATCTAATTATTATTTAGTTCTAAATCCATTTCTCTTAATCTTTGTTGAAGCTCTTCATCTTGTTCCATTTCTTTTACTTCTTCTAGTATCTTTTTCCATCTTATATCACTTAACCTTTCTCTTATTCTGCTAAGGCTTTTTGTAATCTTATTGTACCTATCACTATAGTATATATTTCATGTTTCACTAGTGGTTGTAATAAGCTTATTGCGAACATACCTTTCATATTGCATCCAGTAATCTCTTTCTTCTAGTAACTTTCTTTTTTCTTGCGACTTCATTTAGTTAGAACTATTTTCACTTTCGGAGTTTTGGTTAACAAAATTAATATTTTCTGATTCACTTTCTTCATCAGTTTGACTGACTTAAATATCTTCATATTCGTACCAATTATTATTTTCTTCTTTTATTTGTTGAAGACTCATTATAAATTGTGTCGTGTCTATTCTTTTTTCTTTAGCTTTGGGCATTTATTAGCATAATGTCCTTTTTCATTGCAATTCCAACATTTACATTCTTAAGTTTTTCTTCTTCAATTGGTTTTTACATATTTTCTTTTCCTAAATTTTCACTTATGCTTAAATTCTTTCCTGGTTTCAGGGGTATTTATATACCTTTTAAATCTCTTTTTCCTATAAGGTTAGTAATAAGGTTATTGGTTTTGTCTGCTGTAATTATTATATCTTTTATATCTTTTGTGTTGGTATTTCTTTTTATGGCCTTTCTTATATTTCTTTTCTCTTTTATTATCATCACATCCGAATACTAATCTTCTTTTCGTAAATCCACACATTAAAAGATGAACACAAAGACTTATCTTTAATACTATATTATAAATTATATGGAATAACAATGCCACCAGGAAGTAAAGTCATAAGTATTGAAACAAAAATGATATATGCCCTAACCGGAAAACCACCATGTAAAGAAACAACATGAAATGAATATATTAGTACCAAGAATGTACCAAGAAATATTAGAACAAATAGAACATAAAGAAAATTTCAAAAATAACTATACCAGAAGAAATATATATGGATTTTAATACAATAACCCTTACACCTTCCAAAAGACTAATACCAAAAATAGAAGGATCTAGATTAAGTATTACGAGAGAACCAACAATGTCACGACAAACTAGTGTCATACAACCTCGAATATTAGATTTAATAAATATAAACACAGACAGATTAAAAATTAAAGTAATAATATTTAAAGGTATGATAACAACAGACTGTATAGCTAAAGTAAATACTGGAGCTATTAAAATTTTTATACATATAAGTAAAATTGATGAAAATGATTGTGATTTAATAGACCCACAAACTTATAATTATCCTGAAAATAAAAGAGAAATAATAATTACCAAAAGTATTAATTTAAGATTCAAAATCCAAGATTTAGAGTATAAGATAAATATAGGAGTAATAGAATATGATAGTTTTAATGAACTACTTCTAGGAAGTGACTTTTTAACCATGATAAATTATAAGATAAATAATAATGGAATTGAAATAAATGACCAAAGAAAAACAAGATTCATAAACAAAGTATGAATATACAAAAAGAGATAATAGAGAAAAAATTGAAATTAAAATCAATAAGAACAGCTTTATCAGAAGAAATATTCTCACAACTTAAATACTTAAAATACAAGGCAAAAGAAATAAAACTAGAAGAAAAGATACAACAGTTAGAACAACAATGTGAAAAGTTTGATAAAATATGGATAGATATGGGAAACGGATGGAGGAAAAGAATTAATAATCCTGACTAACCTTAACGAAAAAATTACTGCATTATGGGAGGAAATAGTAGAAAAAGAAAAAATGAAGAATACATTAATATTAATGGATGAAATAAAAGAAAACCAAACTAAAATGCAAGAAATAATAAGAGAAGAATTAACAGTATTATGGAATATATCTGAGGTACCAACATTTAAAATAATACTAGAAAAACTAAACATATTAGTAGAAGATAAAAGTAAAGATAAAGGTAAACAAGTAGAAGAAGATGAACCTAGTACGAGCAAAGAAAACACTATAATTAGCACTATAACTCAACAACCAGAAATAGTACCAATAGATGCTTGGAGAAGGAGTAAATAACCAATAATGGTAGATATTAGTAAAATAAAACCAAGATTGCCAAAGAAAGTAGAAAAACTATTAGGTAGCTTAGCAATATTAAGTAATAAATGGAAAATCAAGAACCTAGTGTACTTACGTTTTTAAGAAACCATGAAAAAAATGTACTGGAAAGAGAACGATACAAGTATGAACCAAAGAAAAGGAAAGAAAAAATCACACCAGACAATAATTCAAAAAGTGAAAACATGTACTTAAAAGACGTAGAGAAAACAACCAACGAGTATTTAAATCTAAAATTAGATAAACAAGAACGAAAATTATGTGAATTAGAAACAGAAAATACCAAATTAAAAACACAATAATGAGGAATGGTACAACAAATATAAAAAATACAAACACAAATTTAAGGATACAAAGAAAGTATTAAGAGAAACCAAAGTAGAACTAAAACAACCAAAAGAGTAATTGAAAAATGTAAAACAAGAATTAACTGATGTAAAATAAGAATTAGGAGAATTAAAAGATGAAATAAAAATCCTAAGAGAAGAGATAAAAAGGTTAAAGGGAAAAAAAAGTAAGAAATGATAGAACAAGTGAAGAAGAAACTACAACTAGTAGTGAAAAGACTAAGAGCGTACTAACGCAGACAACAAAATTGAATTAGTAAACCAAGAGATAAAATTAGCAGAATTCATAGAAGAGGAAGAAGACTCATAGATAGTAAAGGAAAATAACCAGATAATAATAGCCTTACAAAAAATGAAAAGTGTAAATGCAATCGTAGAAGATAAACCCGAAAGTGATATAGAGGATGAATTTAATAATCCTATAGAAACAAAAAATAGAAACTGATGATATAATAAATGAAGATGCAAATGATTACCCAGAAGAAGAATTAATAGATCCCAACCTGGAAATAATAAATAGAAGACAAACTAGATTACAAAATCATATACCACTAGGACAACAAGCTGAATTTAAAGAATTTGTAGGATCAATTGCACAAGGCGTAAATTACAATGGATATATCTTAGACATAGATAATGTTTATGATGAACAAGAAATAGGAAGAAGAATAAATGATTGCAATCTTGGAATGTATATAGTGAAAATATGTAAAACCAATTGAAGAAGAAAAACTTAAGAATGTAAATGTTGGAATTGCAATGAAAAAGGACATTATGTTAATAAATGCCAAAAGCTAAAGAAAAAAGAGTAGACACGACACAATTTATAATGAGTCTACAACAAATAAAAGAAGAAAATAATAATTGGTACGAATATGAAGATATTTATGTCAGTCAAACTGATAAAGAAAGTGAATCAGAAAATATTAATTTTGGTAACCAAAACTCCAAAAGTGAAAATAGTTCTAACTAAATGAAGTCGCAAGAAAAAAGAAAGTTACTAGAAGAAAGAGATTACTGGATGCAATATGAAAGGTATGTTCGCAATAAGCTTATTACAACTACTAGTGAAACAAGAAATAGATACTATAGTGATAGGTACAATAAGATTACAAAAAGCCTTAGCAGAATAGGAGAAAGGTTAAGTGAAATAAGATGGAAAAAGATACTAGAAGAAGTAAAAGAAATCGAACAAGATGAAGAGCTTCAACAAAGATTAAGAGAAATGAATTTAGAACTATATTAATAATTAAATGGTAGCAATCTACATAGACGCACATATAGAATACAAACCTAATAAAATGATAAAACAAAAGATCTTTATTGACAGTGGAGCAGACTTATGTCTAGCAAAGAAAGAAGTATTAGAACCACAAAGATGGAAAAGGTCTAAAACACACAGAACAAGAGTATCAGGCTTTAACGAACAAACAAAAGAATTAGATATAGTAGCAGAAAAATGAGAATAGTATTAGGGAAGACAATATTTAGACTACCAGTTATATACCAACTGGATGATATGAAACAACAAGTATTGTTAGGAAAGAATTTCCTAGACTACTTTAAAACGCAAGTGATAAATAATAATACTTTCAGCCTACAAACACCTTATAATAAATGGATAATACTAAAGAGAATATTACCAATACATGCACTAAGAATATGTAACATAAGATCGGATAGGAATAATAACCTACAGTTATTAAGAGAAAAATACATTAGGAGAAACAATAAGAATACTAAGAGCATATCTAATGCGAAAATGTGAAGAATATAGGATGCAACAAAAGATTAAAAAAGATAAGAAAATAGGATTAAGAGAGGCATGTGGATTTACGGAAAGAAGATTAGTATTCAGATGTGATGATAATAAAAGAGAAAAGACATAATAAATAGAAGACAAACTAGATTACCAAATCATATACCAGTAGGACTACAAGCTGAATTTAAAGAATTTGTAGGATCAATGGCACAAGGCGTAAATTACAATGGATATTTCTCAGACTTAGATAATGTTTATGATGAACAAGAAATAGGAAGAAGAATAAATGATTGGAATCTTGGAATGTATATAGCATTAATGAACTCCACACAAATAGAAAACCTAGAATATATGCATGACTTGATATCTAAAACATTAATCGGAAAAGTAGCTTATTGGATAGAATCCATAGCATACCAATTAAGAGGAGAAGTATTTAGCCATGCAGGAGATTGGAAATCTATGCTAATAATATTGTATATCATACTAAAAAGAGATTTTTTAGGAGAACATGGTTGGTAGCACGAGAAAACGTACTCGCAGAAAGAAAAACTGAGATAATAATGAATCTAAATAACATGAAATGTTGTAAAATTAATAAATTACCAGAATATACAATAAGTTTTAGTAAGTTCTTTTATGAAGCAAGATTCTTGCCAGAAGAAGGTTTAATATATCAACAATGTTATTATGACCACCTACCTATACCTTATAACACAGAGATATCAAAGGAATACACCCAACCAGAACCAAGAGAAAATACATTAGGAGAAAGAATAAGAGTACTAAGAGCACATCTAATGCGAAAATGTGAAGAATATAGGGTGCAATAAAAGATTAAAAAAGATAAGAAAATAGGATTAAGAGAGGTATGTGGATTTACGGAAAGAAGATTAGTATTCGGATGTGATGATAATAAAAGAAAAAGAAATATAAGAAAGGCCATAAAAAGAAATACCAACACAAAAGATATAAAAGATATAATAATTACATCAGACAAAACCAACAACCTTATTACAAACCTTATAGGAAAAAGAGATTTAAAAGGTATATAAATACCCCTGAAACCAGGAAAGAATCTAAGCATAAGAGAAAATTTAGGAAAAGAAAATATGTAAAACCAATTGAAGAAGAAAAACTTAAGAATGTAAATGTTGGAATTGCAATGAAAAAGGACATTATGCTAATAAATGCCCAAAGCTAAAGAAAAAAGAATAGACACGACACAATTTATAATAAGTCTACAAAAAATAAAAGAAGAAAATAATAATTGGTACGAATATGAAGATATTTATGTCAGTCAAACTGATAAAGAAAGTGAATCAGAAAATATTAATTTTGGTAACCAAAACTCCAAAAGTGAAAATAGTTCTAACTAAATGAAGTCGCAAGAAAAAAGAAAGTTACTAGAAGAAAGAGATTACTGGATGCAATATGAAAGGTATGTTCGCAATAAGCTTATTACAACTACTAGTGAAACAAGAAATAGATACTATAGTGATAGGTACAATAAGATTACAAAAAGCCTTAGCAAAATAGGAGAAAGGTTAAGTGAAATAAGATGGAAAAAGATACTAGAAGAAGTAAAAGAAATCGAACAAGATGAAGAGCTTCAACAAAGATTAAGAGAAATGAATTTAGAACTATATTAATAATTAAATGGTAGCAATCTACATAGAAGCTCATATAGAATACAAACCTAATAAAATGATAAAACAAAAGATCTTTATTGACAGTGGAGCAGACTTATGTCTAGCAAAGAAAGAAGTATTAGAACCACAAAGATGGAAAAGGTCTAAAACACACAGAACAAGAGTATCAGGCTTTAACGAACAAACAAAAGAATTAGATATAGTAACAGAAAAATTAGAATAGCATTAGGGAAGACAATATTTAGACTACCAGTTATATACCAACTGGATGATATGAAACAACAAGTATTGTTAGGAAAGAATTTCCTAGACTACTTTAAAACGCAAGTGATAAATAATAATACTTTCAGCCTACAAACACCTTATAATAAATGGATAATACTAAAGAGAATATTACCAATACATGCACTAAGAATATGTAACATAAGATCGGATAGGAATAATAACCTACAGTTATTAAGAGAAAAATACATTAGGAGAAACAATAAGAATACTAAGAGCATATCTAATGCGAAAATGTGAAGAATATAGGATGCAACAAAAGATTAAAAAAGATAAGAAAATAGGATTAAGAGAGGCATGTGGATTTACGGAAAGAGGATTAGTATTCAGATGTGATGATAATAAAAGAGAAAAGACATAATAAATAGAAGACAAACTAGATTACCAAATCATATACCAGTAGGACAACAAGCTGAATTTAAAGAATTTGTAGGATCAATGGCACAAGGCGTAAATTACAATGGATATTTCTCAAACTTAGATAATGTTTATGATGAACAAGAAATAGGAAGAAGAATAAATGATTGGAATCTTGGAATGTATATAGCATTAATGAACTCCACACAAATAGAAAACCTAGAATATATGCATGACTTGATATCTAAAACATTAATCGGAAAAGTAGCTTATTGGATAGAATCCATAGCATACCAATTAAGAGGAGAAGTATTTAGCCATGCAGGAGATTGGAAATCTATGCTAATAATATTTGATATCATACTAAAAAGAGAATTTTTAGGAGAACATGGTTGGTAGCACGAGAAAACGTACTCGCAGAAAGAAAAACTGAGATAATAATGAATCTAAATTACATGAAATGTTGTAAAATTAATAAATTACCAGAATATACAATAAGTTTTAGTAAGTTCTTTTATGAAGCAAGATTCTTTCCATAAGAAGGTTTAATATACCAACAATTTTATTATGACCACCTACCTATACCTTATAACACAGAGATATCAAAGGAATACACCCAACTAGAACCAAGAGACAATACATTAGGAGAAAGAATAAGAGTACTAAGAACATATCTAATGCGAAAATGTGAAGAATATAGGATGCCACAAAAGATTAAAAAAGATAAGAAAATAGGATTAAGAGAGGTATGTGGATTTACGGAAAGAAGATTAGTATTCTGATGTGATGATAATAAAAGAGAAAAGAAATGTAAGAAAGGCCATAAAAAGAAATACCAACACAAAAGATATAAAACATATAATAATTACAGCAGACAAAACCAGCAACCTTATTACAAACCTTATAGGAAAAAGAGATTTAAAAGGTATAGAAATACCCCTGAAACCAGGAAAGAATTTAAGCATAAGAGAAAATTTAGGTAAAGACAATATATGTAAAACCAATTGAAGAAGAAAAACTTAAAGAATGTAAATGTTGGAATTGCAATGAAAAAGGACATTATGCAAATAAATGCCCAAAGCTAAAGAAAAAAGGTGTAAAATATATAGACACGACACAAATTATAATGAGTCTTCAACAAATAAAAGAAGAAAATAATAATTGGTATGAATATGAAGATATTTATGTCAGTCAAACTAATGAAGAAAGTGAATCAGAAAATATTAATTTTGTTAACCAAAACTCTGAAAGTGAAAATAGTTCTAACTAAATGAAGTCGCAAGAAAAAAGAAAGTTACTAGAAGAAAGAGATTACTGGATGTAATATGAAAGGTATGTTCGCAATAAGCTTATTACAAGTACTAGTGAAATAGGAAATAAATACTATAGTGATAGGTACAATAAGATTATAAAAAGCCTTAGCAGAATAGGAGAAAGGTTAAGTGAAATAAGATGGAAAAAGATACTAGAAGAAGTAAAAGAAATCAAACAAGATGAAGAGCTTCAACAAAGATTAAGAGAAATGAATTTAGAACTAAATAATAATTAGATGGTAGCAATCTACATAGAAGCTCATATAGAATACAAACCTAATAAAATGATAAAAAAAGTTATTTATTGACAGTGGAGCAGACTTATGTCTAGCAAAGAAAGAAGTATTAGAACCACACAGATGGAAAAGGTCTAAAACACATAGAACAAGAGTATTAGGCTTTAACGAACAAACAAAAGAATTAGCTATAGTAGCAGAAAATGAGAATAGTATTAGGGAAGACAATATTTAGACTACCAGTTATATACCAACTGGATGATATGAAACAACAAGTATTGTTAGGAAATAATTTCCTAGACTACTTTAAAATGCAAGTGATAAATAATAATACTTTCATCCTACAAACACCTTGTAATAAATGGATAATACTAAAGAGAATATTACCAATACATGCACTAAGAATATGTAACATAAGATCGGATAGGAATAATAACCTACAGTTATTAAGAGAAAAATACCTCAATATATTAAAAATAAATTTTGGAGAAAATCCGATGCAACTATGGGAAAAAGAAAAAATATATGGTGAAATCAAACTAATAAATCTGAGTGATATAGTTAGATCTAAGCCTATTAGATATTGCCCAACAGATCAAAGGGAATTTGAAACCCAACTAAAAGAGTTATTAGAATTAAAATTGATACAAGAAAGTAAAAGCTCACATAGTAGCCCAACCTTTTTAGTTAGAAAATATAGTGACCAAAAAGAAACTTGTATTTGATGATATTTTTACCATACAAAAGAAACCTTATTAATAGATTAGGGAATAAAAATGGTTCAGTAAATTTGATTGTAAAAGTGGATTTTGGCAAATAAAACTAAAAAATGAATCAAATGCTTTAACAACATTTAGTGCCCCACAAGGATACTACGAATGGAATGTACTGCCCTTTGGATTAAAGAATGCACCACAAATATTTCAAAGAAGAATGGACCAAGTATTCAGAAAATTAACAGAATAATGTATAGTATATGTTGACGACATATTAATATATAGTGATGATTTGGAAAATCATATAAAACATCTAGAAGAATTTATAAAAACTGTGAAACAACATGGAATATTATTATCTGAAAAGAAATCTGAAATCTTCAAGAATAGTATAGAATATTTGGGATACATAATAGATAATGAAGGATTACAATTACAGGAGAACATTGTAACAAAAATAAAAAAATCTAAAGATAAATTAGAGAGCAAAAAGGAAGTACAATAATTTCTAGGACTGGTAAACTATGCCTCAGACCATATAAAGGATTTACCACTTTTGAGAAAACCATTACAGGAACTAACTAGAAAAAATATAACTTTTGAATGGAAGGAAGAACATACTAAAGCCATAAATAAAATCAAGGAAAATAGATGGAATATTAACATAGTCTTGATTTTATTTATGGCTTTAGTATGTTTTTCCTTCCATTCAAAAGTTATATTTTTTCTAGTTAGTTCATGTAATGGTTTTCTCAAAAGTGGTAAATCCTTTATATGGTCTGAGGCATAGTTTACCAGTCCTGGAAATTGTTGTACTTCCTTTTTGCTCTCTAATTTATCTTTAAATTTTTTTTACTTTTGTTACAATGTTCTCCTGTAATTGTAATCCTTTATTATCTATTATGTATCCCAAATATTCTATACTATTCTTGAAGATTTCAGATTTCTTTTCAGATGATAATATTCCATGTTGTTTCACAGTTTTTATAAATTCTTCTAGATGTTTTATATGATTTTCCAAATCATCACTATTTATTAATATGTCGTCAACATATACTATACAGTATTCTGCTAATTTTCTGAACACTTGGTCCATTCTTCTTTGAAATATTTGTGGTGCATTCTTTAATCCAAAGGGTAGTACATATTAGCATTTGCTTTTGTCCCACATTGAAAAAACACATTTGTATCTCATGTAATAGACCCTATATAAAGGGCTTTACTCGCTTTTCTTTTACTTGCACTTTTAGCTCTCAAGAATAGTATTATTTTATTATCTTGTTATTGCTTTGTAAGAATTCATGTTATGAATAAAAGACTTTCATGAATTCTATCATGGTATCAGAGCCAAGAGCGCAAGTTAATATTTTTAGCTCGATTGCGGATCCAACTCCGCGGTGAGTTAGTTGGGGGTTCACATGCAGCACGCCCCTGGTATCAGTTAAAATTTTTTTGGCTTGTTTTGGAAGCTCGTGCTCGTTTTGGCTGCTCGTGCTCGTTCTGATATTGGCTTCCACATCTGAGTTTCGTCTTCTTGGCTTCCGCATCTGATTGGTGAGATCTGCCCTTTTTTATTTTGTTGCTTGTTATTTGGGATTTTTCTGTTTAAAATTCATAATGGCTGGAGGTGATGATTCTTTGCAAATTATTGGTGTTCGGTTAGATGAAAAAAATTGTTCATATTGGAGCTATGTCATGGTAAATTTTCTGAAGGGAAAGGGGCTTTGGGATTATATGTCTGGAAAAACCAAATGCACTAAAATTGGAGATGAAAATTTTGATGAATTATTTAGGACTTGGGAGACCATTAATTCAAAGATTATTACTTGGATTAATAACTCTGTTGAATAAAGAATTGGTGTTCAATTGGCTAAGTTCAAAACTGCTAAAGAGATTTGGGATTATCTGTCAAGATTGTTTGTCTTGAGAATAATTTTCTTTGTTAAATACTCGATTACAATAAGAAATTCGTGCACTAGTACAAAATGACTTGGGCATTCAAGATTATTTCTGTGCAATGACCACTTTGTGGGATCAGTTAGCTATGACAGAATCTACTGAATTGCAAGCATGCGATGCTTATATTAAATGCAGAGATGAAGATCGTCTTGTTCAGCTATTGATGGGTCTTCGGTCAGAATTTGAGAATTATCGTTCAGGCTTGTTGCAACGCAAACCCTTACCATCTGTTGAAGATGTGGTAAATGAACTTATGGCTGAAGAAACATGTTTAAAGACTCTAAAATGGGTACATAAGGTGTCTACTTTTGTACTGGCAGCTCCTTCGTCTGCACCGATCCTTGCAGCCCCTACACACCAGTATAGAACATCTATCATGGTTAATTGTAATTATTGCAAGAAATCAGGACACTAGAAGAATCAATGACCTGAGCTACGGAAGACGTCAGGTTCTAAGCCTCCACATTCGGGACAAGGACAAAAGCGTTCTCAACAGAAGCTAGATTCTGGGGGTCAATTCCAGAACTCGTATCCACCGACTTAGGCTGCCTTTGTGCCCTCTCTTGATCACCCAGCTTCAGGAGCCTCTGTGAGTCACAAGATCGATTCTCAGAGTGACCAATTTCAGAAGTTCCTCGCCTTCCAACAGTTTCAACAGAATTCTCAGTCTTATGCTCTTTCTGTTCCTTCCGGCTCATCACCATCTATTGGTTCAGGTATCATTTCATCTTCTTGGATCTTGGACTCTGGAGCTGGAAATCATATGTCTCCTGATTCTTCCATCTTTGTATCTATGTCTTCTGACCCCCCTTCCACTTCTGTTGTGACTGTTGATGGCACACCTATGCCATTGACAGGCATTGGCACCATTCATACATCCACTATATCATTACCTGATGTTTATTGCATTCCAAAATTACATATAAATCTTGCTTCTGCTGGTCAAATATGTGACTCTGGATGTTTTATTGGACTCTTCCCTAATTCTTGTTATGTGCAAGATCTAAAATCCAAGAGAGTGATTGGGACAGGGCGTAGAAAGGGGAGAGGTTTATATGTTTTGGATGAGCTGCATCTTCCTACTCATGCAGCAGCTATGCCTGTTAATCTGTCTTCTTTTCATTTAACACATTCCTCTTCGAAGTTTTATTTGTGGCACTCTAGACTTGGTCATGTATTAGGTTCTCGCCTGCGTTTTATGTGTAATACTGGTGTTCTTGGTGATTTACAATCTGATGATATTTTTTATTGTAGTGGATGTAAACTTGGAAAATTTTCTGCTTTGCCTTTTAATCTTAGTACTTCAACTTCTTCTGCACCATTTGATCTAGTTCATTCATATGTTTGGGGGCCAGCACCTATCCCTACTAAGGGTATTCTTTCTTACCTTTCCTTCTATCAATCTAGGACTTTGGAGTACTACCATGTCTTGGCTTATGACTCCTATCGCACCTCTCACATCATTTGATCATTCATTTCTTTGGAGTCTAAGAGCCACTAACCTACTCTTCTTAAGTGATATTCTACACTCCAATTATGACCGTATACTTGTGGCCAATACGTTTCACCTTATCAATAGTCTAGTGTCCATTAAACGATCACTTTCTCAATATCATTCAACTTAAATAGCCATGTATTACTTAGCTTAACTTGTTTCAGTACACGGTCGTTATCGCACTATGCTTTGTTACTCTTTAACTACTATAAAATACTTATCGTAAATCTCTCCCTTATTAAACATTCTATAACACTCCTTAAAATAACTCGGCTCCTTAGCGTACTACAAGTACCATTCATCTTACTTTACACATTATAACCAACCATTAGTTTCATGAAACTAAACATCCCATTAACCTTATGCGTCATCCTTTTGTTCATTTATGACTTTTAAAAGCTACTAATGTCATTCCCTTAAATAACTCTTCTCGCAATTGTGATCATATGGACCTTATCATATAGGCTATCAATCTCATCTTAAGTCATCCTTTGTGAATTTCTATATCCTAATTTCCATTCTCATAGAAACTATTGGCATCCCGACTATTCCTATAACACCTTTAGCTACATCTTAGAATTTACCATCAAAAGTTTGCCTGGGGCAAACCCTAATCCGTACTGATTAACTTGGTAACTCGTCATTAATGCTAGAACGTTTAATCGACTAGCTCCTTATAGACGTATAATATGTTCTTCTTAGATAAACTCGTGGAATTCCAATAACCTCGTTTTGTTCTCACCGCCATTTCTTAGAGTTACTAATACCATTCGTCTTAATCGGATATACTGCCTCTCAACGCTAATTTGTGAGTTTGTCTCTAATGGTTAGAATGTCGTATAGGATTACTAATTCGTACGTGTTTAGTCATATAGCTTAGTTTTAATAAGACCCTAGAGCCCACGATTTGTGATTATTGCTCCCTCCTAATTTGTGAAACTTAATAAAAAGAAGGAAAATCTCACTAAGGTAGAAGGTATATGACACCTCACAGTATTTTGTCACCCAATAAAACTATTCCGGTAAGGGATATGAAAAATATTGATATAATGTAGTTTGCTGATAACATCTCCCCGCAACCTTATTTATCTTAACTAGGGTGTCTTGATCCCACGGTTGTAAGTCATAGGTTACCAATACAATCATTCTTAATCAGGATCCTAACTTGTTATCGAGCACTCGAAACTACTACTATGGTTCATCTTAGGTAGCAACTACATTCTCTAAGAAGTCTTATAACTGTTGCTTAAATATTTTCACCTGAATTAGGAACTACGACTTATCAACAATCCTACACTCTAAGGCTACTGATATGGACACTTTACAAGATGTTCTATAACACCACTATCACATTCTGGGAGCTCAAACCTACAAACTCAATCATCGAGTGGGGTCTTCACGCCTAAGAACACATCACCACCTTTATTTAATCTATCAGACACTTAGCATAATGTCGATATGACACCCTTGCTTCTGATTCCCTAGATCACACAATGACACAATATACTCACGTCATGTCGTAATGGAGGATAAAGGGATATCTCTACCTATGTTCCATAGATCATTTACCGACACCTAAGTAGTTCTTAGTATCATTTAGCTTAAACCTATTTTGTGAGCCTGTTTGACCCTACTTTATAGGGAATTTTTTTAAAAGAAATCTATAGCAATGAGGTATTTGCGTTGGGACATCTAACATATAATGTACATACTCTCATGACTCTAGTCCTTATAATAGGTAACAGTTGAGGCATCTACGTATGTTCATTCACTACACACGTAATGTATGGGAAAATCTAATTGTATGAAGTCTCACACATCCTTATGAAGGCTTTCAGGGAGTACATGACACCATACGGTGGAATATCTATATCTAATTAGGTGGATTGTAGCATCTGAGTCCTTAGGACTTATATGTAGTATGGACAAAGAATGAAACTTCGCATCGGGGAATTACTAGGAGTACGCCTACTATAATGTGATTCTACTAAAACACTCTCAAAAGTTACCCTCAAGCCTTAAGAAACATCATACTTTGATGGGGTTACGATTTTCTCTCTCACGGTGATCTACCTTAGAAGAAATCTAAACCCTTGTAATGGCAATTGAAACCTACGACATGTTTCTTTTTTATTACCCTCTTACAATCCCTAAACGGTTATCTGAATGCCAATATGTATGATGGCTTATCACTATACTATTGTCTTCGGGTGGATGGAAATATTCCAAATGTGGGAATAAAATCGTAGTATTTTGTTTCTAGGAGCTTGGATAAGATAGGGGGAGCTAATAGAGCCTTACTTCGCTAATCGCAAGGTAATTACATATGCTTCTTTATTTATAGTCTAGATTGTTCTTTCCCTATACCCAATATCCTAGCATCTATATTTCCAGATCCCTATGAAGGTCATGTTGGGATTAAATGATAGATTGAATGGGAAATGGAGGGAGTTCCCTCTTGCTCTATAAAATAATCATTTGTCCCATATCGGTAGTGGAAAGAAAAGTGGGAGTTGTCCCACATCGGTAGTGGAAAGAAAAGTGGGAGTTGTCCCACATCGGTAGTGGAAAGAAAGGTTCTTCTACTTATAAGTAGAATTACTCCTTCTTGTCAGTAAAAGGGTTGAGGGGGCAAGGACCCCTCGCGCCGTCGTCGTCGCTCGCTCGGCTCGGCTTCGGCTCGGCTTCGGATTTGGATTTGGATTTGGATTTGGTCAAATGATTTGATTGATAATCTTTTTGGACCAAATTTTCTTTAATGTTTAATTATTTAATTAATTATTATTTAATTAAATTAATTAACTTATCCAATCCTACCCGTTAGTGACCCTGACCCGCGACCCGGCCGGATCCGCTTTTGACCCGCGACCCGGTTTCTTTCCCACGTTTAAATTTCCCACCAGTTTTAGTGATTGTTCAGAAGGGTTGCAAACCTTCAGAAACAGTACTTCCATGGCTATAAATTCATTTGATTCTTCAGGATTTTACTTACTAATTTTCTGAACTACAAAATCTTCTTCTTATTCTGCACGAATCAATTCTGTGTGATATACTATTGTTGAGTGGTTCGCCGCTACCAGAGTTTGGAGTACTACTATTCTGGTAAGATAATCGTTCTATCCTGGGAGGGGATATTCCATCAACCTCGAGTACTGTGAGGGGAATAATTTCCTTAAGGACACACTTTGAACTAAGTGGGCTCGATTATATTCTGGAAAAATTATTCTTATTTTTTCAACACTGATTTTATTTATTTTCAGTGTTTATTATTTACTGGTTTTTTTTGGAATACAGATTACTAACAATCTTAAGGAAATTATATTTTTAGATTAATCTGTATTTTGTTTTGGAGACTAAAACCTGTGTGGTTTTCTACTCCGTGTGAAATTTCATATTCTGACTTGAAGACATACAAACTTCGTTGGAATATTAAAGTTCATACTTGTACAACGACTTGAAGAACATAAAAACTTCATCGTTGTTGTATTCTGGTTTGGAGATTAAAACTTGTGCAGTTTTCTACTCCATATGAATATTAGTATTCTGACTCGAATATATAAAAACTTCGTTGGAATACTAAAGTTTCATAATTATACTGCAATTTGAAGAAATAAAATCTTCATCGTTTAAGTCTGTGATTGAATTGCTATTCTGGTTTTATTAACTAAAACAGTTTGTCGATTTGACAGTGACAAACGAATAATGGCAATTGAGACTGAACTACCTCTGCAATTATCGCACCAGCCGTTACCCCTACGACTGCATCAGTGCCACCACTGAGAAACTCGCGAAGTTCACCGGTGCCAACTTTAAAGGATGGCAGCAAAGAATGTTCTTTGTCTTACCACCCTTGGTATGCAAAGTTCACCAATGAGGACCCTCCCGTGCTCGCCGACATGCCCGACAACCAAAAGTTCATGGTTACCGAGGCTTGGAAACAGTCGACTTTTTGTGCAAAGGCTACATTTTGAGTGCCTTAGAAGATGACTTGTACAACGTCTACGGTCGCAGTAGAGACTTCCAAAGAACTATGGAGTGCACTTGAAAAGAAGTACAAAACTGAAGATGCTTGCTTGAAGAAGTTTGTGGTTGCCAAATTCCTAGACTACAAAATGGTGAATGGAAAAACCGTTGGAACCCAAGTTCAAGAGCTTCAACTTATCTTCCATGACCTTATTCTTTGAAGGTATGGTAGTAAATGAAGCGTTCCAAGTGGCTGCAATGATTGAGAAGTTGCCGCCCTCATGGAAAGATTTCAAGAATTATCTTAAGCACAAAAGAAAGGAAATGAAGTTGAAAGATCTTGTGATTCGTCTCAAGATCGAAGAAGATAACAAAACCGCTGAGAAGAGGTACCGTAAGACTTGACCAATTGAAGGGGCAAACATCGTTGAAGATGATGCTCTGAAAAAGAACAAGAAAAGGAAGAGGCCTTCTGGAAAGGAGAAGGATTCCAACAAGAAAAAGTTCAAGGGCAACTGCTTTAATTGTGGGAAAGCTGGCCACAAATCCCCAGATTGTCGTCTCCTGAAAAGAACAAGGGAAAAGGACAAGCCAATATGGTGGAAAAGAATGATGATATGGATGATCTGTGTGCAATGCTATCGGAGTGCAATTTGGTTGGAAACCCAAAGGAGTGGTGGCTTGATTACGGTGCCACTCGACATGTTTGCGCTACAAAAGAAGCATTTGCAACCTATGCTCCCGCCGACCCGAAGAGGTACTGTTTATGGGAAATACCGCAATGTCCAAGGTTGAAGGATATGGGAAGATACTTCAAGATGACTTAGGCAAGGTCCTCGACTCTCAACAATGTTATGCACGTTCCAACAATTCGGAAGAATTTAGTTTCAGCCGGACTACTCGTCAAAAACGGGTTTAAATGTGTGTTGGTTAGTGAGAAAATTGTAATAAGTAAGAATGATTTGTTCATAGGAAAGGGCTACCTCACCGAAGGCCTTTTCAAACTCAATGTAATGGTTGTTGACAGTATTAATAAGAATTCAGCTTCGTCTTACTTATTGGAGTCAAATAATTTATGGCATGTTCGTTTAGGACATGTCAATTACAAAACTCATGGAAATTGATTAATTTAGAAGTATTGCCTAAATTCGAGTGTAATAAATCTAAATGTGAAATCTGTGTCGAATCTAAGTTTGTTAAACATCCATATAAGTCTATTGATAGGAATTCAAATCATTTAGACTTAATTCACACAGATATATGTGATATGAAGTCAATACCATCTCGCGGTGGGAAAAAGTATTTTATAACTTTTATTGACGATTGCACTCGATATTGTTATGTGTATTTGCTTAATAGTAAGGATGAAGCAATTGATGCATTTAAGCAATACAAAAATGAAGTGGAAAATTAATTGAATAAAAAGATAAAAATGATTAGAAGTGATAGGGGAGGAGAGTACGAATCTCCTTTTGCAGAGATATGTTTAGAATATGGAATTATTCATCAAACTACTGCCCCTTACACACCACAATCAAATGGAATTGCGGAAAGGAAAAACCGAACATTAAAGGAAATGATGAATGCCTTACTAATAAGTTCCGGTTTACCGCAAAGCTTGTGGGGGGAAGCTATCCTTACAGCTAACCGAATACTCAACAGGGTGCCCCACAGCAAAACACAATCTATTCCATATGAACTATGGAAAGGAAGAAAACCCAACTTGAAATATTTCAAAGTGTGGGGGTGTTTAGCAAAGGTCCAAGTGTTTGGCCTTCCTTGTAGGTTATAACTTACCTTCTGGTTGGACTTCAGTTAGCGAAGCATATGTAGAGTTAGATATTGTCGTTGAAATCATGTTACACATTTGGGTATGAAGTTGGGCTGAATTACTTAGGTTTGGTATTATTGATTGGTTTGTGGGCTTGTCGCCATATTTGCTATATTTTGTGACTTGTACTTGCATTCATCTCTCTCTTGATATTTCATGTGTCATCGAAGGATAATAAAAATGGCTTGAAACTGTGAAGTGTACTTTAGGAAAAGTGTAATTGATACCATACATGGCATACATTCTTATTCATATAATGATTTATTATGAACTATGATTGGAAATGATGATAAGTGAGAGAGTGTATCCTCCGAGGTCCTTGATGGAGATTGTAAAAGAGAGATGAGTGTCTGATTCTCGAGGTATTTACTGAGATCGGGAGAGTGTCCGATGCTCGAGGTCTTTTGCCGGGATCGGGAGACTGGTAGATGGACTTCGTGAGTCCCCTATTGGTCATGACTGCCGAGACGTAGAGATATTCCACTCAGAGCATGTGTGTACGGAGATTACATTTGGCCAGTGCATTGCATTGCATATGCATTCATTCACATCATCTCATTTTACATTTACGAATCAAATTTGTTGATTGTACTTGTGTTGGTGATTATTCTGAGGAATCGTGGGAAACTTGGTAGACTTGAGTTTAGTTGCTTCACCATAGGCTATAATTTGGCTATTGATCTTCTGTACTTGAGTGGATATACTTGATTGCGAACATATCTATTCTTTAGTTTCTTACTTTATATATGTTAACTAACTATTGTCGGCCTATGATACCTACCAGTACATAGTGTTTGTACTGATACTACTCTTGCTACACCTTTTTCGGTGTGTAGAGTTGTTGCAGATACATGAGCGAGGTTCGAATAGCCTTCAAGGATCTCGTGGAGTTCATCTAGACTTCTTTGTTTAATTCTCACTCTACATAGATGTTGTATGCAGGTTGTGGTTGTAATGTTTTTTCCAGTTGTATACATAGAAACTCTTATACTATTCAGACCAGATTCCTTTGGTAGTGTTGTATTCCGCATTATCATATATCTATGTTTTAATACTTCTATTGCTCTTGCTATTTATTTATATTGTTTGATGAATCTATAATTGACGGGTTCGCCTACCAAGTGGAAAAAAGGGCAGGTGCCCGCGCGTTCCCTAATTTTGGATGTGACAATTAAGCTGGAATTAATGTAAGACAGTGGGCTGCAAGAAGGTGAAGTGGAAATATCCAAGTACAGGTTGGTATAAATTAAACATAATGAGGCCTCAATGGGCAATCCTAGACAGAGTTCAGTTGTATTTTGTTTAATAGATGACAGGGGGAGTTGGTATATACTGCAGCTAGGAGGGTTGCTGATACCATAAGTATATGTGTTGAAACTATGGCAAGAGGTGATGGGGTAGCATACTGTGTATCTAAGTAGTTGTTACAAATTGTGATAGGAACTGACTCCTTTTCTATGTTGAGTATCACTCAGCTGTTACCAATTGTGCATTTTGCTCACATCCTTAGGGAAGGCAATGCATTTGAAGATTTTTTAGCTAACAATGTGTTTAATGGTGCAGGTATATTATAGATTCACAACTTTAAAAAACTTACGCCAGCAGCAAAGAAAATACTTAACATGGATAAGGCAATGTTGCCTTGCTTCAAGTTCAAAACATACAAGTGCAGAGAACCAGATTGAAGACACCAGGGAAAATATATAGAAGATCAAGTACTCAAGAATACTTGATCATCAGTGCATATCCTATACATGAAGGTATACATAACCCACAACTGAAGCATATCAATAACTCATTCAGAATATCACTACGACTATTTTTGAATTATCTAAATCTGGCCTAGCTAGAGTGTGGTATTAGCAAAAATGCTCATTCAACTAGAAGGACTGTGTTAGATAGTAAAATAACTAGATTAGTATGAACTTGTTATCAGCAACATATAAGGAATGCAACATGTCTCTGATTAACATAGCATGGGAAGTTGATTCCATAACATTTGGTGAGAGCTTTAAGGTGACTAATAGTGCATCATCCCACAACAAGAGTATACTACAACATTACAAGTTGTTGAAGATAGAAAGGACCCTTGATCAAGGCTTTTCGACTTTTAGGTTTTCGGATTTCTGGTTTTTGTTTTCTTTTTTCACTTTATTTGATTTTGTATACTTCTGTAAATATTTTTATTTGAAATAAAATACCACTAGCTATTCTTGATGGTTTTAGCTTAAAAACCGCTTAAATAAGCTAAGATGGTCGGCCACCACCTCTGATGTGTGATGGAATCTGGGGCGTATATGCCATATGTGGACGCAGTTCCAAGGGAATATCAAGGATGTGAGCTGGCCTTGATTCCTTGGCTCATCCATGCACCTATATGCAAGGCTTACCTCATCCGCGATGTGAAATGCCTAGCGTATGATGCTAACTTCATCAAACTTCATCGACGAATGGTTCCTACAATCCTAATGACCTACATCCTTCCTTATACCTTTTTAAAGCCTGTCTAAGTTGTAGGGGACCCTTAGAAAGGATCCCGTGTTATCAGGGTTTAAGTCGACTGATTTCGCTCTCATGCGCGTGCAAAAATTATCGGTGTAATAACTTTATGATTCTAGAGGAATGTAATGAAGCGCCCACTATCCGTGATGCAAATTCGGGAGAGCAACTATCCAACTGGACCTCTACCCCACTCTTTGCTACTCAGTAGAGATGATGTATTTAAATTTTCTTTTAAATCGGTGGAAATCGGCTATGGATTGACTATTCACCATTTGCACATTAAATTTCCTCGTTATGTTTTAAAAATTGAAATGACTCGACATTGATCCAAGTCAGGACCACAGTTTGTACTCCTTTTATCAAATTAATGAAACCTCAGTTTATATGTAAAACAACTTTCTTTACATACACATATGATTTTCATACTAACCATGCTTTGCCTTGTTTTTTCAGTAAAAATAATAAACAAATCCAAATGTCATGACATGTCATAAAATGAGTGAGTCAAGTGACACGAAAGAAGAGAAAAGTGAGGAATATGATGAAGAAACCATGTTAGCTGAGGGCCTCGTCGAAGAAGTAGAGCAATTTGAGAATGAACAAAAACCCATCCAAGGTAAAATTGAGATAATTAATTTAGGAGATGAGGAAACGACTAAAACAATCAGGATAAGCACGCATTTTGAAGCGTCTCTGAAAGAGGAGCTAATAAATTTATTGAGAGAATACGTGGATATCTTCACTTGGTCATATGCGGATATGACTGGGTTGAGTACTGACGTAGTGGCCCACAGACTGCCCATTAACATAGGATTTTTCCTGGTCAAGCAGAAAATAAGGAAATTCAAGACAAAGTTATGCATATGAATGAAAGATGAGGTTGAGAAATAGATTAAGTTCGGTGTGGTAGAAGTAGAGGTGGCCAGGGTCGTTCGGACGGCCGGGTCGGGACCAATGGATTGGGACAAAGTGGATTCGGCCGCCGTCCTGCTCCATTTCGCTCCCGCCTAATCAGGTCGAGGCGGGATCGGGGCGGTTTTTTTTTTTTTTTTTGCACTTAATTTAAAAAACAACATATATATAAAAAACTCAATAATTAAACAAGATAGTGTAATAAAAACATCTCAAGGTTGTTTTTGTGTTTCTTATAATATTTAATAGACATATGATTTTTTTTGTAATACAAATACAATTGTCAAAATTGCAACTTTGTGGTGTTGTTCAAAAGTTGCAAATTACATAGTAAAATTGCAATTAAAAAAATTAAATTTTGAAAAAAAAATGTTCTAGTTTCTTGATAATTTTCTGTGGTTCTTCGACTGGAATTGATATTTGTTGGTCAAATTGCTCCACGTTGCTTCCACCACATTCAGATAAAATTTCATTGTAGTTTTCGTCTTCTTCTTCGTTGATCTCCGGTTGACCGCACCTTCTCCGCTCCGCTTGTATCCAATCTCTGAATAATACTACAATTTCCAAGATGTCTCCGGCTAATGAGTGTATGTGCTCTCCTATTTGATATCTGCCGGCAGAAAAAGAGCTTTCAGACGCCGTTGATGACGCTTGAATGTTCAAAACATCTCGGGCCATCATTGAAAGTGTCGGAAAGGTCTTCTCATTCCCCCTCCAGTATTTCAGCAAGTCTTCACGTCCTTCTTCATTGAGAACTGCTTGGTACGGTACAGAACCCTGCAAAACAAAAATATCAAACTCGCTAATTTGGTTAGTAGCGGTACGGCCGCACATTCTATTTCTGAGGCTTTCAATACTAGCCGCAGAAACAACATGTCTTTTGTGAGGTTGTGTTGAAGAAGAAGAAGATGGTATGGAAGCCGGTAGGTTGCTAGCACTTTCTTGTTGGTAAAACCTATATACTTTTTTGCATTCGTCTTCTACGCTAGACAACACTTCTTCTTTAGTTTGTTCAATAGGTGGTGGGTGATTTAAATTTTTGGGACTTGGAGGTGGTAGTACTGCTATACAATCGTAAATAGTTTCAATAAGTGATTTAGTACCTTCTATTTTAATAGTCGGATTTAATACAACACCAATAATAGAAATAGTGGGAATAGGAATAACATATTTTTTTATTTTGATAAACATTTTTTTAATAGCTGCCTTATAAGCTGTTTTATCCATATATTCATTAAGCAGTAAAAATATGAGAGTTATATAAAACAACATAGTTGAAATAGTAGGATAATATATACCGGAAAATTCTTTTGTTGCTTGAAAAGTTTCTCTAGAAATACAATAAGCTCGAAATTTTTTCCCCAATCGCTAACTACAACCATATCAACTGGATTTTGATTATGAGAGTTAAAAAATAAAATTATAGGTTTTCTATAGTCATAAGCAACAAGTGGTTGCTCATATAAAGAATTTCACCTAGTGGGTACTTATTCTGGATTTTTCTATAAGGTAGTTGGCAATCGTGACAAATTTTTTTATATTCTTTTTTTCGTTGTATTCTTTTATTTTTAAAAATAAAGTTTATAGAAAATTATATTTTACTAAGAATGTCTTCAAAAAGTGATAGACCATCCTTTAAAACTAAGTTATATATATGGCACACACATTTTACATGAAAATGATCTGGAAAAGATGGAGTTAAACTATTTTTTAAAATTGTAATAGCAATTGTTAGAAGAAGCGTTATCTAATGTAATAGTCATAATTTTATCAGTTATTCCGTAATAATCGCACACTTGATAAATATTTTCTGCAATAAAAGTACCAGTGTGCCTATCATCTATATATCTATACGCTAAGATACGTTTTTGCATAGACCATTTATAATCTATCCAATGACAGGTTACCGTTAAATAATTATGGCCGTTAGTACTACGACCTATATCAGAAGTGATAGCCACTTTGCCATTAAAATGATGAATAACGTAAATATTATTGATATTCATGTGCAAATTTAAATACATCTCTCTTAACAGTTGATCTAGGAAAACCGTTAAAAGTAGGATTATACATATCTCTAATGTAATGAATAAAACTGGGAGATGAAGGAAATGAAAAAGGAAAACCCTCCACAACAACTAATTTTGCTATTGCTTCCCTATCTCTATGTTTATTGTAATTAGGGCCTACAACTCCCCCCGTCGTGGGGTCAATTTGACCCTGTACTTGGTCCGGGATAGTATGTGAACCTTGTCCCGATGGAGCGGGCGTTTGCGCTCCCGGTTTTGAAGCCTCGTATTGGGCATACCTAGCTGGATGAGCCCTTTCTACGTGTCTCATTAAACCCGCCATCCCACCGTGACCTTTTCCAGTTTTAAATTTTAAAACATCTTTACAAATTTTACATCTAGCTACTTGATTCTCTACGTCCCTATCAAAAAATGTCCATTCATCTGATTTTAATGGTTGTTTTGCTGGACCTCGTCTCATACTAGGGGGAATATGAGGCATTTCAGTTGAAGGTGCACTAGTGGGTGTGTTGTCATCTACATTAGTGGGTGTATCATCTAGATCATCGTCTAAATTAAAGTCTTCTTGAGTTCCAGAAAATAGTTCCTCGTCTAAATCTAATGGTATTGTAGGAAATTATTCAGTATCAATAAAATCATCCTATGTAGGAATATGATTTTGTCTGAAAATAGGATGACTAGAAGAAGTACCCCCGCCCTTGTTGCCCCTACTTGAAGAAGCCTGACGCCTACCTGTAAGTATACGTTTAAATCCTTCCATTATAAATTTATAATTATACTAATAAATAATTAAAGTAAATGAAATTAAGTGCGCTAAATAAAATAAACAGACAATAATAATTTAATGAAGGAACGAATGTACCAAACGTCGATGTAACGTCGACGTGTAATCGAGTGGTTGAAAATTGAAACTTTGCTCGATGGAAGATCCTCAAGCTAGTTGCCAACTTTATTCCCAAATGAATAAATAAAATTCAATATTTAGTAGACAATGTAAACTTGTAGAGAGATAGATTGAGAGATTTAGAGAGATTATAGGAAGATTTGTGAGAAAGATGAAGAGAAAATGAGGTATTTATAGTTAAAAATTGGGTTAAAGTGTAAATATAATAACTTATGGGTTAAAAATAAATATCAAGGGGGTAGGGGGAGGGGGAGGGGGAGAGGCCAAAAATGGCGGTTGCACAACGGCGAAAATATAAAATGGCCGTTGGTGCAATTATTATTTGTGCAAAGGAGGGGTTTCGGGCGGGACGAGATCGGGATCGGTTCGAGCCTGGCGGGATTGTGGTGGGCCGGGATGGGTAGGGACGTGACCATGTCCCATCCCGGTTATAGTCCCGATACCTCAAATTTTTTTTTAAAAGTTGGAGTCGGGATGGGACCGGGACGGTGTCATGGCGAGACCTGGCTGGGACCGTGCCGACCCAGCCCACTGGATAGACTTAGGTAGAAGTAACTCTATACCTGAAATAGTTAGCCAAAATTAAGCCAGTACAAAAAAAAGACCGGAAGATTTGCATTTTTGTAGACTACCGTGAGATCAACAGAGCGAGTCCCAAGGATAATTTCCCACTCCCACACATCCATAAAATCATCGATAACTATGCAAAACATGAGTTGCAATCATTCGTGGAATGGTTAACCGGTTACTGTCAGATATTGATGAGCGAAGAGAATGAATAGAAAACAACCTCATCACATTATGACGAGTATACCACTACCGCGTAATGTCGTTTGGCCTAAAAACAACGACGCTACATACATGAGTGCTATGACTACCATCTTCAATGACATGATCCACAAGGAAATCGAAGTTTACATGGTCGACGTCATAGTAAATCAAGAGAAAGATTAGATCATACAACACATTTAAGGAATTTCTTTGACAAACTCTGAAAGTTAAATCTGAAGCTAAACCCGACCAAATGCGCATTTGTAGTGCCCATGGGAAAATTGCTTGGGTTTATTGTCAGTCGGAGATTCATAGACCTAGACCCATGAAAGATAAAAGCCATCCAAGAGCTACCTCCGCCAAAGACCATGAAAGAGTCATGAGTTTTCTAGGAAGGTTGAACTACATTGGACGTTTCATAGTCCAGTCCACGATAATTATGGAACCTAAACTCAAGTTGCTAAAAAAGGACGCGCCAACAAAATAAAGTGAGGAGTGCCAGAAAGTATTCCACACCATTCAGAAGTACCTTTCCAATCCATCAATCTTAGTCCCTCCTAGATCGGGAAGTCTGTTATTCTTGTACCTATCAGTATCAAACAATGCTTTTGGATGCGTGTTATGACAACATGATGGAACCGACAAGAAGGAACAAGTTATCTACTATCTGAGCAAGAAGTTCACCGTGTGTGAGGCATGATATTCTTTGGTGGAGAAAATGTGGTGTGCTATGACATGAGTATCCCATAAGCTGAGGTATTACTTATCATTATACAGTACCCACCTCATTTCAAAATTGGATCCTTTGAAGTACATATTTCGCCAACCCATGCTTATAGGGAAGTTGGCAAAATGGAAAATGTTTTTAAGAAAGTTCAATATCACATACGTGCTTCAAAGAGCCGTCAAAGGACAACCACATGCCGATTTACTCACAGAAAACCTGGTCGACAATGATTTTGCTCCACTCAGAACATATTTCCTAGACAAGGAATTAACAGTGGATGATGACATAACTTAACCCTATTCGAGATAAAAAATATTTTTCGATGGCGCAGTTAATTACAAGGGTTCATGAATTAGAGCAGTTTTTAAGTCAGAAATGGGACAACATTATCCGGTGGCTGCAATGTTCAAATTTCGATGCACCAACAAGATGGAAGAATACGAGGCCTGCATCTTGGGCCTGTGCACATTACTTGACATGGACATCCTATCACGACCCTTTTTAAGAATCGTGGTAGCACCAATACTTTCCCACCGATAAGCTAATCACTGCCAACTCATTTAACATGATATAAGAAAGAAATGCGGAAATCTAACAAAATACTTAAATAAGTTGTCTAACATGATATAAAATACGGAACATAAGTTTGAGAATCATGATACAACCCCCAATCGATCTAGTCAATAATACAAGATCACTAGTTCGAATACAAGTCTGAATAAAAGGGCAACATAAGCCCAAACTGAATAACAAAGTCTAAGAGTCTGTCATGTCTCCAGATTATAAATAAATAGAAGGTAAGATATAGAGTATCCAAGGTGTTCCGGAAGTAGCATCCTTACCCTGAATACTGAAAGTCAAACCACTCGGACTCAAACTCGAGGTATCGAATTGGTTGAGGGATCTGTATCTACATCATAATAGAATGCATCAAGTATAGTATGAGTACACAAACGTACCCCCGTAGGTATTATAGTCTGACAACAAGAAGAGATACGCAAAAAGAGATAAATATTGAGTTGACACAAATTATTCCAATACTATATTGTTCAATAACCCAAATAAGTCACATAGTTCATGCCAAAATTCACTGAAATCAATAAGCCACTCATTTCACATACGACCTCATATTCATAAGAGTTATCCAGTTTAAGAAGAGTACAATAAAAGTATTCAACTACTTAATGATCAAGTAACAGTCCTCATTTATACACATAACAACCAAGTCATACAAATCCAACACTTAGTTCATCAACAAATAATCAGTGAAATGATGTATGTATGATATGAATGCAATACATATGCCAGGTACCTTTTCTATCTCCCATATATAGGCGTTCAAAATTATATAAACTGCACACCCATGGGGGTCCCACAAAGTCCATTTACGCCTGCGTATCATCATCATCTTAATATTTCCATTATCTCATAAGTGTTCTTACCTTCCCGGTCTCTTGAACCCACAGCATTTTCATACCACTCTCATATCAATATCAATAGAACCACGAGTGTATGAATACAAATGACAATACAAGGAAAGAAATCATGATGTAATGAGATGCAACCAAGTATCGAGATGAATATCACATTTTTTCAAGAATTCAATAACATATAATCCAAGTACGATCAGGATATCATATCAAAATCATGTGTGATTAATAAACACAAACCAGTATTGGGAACTTGAGGAAAATCCTCCTCCAACCACCCAAAACACTCCTGAGACCCCCCGGACACAAACCAGACATGCTCTCCCTAGGTAAACAGTGCTACAAACTCACTCGCGCACTCAAATTTCCCATTTAACTGAGTTAAGACATACTTTTCTAAAGAACCGTCCAAAATAACCAAATATCAAAATTTTAAAAATAAGGCCACAAAACACATCCGATTGTGTTAGGAAAAGAACCAATGACTCGACTAAGCCATAAATGACCCTCTGGAATCGCCGAAAGTGACGGAACCCGGATATGAACCCATATACTCAGAAGTCAACCTTAAGTCAAATTATCTAACTCTAAGATTCTAAATTTGGGTTTTTTCTTCCAAAATTCATGTAAATAAACCTCGGTATCCGTGTCCCCCCATCCCCATGTATCACGAACTCCACATAGAGTATATGGGAAGGGTAAAATAGTCAAATACGGGTTTTTATCCAAAAATGACCAGATGGGTCGTTACATCAGATACTAATTAAAAAATATTTGTCCTCGAACAAGAGAAACAAAAAAGGGAAATGTATCGAAAGTAGTAAACAAGTCAGGATATCTGCTCCGCATGTCGGACTCTATCTCCCAAGTTGCCTCCTCCACAAGATGATGCTTCCATTGCAACTTAATATAAGCTATCTACTTATACCTCAATTTTCTCACTTGTCTGTCTAAAATAGCCACATGCTCCTCCTCGAACTCTAAAGTTTTATCAAGAAATACGGATTCCCACTAGATGATATATGAACTGTTGGTATGATACTTCTTCAACATAGACACATGGAACACCGGATGGACACCTGAAAGACCTAGTGGCAAAGCCAAATCATATGCCACCTCTCTGACCCTATAAAAAATCTCAAACGGTCTAATCTACCTCAGTCTGAACTTCCCTCTATTGTCGAACCTCATCACACCCGACCTTAATAGGATCCTGTCACCAACCATAAACTCCATAACTCAGACTTACCGATTTGTATACTCCTTCTACCTGCTCTGTGCTGTCAGGAGTTTGTCCTGGATCGCCTTCACTTTCTCTAAAGAGTCTCTCAAAAAATCGGTACCCTAAAGTTGAACCTCAAACACATCAAACCACCCAATCTGAGAATGATACATCCTACCATACCAAGCCTTAAATGGCACCATATAAATACTGGAGTGATAGTTGTTACTGTATGCAAACTCTACCAAATGTAAAAACTGGTCCCAATGACCACCAAAATCAATTAAACATATTCATAACATATCCTCCAATACCTAATTAGTATGCTCGGACTGACCATCCATCTGAGGGTGAAATGCTATACTGAGATCCAAGCGAGTACCCAACTCTTTTTGCAAAGTCTGCCAGAAATATGAAGTAAATTGAGTACCCCGATCTGAGATGATAGAAATAGGAACTCCATGAAGATGAACAATCTCACAAATGTAAATCTTAGCCAACTTCTCTTAATTGAAGTCGTTTGGACTGGAATGAAATGCACCGACTTGGTCAATATCAACAATGACCCAAATAATATCAAACTTGCCAAGGTCTTATGATATAATTTGCCCCACAGAGTGGCTAGATACTATATTATATTGCCCCATTGAGTGGCTTGATTTTATAGACATCCATATATATCCATTATTATGACAAGGTATGCCCTTAGAGGCTTTTTATGAGTTTCAGGTTTACTTTTATATTCAATATCTTATGTTACATCTTTTGTTTTTTTATATTACCTGCCTTACATGTTCAGTACATCTTTTATACTGATGCCCCTTTCTGGGGCACTATGTTCATGCCTGCATGTACAGATAGGCAAGGCGACGTACCTCTTCAGTAGGGTGAATGTTTTAGTTGTTGGTTATCGCACTCGACTTCTCCGGAGTTGCACTACAGGAATTGATAGGTACTATTGTACATATTCCTAGCATTTTGGGTATGGCGGGGACTTATCTTGAACTGTTGTTGTATTATAGCACTCCTAGAGGCTTGCAGACTAGTGTTTAAAGTGTATATGTTTTGTCATGGCCTTGTCGGCCCTCTTATTAGTTGGTAATACTCTTCTTGTGACATTGTCGTCCTTGATTATCTGTATATACTATGCTGGGACTCTTCTACTGGTCGATTGTCATACATTCTTGTCCTGTTAAGGTTATTTGGAGGCTTTGTCGGCTCAGGTCTCGTGTTAGAGGTTTCAGGTACTATAATTAGTTTGTCCTCGCCTTCGGGTGCTGGGTGCCGGCCACCCTCCCCCCTCCAAGGTTAGGGTGTGATAGAGGTGCCACCATAATTCAAGGTACATGCCTTTTTAGTAAGGTCTAGCTCTAATACCACTTGTTAGGATTGGGCTACACCCATGCATTCCAAGAATTAGATTCTTAGAACAATTTACGAATGAAGGTAATGCAACATAAATAATAAATTAACACAAGATTTTTCACGTAGAAAACTCATTTCTCAAGGGAGTCAAAAACCACAATCAATCTTCATATAGGATTTACAAAAAGATTCACTATAACCGAGTGGATAAATAGTTTTACAACTTCATTGTCAAACCTAAGGGACCTTTTTCTTCAATAGCCCTTCTATGATCTCCTAGTAACAAAATATGGTAACCATTAAACACTTATCATTAATACTTGAAAAGGAAAATAAGTGAAACTACAATAGAACTTAACTATTATAACAGAAAAAGTAGATGGATAGATTTATGATACACTCGGGTTCGTTGTTGATTAGATAGTTAGCTCTCTTGAGACGAATGTGTTTTGACTGCACTAACCCTTGCCTCTCATTGTAATTTGTAGTAATTGTTGGCCTTTTGGTTCAGTTTTACATCTCTTTCATGTCGTATATATATAGTAGTAGTCACTTTGGATTTGTGGTTTAAGTCTCGGGTACAATATATGACAAATCATTTAAACATCAATGTAAACCTTATGATATATTGAGCCTGAAGCTATTCAACAATCTCAAATATATGAAAGTACGTGGTGCGCTCTTTTTTCCTTAGACAAGGTTTTATCCTAATTTGGTTTTTCCAACAAGGGTTTTAATGAGGTAGCAAAGTAAAACATATTACCACAAAGATGAGATTTTGTTCCAATTCTAGAGGTTGAAAGAAAGACTCTAGTGCCCGTGTCCTCATGCTTCGCACTCAAGCACTTGAGGGTGGGGGGTAACCCTTTGGGAGAAATTAAAGCATCGTTACATATATGAGTGTTATATGAAAGCCACTAAGATGGTATAAGATGCCAAAGGGACTGCCACATAGGAGGCGACGAATAAGTTGCAACACTTGGTACTGTTCTCATTGGTTGTGGTATGTATAGACAACGCCACCTCCTTCTCCTCCTTCTACTACTGAATATCTTCAAGTTGCTAGGCCATGGAGATTCTTACGGCTTGTAGCATCTCATTCTCATCCCGGAGTTTCTCTAATGTTAAAAGGAGCTCACTAGCCATAACATGAAGTGTTTCTGACAAGACACTCTGATGCTTAGCATCGTCAGAGTCACCTATAAGCTTGACCGTATGGTCGTTGGCCCTTTTTAGGGTTGCATTAACAAGAACATGGCTTTGTATAATAAAGCGTATGAGATAAGAATTGATTAATCACATCAATCTAAAAGCATAAATATATGGTAAACAACGTTTCTCTTACCTATATAATAAAAGTGATTAAGTTGAGTGGACGAACTCTCAATATCATACTACTTTGAATTCTCCCCCTCTTCGGACCCAAACAAGCTACCAAATAGTTGAGCTACCATTGAGAAGTCACTCAGAAGATTTTCCCCTGCAGGAATATCTACCTCAATACGGTGGGGTAAAGGTCTAATAGGCATGCTCTACACTCCAAAACTTGAGCAGCTCCCCCTTGAGGGGACCTAAGGGTCAGTTTCGTTGTAGACGAGTTCGCTAGATCTGCTATCTTCCCTGGCTCCCTTTGACAAGTCAAGTTGATTTCTTCTTCTCCTCTTCTTTCCATCCCCTTTCCTCATCATCTTCCACCATCACAAGTTCATGATTCATTTTCCTACGAACCTTTTCTATAAAAAAACAATGATGAAGTATATGGGAGCTAATTCTTTTAACGGCAGGTTCATGAAGATCCCAAACTCTGCATGCTGGGAAAATTCGCTCCTTTGGTTTGCTATAACCCCAGCAATAATATTTCAGATTGTTGGCGGTCGTGACTTCGCAAGAAGGGGGTTACTTAACAGTAGGCTCTTTATCGGACAGACCTACAAGAGCCTCTGAAGTTGAAAAAAGATGTCCATGAAATATTGTAAAACAAAGGAAAGGTGTTCTTACAACCAATTAACATGATTTTATCCCTTTTCTGTGAGGAGAAACAAAGCATGTCATGTCTTCTTTGGTAGGATACATGAAATCACCCTTACTAGTCAGTAATACCTGGAACGCCTATCGGTAAGAACCTGTAAGCTATAGGCATGCGCATATAATTATAAGGAATAATAATAGTGAAAAGAGGGGAGTCGAAAAAAATAAGGTTTATGCTTCAAAGTCTTATTGTTGGGCCTCCATGACTCCAGAAACAGAAGTGGAGAATGTCATTGCAATCATTCGGTAGGAATGATCATGAACTGATTATACCACCCCTGATAATAGCCGTATTTGGTGCTGGTAATCAAGTCCATTATGCCTCGAGGGATAAAATAAATGATGCATCCGCAGAATAATCGTGGAGAATATAAATGTATCAGGTGCTCCATCAAAAATTACACTCCATTTTGGCTAGCTAAATGTTGTATTCAAGATACAAGTCGCTTAACTTGGGGAACAAGTTGAGCCAAGCAAATATGATACTGCCAAAAAAATTCACCTATAACTATGGGAACTAGAATCTCAAAACCGATAGTGAAGGGGTACATGTAAATCAAAGAGAAATCATCATTATGATGGGTAATTTGTATCCCTTTGCGCACAACCTTGATGCAATATTATTACTCCAGTGGCATTCCATCTTAACACTAGGGATGATCATTTCTCGTACTAAAGATTTGTACCCCTCCATCGACTTTCCATGGCCATCTCTCTGAAAATCACCAGAGAGTATAAAAGTCCTAGGGATGATGTAGGAAACACTATTTCATCAACCTTATCCAAAGATTCGTTTATGGGGGCCTTTCACCTTAGTAATGTCGACATGGGATTTTCCACCTCAGCTACTCTTCAACGTGAGGATCTAACTGTGGGTTAACCGGTAAAGATTTAAAAGAAGAGTGTTAGGAAGAGGACATATGAATCATATGTTTCTCACTATCAGATGAAACAAGATGGGCCAAAGAAAAATGATTCAAAAATCTTTTGAGGTAGACAAATAGCAGGGATTGTTGTTTGAGGTTGCATGAGTTTATGTAGGAAAAGCAGTTACCATTGTGATGGAAAACCGCAAAATGAGGCCCAATCACAGCGCACGTGTCCCGAGCAAGAAGTAGAAAAGGCATCATCAAAATAAAAATTTATGTTGACAATTATGGCTTTGATATATAAGTCATTTTGAAGCTTTCGAATTATTCTCGTTTCCTTTTCTACTAAGGGAAGGAAAACACTTCCACATCGAGGATATAAGTCATTAAGTGCCCGAAAAGTGCGAGACTATCTATATGGGGAAAGTGTATGACAACTATTTGGTTAATGAGGTGGCACATGGAGGATGAAGATAGCTCGGACATGAATCAACAAAGGTGACTCTAGTCTAAGAACTTTCACATGACCGATAATATCAATCTCGACTAATGAAGGTTCAAAATTGTTGAGAAAAATTAATAAAGGTTCGGAGTCATGTGATCGGCCCGTCCAACCCCGGAGGCACAAGCTCCTACGAAAGACATGGCCGGTCAAGATAAGCCAAATTGTAACTATTCCTAAAGAATCCGTGATTTATTCTTGAGAACTCTCAATCACGTTAGAAATGGTTAAGTCGTACAGATAATAATCATCTAGAGGGGTGTGAAATATGTAGTAAGTTACTTAGAGTCGAGATATAAAATCACTCCGTCCAGTCACTTGTATCCCATATGATTTTCAATCACTAAGACTAAATTATTGGTACTCCATTATTGCTCTAATGCTTCTTGCTTCGTAAGTTTTTAAATTTACGAAGTATCATATCTCGGAGACTTTGCTAGTCAACTACCTTGGAGACAACATTTGAATAAGAATTCTTTAGTTTATTCCAATCGTTCATTTTGTTCATTACTATCATTATTGTGTTTTGTACTTATTATTTAGTAAATTAGCATTAGCAACATCATTGTTTGGTCATCTTAATATGTGTGTCTTTGAACCATTGAACAAATTAAATTGTATCTTAAGTTACAAATTTAGGAGTAAATATAGATGACCTGAGCAAATAGGGTATATGATACTTTCCTCATGCTTTATCACCTAGTTGACCTTGGATCTTGTGTAGGTGTTGGTATAGTACTCCCCGTAAAGTATAATAAAGGATTTCAATAAATTTAGGACTAAAGAGCCAAATGTGATTTCAAATGACTTATTTCAATTGAAACATAATTTAATGATTTTTTAAAATTATATTTGAGAATAACTTGTTCATTTATTATTGAAATTTTATAAGCTTTTCATGGATTTTACAATTGGATTTCAAGTTCAAATGGTAAAATTGTGACTTGATATAAATGTTCTTCTATTTTATATTTTTATATATTTATTGATTTCTTAATAAAGTCTTGTCACAACTGTGAGTTAGATAGAGCACTTGATACTTATTGAGTATTGTAAGAGTGTATAGATACCTCTTTTGCCCAACCCCCCCTCTATTTTTTATATTTCCGGATGAGATATGACACATGATGAGTTGATAGTGCTAGGGTGACTCACTTTGTAATATGTTGAGGACCCATTTTTATTCCGTGGTAGTTAGTATGTTTCTTCTTCTTTTCTTTTGTTGGAAATTTTTCTATGAATTGACTTGAAAATGTATATGATTTTGAATTGGCTTCCATGAATAATAGGTGATATTTTGCACACTTAGATCTCTATTCTATGTGATACCTCATTTTCGTCTATAGGATGGATAATGTTACCCTACATGTTCTATGCATAGAGTTTGTGGAATAATGAAGAACATTAAGGTAGGAGAAGCACTTTTACGTGGAAACCACGAAGCTTACAAGGGTAGAAAAAACCATGACCTACACCTCTGTTGGATTTATCCTCTATATACTACAAAGTGAGCCTCTGCAAATTCAAGTTACAAACTCTGTAACCTAGGAATTATAAACCCTAATTCCTATCTCAACAATCTACCTACACTATCGAGCCCACTCCAAGTTGAAGTTGAAGTTGAATTTGACGTACCTAATACAAGAATCTAGTCTTAAGAACTATAAAACATTATTCCGTAGAATAACTCCTTCAATATTCTTCGTAGTATTAGGGTTGCACTAATGAAATTAGAATTCTCTCATTGATGCTTGGCTGGTTTGCTAAAGTTTTTGACTCTCTCTTTGTGAGTGTGTATGTTTCTTCATGGCAAGACTTGATATATATATATAGTTTTTTTCTTCATACACGTGGATGACCTAAACCCTACATGATACGGCCCATCATGGTAATATAGGGTTTGAGTTAGTTTAGGATCTTTACACCTTCATGCATATTTAGTTTTCTTATAGGATTCTAAAATATTTTGATAAGTATGGTATGAAATCCTACCACCAAGTCCTTACCACAAACACAAATCCTACTCGCGGTAGGACTCTAATAAGGAAGACGTTCTTGGACCTGTTCTTGGAATTTGTTCCTGTCAACTTTCTCTCGCCGTTGGGACTTAGAAGGAACATATTCTCAGATCTGGTTCAATCCACCTCTACTCTGAGCATGATTCGATCAGCTCTGTACTAAATCTGGTTTTTGAGAGATCAAGTCCATGGACCTGGTTCATTCACCTGACACGTTCTCTTTGTCAATCATATAAACTACAAATTATCATTCATGCAAATGCGAACAAATTCTCGCTTTTTGATGATGACAAACCCATTCCTGTGATGACACTTTGTAACCCTGTTCTAAACATCTCAAAGCCAAAAAGACAGAATACCACTAGGATAAACCAGGTTAGCATATATGGGTTATAAACATAAGACAATATTTCATCCCCCTTTTGGCATCATTAAAAAGCAACTTCGATTTCAGTGAAAGCCAAAATATGTATATGACAATATTGAACTCATGGCCGCTGGAGCTATCACACATACATCCCATTATAAAATATATCTTAAAAATAATGTAACTAATGAACAACATATAGTAAAAGATAAAAGATAACCATTTTTATTCATTCATACTCTAAATACATAACCAATCGATGCATTACAAAATATAGAGCATGACACTTTTAAGAATGAAATACTCCCTCAACAGGGCATGATTGAGGACTTAGAAACACTAGGAGACTATAGATGATCGAGGCAGTGAGTTTGGACACATTGATAAGGACTATGACGAAGGTTGAAATGATTGTTGGATTCTTTTCCCAAGAACCACAATTTATTTCCACTTTCTTACACCAAGAAGATCTACCATCCCATTATAGACTGCTCTTCTTTCCTAGATAACTAGGTTGAATGGGCATGGGCAGTCAAGTCAGCATCAATGGCCTTCTTGCTTTGTCCTTGAGGACCAAGATTTAGGCTACCCTTCTTTTTCGGAGATTGTTTGACACTAGTTTTAGCATATAAGTTAGCAATAAGCGGTATGAGGCACAATGGTGTTGTACATAAGTTATGAGCGTTCGATAGTTCCCCCACACAAGATGCCTTCAGGACAGGGGTCAAGGATTTCAGCACGAAATGCACAATTTCCATCGAGAGATGAGTAGGAGTCATAAAAGGTGTGATGGTGTGTATGGGGGTTGAACTGGTAAGTGTGATGTATGGTTTATTAGCAACATGAGAGTGAAAGATCCATATTTGAGAGAGAATCAGGCATTATGAATGAGGGAAACGAAAGAGAGAAGGATTTTTTATGTGATAAAGAGGAAGGGTGTGCTAGTTAAATTAGAGGAGGAGCATGTGTGTGAACTGGTTAGATATAAGATTATTTTGGGAGGAGGGTGATTTGATGATTTAGTTTCTCAAGAGACTCCATTAATTTTCGAAGGGAAATTTTCAAAAACTTATTATTGCACGCCTAGATTTGTTTATGTGGCCTAGAGTTCTTTTCTAGAACATATGTGGTCCTGAGTATAGAGGAACATGTTGGAGAACCTATTTCAACGCCTGAACACATATGTAATACAAAGGATATGAACCATACATGAGTAGTGAATGATTTCATGCAGTCATTATAAGCCAAATGTTATGACAGAAATACCTGTTTAATTCTTTATGAAAGTATATGACATACAACTAAATGCAATGATTGAGTAAAATATTTTATTCAATTTAAAAGCTTGGATGAAATAGAGAAACCTTTCTGCCCAATTATTAAGGGATATTTATGTGATCTTAATCATCACCTATTCTAACCTATTTTTTTCAAAGTGATCTCTTGCTAAGGCTTTTGTAAAAATATCTACAATATGTTTTTCAGTAGCACAAAATTTAATTGAAAGGTGAAGACTGCAGCACTTAGGCCGAAATTACATCACCTAACTAAATATTAAATGAAAAACATAACCATATAGGATGCCAATTCATCATTCAACTACAGTGACGACTGCATCACTTGGGCATGAGTTACATCACCAAACTCGATATAGAATGAAAATGATGACCACCTCAGCTGACATTACATCATTAAACTAACCTGACTCGATATAGAATGAAAACCATAACCATCTCGACTGGCATTACATTTTTCAACTAGAATGACGACTACAACACTTGCGCCAGAATTACATTACCTGACTCGATATATAATGAAAACCATTTAATATCGGCTGGCATTACATCGTTAAACTAGAGTGATGACTGTATCACTTAGGCTAGAATTACATCACTTGACTCGATATAGAATGAAAACCATGACCATCTCGGCTGGCATTAAATCATTCAACAGGAATGACGACTACATCACTTGACTCGATATCAAATGAAAACTATGACCATCTCGGCTGGCATTACATCATTCAACTTGAGTGACAACTACAGCACTTAGGTCGAAATGGCATCACCTAACTAAATATTGAATGAAAACCATAACCATCTCGGCTGGCAATACATCATTCAACTAGAGTGACTACTGCATCACTTGGCCATGAGTTACATCACCTAACTCGATATAGAATAAAATCTATGACCACCTCGGCTTACATTACATCTTTAAACTGGAGTGACAACTGCATCACTTAGGCCGAAATTACATTACCTTACTCGATATAGAATGAAAACCATAAAATCTCGGTTCGTATTACATCATTAAACAAGAGTGATGATTGTATCACTTAGGCTAGAATTACATTATTTGACTCGATATAGAATGTAAAACCATGACCATATCGATTGTCATTACATCATTCAACTTTAGTGACGACTGCAACACTTGGGCCAAAATTACATTACCTAACTCGATATAGAATGAAAACCATGACCATCTCGGCTGGCATTATATCATTCAACTGAAGTGACGATTATATCACTTGACTCGATATCAAATGAAAAATATGACCAGCTCGGCTGGCATTATATCATTCAACTTGAGTGACGACTGCAACACTTAGGCCAAAATTACATCACCTAACTAAATATTGAATGAAAAACATAACCATCAAGGCTGCCAATTCATCATTCAACTACAGTGACGACTGCATCACATGGGCATGAGTTACATCACCTGACTCGATATAGAATGAAAATGATAACCACCTCGGCTGACCTTACATCATTAAATTAGAGTGATGATTGTATCACTTAGGCTAGAATTACATCACCTGACTCGATATAGAATGAAAACCTTAACCATCTCGACTGGCATTACATTTTTCAACTAGAGTGACGACTACAACACTTGCGCATCTCCTGACTCTATATAGAAAAAAAACCATGAGCATGTTGGCTGGAATTACATCATTCAACGGGAGTGATGACTGCAACACTTGGGCTGGAGTTACATCACCTAACTCGATATTGAATAAAATACATGACCACATCGGCTTGCAATACATCATTAAACTGGAGTAACAACTACATCACTTAGGCCGAAATTACATTACCTGACTCGATATATAATGAAAACCATTTAATCTCAGCTGGCATTACATCGTTAAACTAGAGTGATGACTGTATCACTTAGGCTAGAATTACATCACTTGACTCGATATAGAATGAAAAACCATGACCATCTCGGCTGGCATTATATCATTCAACAGGAATGATGACTACATCACTTGACTCGATATCAAATGAAAACTATGACCATCTCGACTGGCATTACATCATTCAACTTGAGTGACGACTGCAGTACTTAGGTCGAAATTACATCACCTAACTTACTATTGAATGAAAACCATAACCATCTCGGCTGGCAATACATCATTCAACTAGAGTGACTACTGCATCACTTGGCCATGAGTTACATCACCTAACTCGATATAGAATAAGTTCAATGACCACCTCGGCTTACATTACATCTTTAAACTGGAGTGATAACTGCATCACTTAGGCCGAAATTACATTACCTTACTCGATATGGAATGAAAACCATAAAATCTCGGTTGGTATTACATCATTAAACTAGAGTGATGATTGTATCACTTAGGCTAGAATTACATTACTTTACTCGATATAGAATTTAAAACCATGACCATATCGGTTGTCATTTCATCATTCAACTTGAGTGACAACTACAACACTTGGGCCAAAATTACATTACCTAACTCGATATAGAATGAAAACCATGACCATCTCAGCTGGCATTATATCATTCAACTAGAGTGACGATTATATCACTTGACTCGATATCAAATAAAAACTATGACCAGCTCGGCTCATATTACATCATTCAACTTGAGTGAAGACTGCAACACTTAGGCCGAAATTACATCACCTAACTAAATATTGAATGAAAAACATAACCATCTAGGCTGCCAATTCATCATTCAACTACAGTGACGACTGCATCACTTGGGCATGAGTTACATCACCAAACTCGATATAGAATGAAAATGATGACCACCTCGGCTGACATTACATCATTAAACTAGAGTGATTATTGTATCACTTAGGCTAGATTTACATCACCTGACTCGATATAGAATGAAAACCATGACCATCTCGGTTGGCATTATATCATTCAACAGGAATGACGACTATATCACTTGCGCCAGAATTACCTTGACTCTATATAGAAAAAAAACCATGAGCATGTTGGCTGGAATTACATCATTCAACGGGAGTGATGACTGCAACACTTGGGCTGGAGTTAAATCACCTAACTCGATATTGAATGAAATACATGCCCACCTCGGCTTGCATTATATAATTAAACTGGAGTAACAACTACATCACTTAGGCCGAAATTACATTACCTGACTCGATATATAATGAAAACCATTTAATCTCGGCTGGCATTACATCGTTAAACTAGAGTGTCGACTGTATCACTTAGGCTAGAATTATATCACTTGACTCGATATAGAATGAAAACCATGACCATCTCGGCTGGCATTATATCATTCAACAAGAATGACGACTAAATCACTTGACTCGATATCAAATGAAAAATATGACCAGCTCGGCTGGCATTACATCATTCAACTTGAGTGATGACTGCAGCACTTAGGCCAAAATTACATCACCTAACTAAATATTGAATGAAAAACATAACCATCTAGGCTGCCAATTCATCATTCAACTACAGTGATGACTGCATCACATGGGCATGAGTTACATCACCTAACTCGATATAGAATGAAAATGATAACCACCTCGGCTGACATTACATCATTAAATTAGAGTGATGACTGTATCACTTAGGCTAGAATTACATCACCTGACTCGATATAGAATGAAAACCATAACCATCTCGACTGGCATTACATTTTTCAACTAGAGTGACGACTACAACACTTGCGCCAGAATTACATCTCCTGACTCTATATAGAAAAAAAACCATGAGCATGTTGGTTGGAATTACATCATTCAACGGGAGTGATGACTGAACACTTGGGCTGGAGTTACATCACCTAACTCGATATTGAATTAAATACATGACCACCTAAGCTTGCATTACATAATTAAACTAGAATAACAACTACATCACTTAGGCCGAAATTACATTACCTCACTCGATATATAATGAAAACCATTTAATCTCGGCTGGCATTACATCGATAAACTAGAGTGATGACTGTATCACTTAGGCTAGAATTACATCACTTGACTCGATGTAGAATGAAAACCATGACCATCTTGGCTTGCATTATATCATTCAACAGGAATGACGACTATATCACTTGACTCGATATGAAATGAAAAATATGACCATCTCGGCTGGAATTACATCATTCAACTTCAGTGACGACTGCAGCACTTAGGTCAAAATTATATCACCTAATTGACTATTGAATGAAAACCATAACCTTCTCGGCTGGCAATACAACATTCAACTAGAGTGATTACTGCATCACTTGGCCATGAGTTACATCACCTAACTCGATATAGAATAAAATCTATGACCACATCGGCTTACATTACATCTTTAAACTAGAGTGACAACTGCATCACTTAGGCCGAAATTACATTACCTTACTCGATATAGAATGAAAACCATAAAATCTCGGTTGGTATTACATCATTAAACTAGAGTGATGTTTGTATCACTTAGGCTAGAATTACATTACTTGACTCGATATAGAATGTAAAACCATGACCATATCGGTTGTCATTACATCATTCAACTTGAGTGACGACTGCAACACTTGAGCCAAAATTACATTACCTAACTCGATATAGAATGAAAACCATGACCATCTCAGTTGGCATTATATCATTCAACAAGAGTGACGATTATATCTCTTGACTCGAGATTAAATGAAAACTATGACCAGCTCGGCTGACATTACATCATTCAACTTAAGTGAATACTTGCAGCACTTAGGCCGAAATTACATCACCTAACTAAATATTAAATGAAAAACATAACCATCTAGGATGCCAATTCATCATTCAACTACAGTGACGACTGCATCACTTGGGCAAGAGTTACATCACCAAACTAGATATAGAATGAAAATGATGACCACCTCAGCTGACATTACATCATTAAACTAACCTGACTCGATATAGAATGAAAACCATAACCATCTCGACTGGCATTACATTTTTCAACTAGAATGACGACTACAACACTTGCGCCAGAATTTCATCTCCAGACTCTATATAGAAAAAAAACCATGAGCATGTTGGCTGGAATTACATCATTCAACGGGAGTGATGACTGCAACACTTGGGCTGAAGTTACATCACCTAACTCGATATTGAATGAAATACATGACCACCTCGGCTTGCATTACATCATTAAACTGGAGTAACAACTACTTCACTTAGGCCAAAATTACATTACCTGACTCAATATATAATGAAAACCATTTAATATCGGCTGGCATTAGATCGTTAAACTAGAGTGATGACTGTATCACTTAGGCTAGAATTACATCACTTGACTCGATATAGAATGAAAACCATGACCATCTCGGCTGGCATTATATCATTCAACAGGAATGACGACTACATCGCTTGACTCGATATCAAATGAAAACTATGACCATCTCGGCTGGCATTACATCATTCAACTTGAGTGAAGACTGCAGCACTTAGGCCGAAATTACATCACCTAACTAAATATTGAATGAAAAACATAACCATCTAGGCTGCCAATTAATCATTCAACTACAGTGACGACTGCATCACCTGGGCATGAGTTACATCACCAAACTCATTATAGAATGAAAATGATGACCACCTCGACTGACATTACATCATTAAACTAGAGTGATTATTGTATCACTTAGGCTAGAATTACATCACCTGACTCGATATAGAATAAAAACCATAACCATCTCGACTGGCATTACATTTTTCAACTAGAATGACGACTACAACACTTACGCCAGAATTACATCTCCTGACTCTATATAGAAAAAAAACTATGAGCATATTGGCTGGAATTACATCATTCAACGGGAGTGATGACTGCAACACTTGGGCTAAAGTTACATCACCAAACTCGATATTGAATGAAATACATGACCACCTCAGCTTGCATTACATCATTAAACTGGAGTAACAACTATATCACTTAGGCCGAAATTACATTACCTGACTCGATATATAATGAAAACCATTTAATATCGGCTGGCATTACATCGTTAAACTAGAGTGATGACTGTATCACTTAGGCTAGAATTACATCACTTGACTCGATATAGAATGAAAACCATGACCATCTCGGCTGACATTATATCATTCAACAGGAATGACGGCTACATCACTTGACTCAATATCAAATGAAAACTATGACCATCTCGGCTGGCATTACATCATTCAACTTGAGTGACGACTGCAACACTTAGGTCGAAATTGCATCACCTAACTAAATATTGAATGAAAACCATAACCATCTCGGCTGGCAATACATCATTCAACTAGAGTGACTACTGCATCACTTGGCCATGAGTTACATCACCTAACTCGATATAGAATAAAATCTATGACCACCTCGACTTACATTACATCTTTAAACTGGAGTGACAACTGCATCACTTAGGCTGAAATTACATTACCTTACTCGATATAGAATGAAAATCATAAAATCTCGGTTGGTATTACATCATTAAACTAGAGTGATGATTGTATCACTTAGGCTAGAATTGCATTACTTGACTCGATATAGAATGTAAAACCATGACTATATCGGTTGTCATTACATCATTCAACTTTAGTGACGACTGCAACACTTGGGCCAAAATTACATTACCTAACTCGATATAAAATGAAAACCATGACCATCTCGGCTGACATTATATCATTTAACTAGAGTGACGATTATATCACTTGATTCATTATCAAATGAAAAAAATGACCAGCTCGGCTGTCATTACATCATTCAACTTGAGTGACGACTGCATCACATGGGTATGAGTTACATCACCTGACTCGATATAAAATGAAAATGATAACCACCTCGGCTGACATTACATCATTAAATTAGAGTGATGACTGTATCACTTAGGCTAGAATTACATCACCTGACTCGATATAGAATGAAAACCATAACCATCTCGACTGGCATTACATTTTTCAACTAGAGTGACGACTACAACACTTGCGCCAGAATTACATCTCCTGACTCTATATAGAAAAAAAACCATGAGCATGTTGGTTGGAATTACATCATTCAACGGGAGTGATGACTGAACACTTGGGCTGGAGTTACATCACCTAACTCGATATTGAATTAAATACATGACCACCTAAGCTTGCATTACATAATTAAACTGGAGTAACAACTACATCACTTAGGCTGAAATTACATTACCTGACTCGATATCTAATGAAAATAATTTAATCTCGGCTGGCATTACATCGTTAAACTAGAGTGATGATTGTATCACTTAGGTTAGAATTACATCACTTGACTCGATATAGAATGAAAACCATGACCATCTCGGCTGGCATTATATCATTCAACAGGAATGACGACTACATCACTTGACTCGATATCAAATGAAAACTATGACCATCTCGGCTGGCATTACATCATTCAACTTGAGTGACGACTGCAACACTTAGGTCAAAATTACATCACCTAACTGACTATTGAATGAAAACCATAACCATCTCAGCTGGCAATACATCATTCAACTAGAGTGACTACTGCATCACTTGGCCATGAGTTACATCACCTAACTCGATATAGAATAAAATCTATGACCACCTCGGCTTACATTACATCTTTAAACTAGAGTGACAACTGCATCACTTAGGCCAAAATTACATTACCTTACTCGATATAGAATGAAAACCATAAAATCTCGATTGGTATTACATCATTAAACTAGAGTGATGATTGTATCACTTAGGCTAGAATTGCATTACTTGACTCGATATTGAATGTAAAACCATGACCATATCGGTTGTCATTACATCATTCAACTTTAGTGACGACTGCAACACTTGGGCCAAAATTACATTACCTAACTCGATATAAAATGAAAACCATGACCATCTCGGCTGACATTATATCATTCAACTAGAGTGACGATTATATCACTTGACTCATTATCAAATGAAAAATATGACCAGCTCGGCTGTCATTACATCATTCAACTTGAGTGACGACTGCATCACATGGGTATGAGTTACATCACCTGACTCGATATAAAATGAAAATGATAACCACCTCGGCTGACATTACATCATTAAATTAGAGTGATGACTGTATCACTTAGGCTAGAATTACATCACCTGACTCGATATAGAATGAAAACCATAACCATCTCGACTGGCATTACATTTTTCAACTAGAGTGACGACTACAACACTTGCGCCAGAATTACATCTCCTGACTCTATATAGAAAAAAACCATGAGCATGTTGGCTGGAATTACATCATTCAACGGGAGTGATGACTGAACACTTGGGCTGGGGTTACATCACCTAACTCGATATTGAATTAAATACATGACCACCTAAGCTTGCATTACATAATTAAACTGGAGTAACAACTACATCACTTAGGCTGAAATTACATTACCTGACTCGATATCTAATGAAAATAATTTAATCTCGGCTGGCATTACATCGTTAAACTAGAGTGATGATTGTATCACTTAGGTTAGAATTACATCACTTGACTCGATATAGAATGAAAACCATGACCATCTCGGCTGGCATTATATCATTCAACAGGAATGACGACTACATCACTTGACTCGATATCAAATGAAAACTATGACCATCTCGGCTGACATTACATCATTCAACTTGAGTGACGACTGCAGCACTTAGGTCAAAATTACATCACCTAACTGACTATTGAATGAAAACCATAACCAACTCGGCTGGCAATACATCATTCAACTAGAGTGACTACTGCATCACTTGGCCATGAGTTACATCACCTAACTCGATATAGAATAAAATCTATGACCACCTCGACTTACATTACATCTTTAAACTGGAGTGACAACCGCATCACTTAGGCCGAAATTACATTACCTTACTCGATATAGAATGAAAACCATAAAATCTCGGTTGGTATTACATCATTAAAATAGAGTGATGATTGTATCACTTAGGCTAGAATTACATTACTTGACTCGATATAGAATTTAAAACCATGACCATATCGGTTGTCATTACATCATTCAACTTGAGTTACGACTGCAACACTTTGGCCAAAATTACATTACCTAACTCGATATAGAATGAAAACCATGACCATCTCAGCTGGCATTATATCATTCAACTAGAGTGACGATTATATCACTTGACTCGATATCAAATAAAAACTATGACCAGCTCGGCTCGTATTACATCATTCAACTTGAGTTAAGACTGCAGCACTTAGGCCGAAATTACATCACCTAACTAAATATTGAATGAAAAACATAACCATCTAGGCTGCCAATTCATCATTCAACTACAGTGACGACTGCATCACCTGGGCATGAGTTACATCACCAAACTCGATATAGAATAAAAATGATGATCACCTCGGCTGACATTACATCATTAAACTAGAGTGATTATTGTATCACTTAGGCTAGAATTACATCACCTGACTCGATATAGAATGAAAACCATAACCATCTCGACTGAATCATTTTTCAACTAGAATGACGACTATAACACTTGCGCCAGAATTACATCTCCTGACTCTATATAGAAAAAAAACCATGAGCATGTTGGCTGGAATTACATCATTCAAAGGGAGTGATGACTGCAACACTTGGGCTGAAGTTACATCACCTAACTCGATATTGAATGAAATACATGACCACCTCGGCTTGCATTACATCATTAAACTGGAGTAACAACTACATCACTTAGGCCGAAATTACATTACCTGACTCGATATATAATGAAAACCATTTAATCTCGGCTGGCATTACATCGTTAAACTAGAGTGATGACTGTATCACTTAGGCTAGAATTACATCACTTAAATCGATATAGAATGAAAACCTTGACCATCTCGGCTGGCATTAAATCATTCAACAGGAATGACGACTACATCACTTGACTCTATATCAAATGAAAACTATGACCATCTCGGCTGACATTACATCATTCAACTTGAGTGACGACTGCAACACTTAAGTCAAAATTACATCACCTAACTGACTATTGAATGAAAACCATAACCAACTCGGCTGGCAATACATCATTCAACTAGAGTGACTACTGCATCACTTGGCCATGAGTTACATCACCTAACTCGATATAGAATAAAATCTATGACCACCTCGACTTACATTACATCTTTAAACTGGAGTGACAACTGCATCACTTAGGCCGAAATTACATTACCTTACTCGATATAGAATGAAAACCATAAAATTTCGGTTGGTATTACATCATTAAAATAGAGTGATGATTGTATCACTTAGGCTAGAATTACATTACTTGACTCGATATAGAATTTAAAACCATGACCATATCGGTTGTCATTACATCATTCAACTTTAGTTACGACTGCAACACTTTGGCCAAAATTACATTACCTAACTCGATATAGAATGAAAACCATGACCATCTCAGCTGGCATTATATCATTCAACTAGAGTGACGATTATATCACTTGACTCGATATCAAATGAAAACTATGACCATCTCGGCTCGTATTACATCATTCAACTTGAGTGAAGACTGCAGCACTTAGGCCGAAATTACATCACCTAACTAAATATTTAATGAAAAACATAACCATCTAGGCTGCCAATTCATCATTCAACTACAGTGACGACTGCATCACTTGGGTAGGAGTTACATCACCAAACTCGATATAGAATGAAAATGATCACCACCTCGGCTGACATTACATCATTAAACTAGAGTGATTAATGTATCACTTAGGCTAGAATTACATCACCTGACTCGATATAGAATGAAAACCATGACCATCTCGGCTGGCATTATATCATTCAACAGGAATGACGACTATATCACTTGACTCGATATCGAATGAAAACTATGACCATCTAGGCTGGCATTACATCATTCAACTTGAGTGACGACTGCAGCACTTAGGTTCAAATTACATCACCTAACTAAATATTGAATGAAAACCATAACCATCTCGGCTGGCAATACATCATTCAACTAGAGTGACTACTGCATCACTTGGCCATGAGTTACATCACCTAATTCGATATAGAATAAATTCTATGACCACCTCGGCTTACATTACATCTTTAAACTGGAGTGACAACTGCATCACTTAAGCCGAAATTACATTACCTTACTCGATATAGAATGAAACCCATAAAATCTCGGTTAGTATTACATCATTAAACCAGAGTGATGATTGTATCACATAGGCTAGAATTACATTACTTGACTCGATATAGAATGTAAAACCATGACCATATCGGTTGTTATTACATCATTCAACTTGAGTGACGACTACAACACTTGGGCCAAAATTACATTACCTAACTCGATATAGAATGAAAACCATGACCATCTCAGCTGGCATTATATCATTCAACTAGAGTGATGATTATATCACTTGACTCGATATCAAATGAAAACTATGACCAGCTCGGCTCGTATTACATCATTCAACTTGAGTGAGGACTGCAGCACTTAGGCCGAAATTACATCACCTAACTAAATATTGAATGAAAAACATAACCATCTAGGCTGCCAATTCATAATTCAACTACAATGACGACTGCATCACTTGGGCATGAGTTATATCACCAAACTCGAAATAGAATGAAAATGATGACCACCTCGGCTGACATTACATCATTAAACTAGAGTGATTATTGTATCACTTAGGCTAGAATTACATCACCTGACTCGATATAGAATGAAAACCATGACCATCTCGGCTGGCATTATATCATTCAACTGGAATGACGACTATATCACTTGACTCGATATCAAATGAAAACTATGACCATCTCGGCTGACATTACCTCATTCAACTTGAGTGACGACTGCAGCACTTAGGTCAAAATTACATCACCTAACTAAATATTGAATGAAAACCATAACCATCTCGGCTGGCAATACATCATTCAACTAGAGTGACTACTGCATCACTTAGCCATGAGTTACATCACCTAACTCGATATAGAATAAAATCTATGACTACCTTGGCCTACATTACATCTTTAAACTGGAGTGACAACTGCATCACTTAGGCCGAAATTACATTACCTTACTCGATATAGAATGAAAACTATTAAATCTCTGTTAGTATTACATCATTAAACTAGAGTGATGATTGTATCACTTAGGCTAGAATTACATTACTTGACTCGATATAGAATGTAAAACCATGACCATATCGGTTGTCATTACATCATTCAACTTTAGTGACGACTGCAACACTTGGGCCGAAATTACATTACCCCACTCGATATAGAATGAAAACCATGACCATCTCAGCTGGCATTATATCATTCAACTAGAGTGACGATTATATCGCTTGACTCTATATCAAATGAAAACTATGACCAGCTCGGCTCGTATTACATCATTCAACTTGAGTGAAGACTGCAGCACTTAGGCCGAAATTACATCACCTAACTAAATATTGAATGAAAAACATAACCATCTAGGCTGCCAATTCATCATTCAACTACAGTGACGACTGCATCACTTGGTCATGAGTTACATCACCAAACTCGATATAGAATTAAAATGATGACCACCTCGGCTGACATTACATCATTAAACTAGAGTGATTATTGTATCTCTTAGGCTAGAATTACATCACCTAACTCGATATAGAATGAAAACCATGACCATCTCGGCTGACATTATATCATTCAACTGGAATGACGACTATATCACTTGAATCGATATCAAATGAAAACTATAACCATCTCGGCTGGCATTACATCATTCAACTTGAGTGACGACTGCAGCACTTAGGTCGAAATTACATCACCTAACTAAATATTGAATGAAAACCATAACCATCTCGGCTGGCAATACATCATTCAACTAGAGTGACTACTGCATCACTTGGCCATGAGTTACATCACCTAACTCGATATAGAATAAAATCTATAACCACCTCGACTTACATTACATCTTTAAACTGGAGTGACAACTGCATCACTTAGGCCGAAATTACATTACCTTACTCGATATAGAATGAACACCATAAAATCTCTGTTAGTATTACATCATTAAACTAGAGTGATGATTGTATCACTTAGGCTAGAATTACATTACTTGACTCGATATAGAATGTAAAACCATGACCATATCGGTTGTTATTACATCATTCAACTTTAGTGACGACTGCAACACTTGGGCCAAAATTACATTACCTAACTCGATATAGAATGAAAACCATGACCATCTCAGCTGGCATTATATCATTCAACTAGAGTGACGATTATATCACTTGACTCGATATCAAATGAAAACTATGACCAGCTCGGCTGGCATTACATCATTCAACTTGAGTGAAGACTACATCACTTAGGCCGAAATTACATCACCTAACTAAATATTGAATGAAAAACATAACCATCTAGGCTGCCAATTCATCATTCAACTACAAAGGACGATCGCATCACTTGGGCATGAGTTACATCACCAAACTCGATATAGAATGAAAATGATGACCACCTCGGCTGACATTACATCATTAAACTAGAGTGATTATTGTATCAGTTAGGCTAGAATTACATCACCTGACTCGATATAGAATGAAAATCATAACCATCTCGACTGACATTACATTTTTCAACTAGAGTGACGACTATAACACTTGTGCCAGAATTACGTCTCCTGCCTCTATATAGAAAACAAACCATGAGCATGTTGGCTGGAATTACATCATTCAACGGGAGTGATGACTGCAACACTTGGGCTGGAGTTACATCACCTAACTCGATATTGAATGAAATACATGACCACTTCTGCTTGCATTACATCATTAAACTGGAGTAACAACTACATCACTTAGGCCGAAATTACATTACGTGACTCGATATATAATGAAAACCATTTAATCTCGGCTGGCATTACGTCATTATACTAGAGTGATGACTATATCACTTAGGCTAGAATTACATCACTTGACTCGATATAGAATGAAAACCATGACCATCTCGGCTGACATTATATCATTCAACAGGAATGACGACTACATTACTTGACTCGATATCAAATGAAAACTATGACCAATTCGGTTGACATTACATCATTCAACTTGAGTGACGACTGCAGCACTTAGGTCGAAATTACATCACCTAACTAAATATTGAATGAAAACCATAACCATCTCGGCTGGCAATACATCATTCAACTAGAGTGACTACTGCATCACTTGGACATGAGTTACATCACCTAATTCGATATAGAATAAATTCTATGACCACCTCGGCTTACATTACTTCTTTAAACTGGAGTGACAACTGCATCACTTAAGCCGAAATTACATTACCTTACTCGATATAGAATGAAACCCATAAAATCTCGGTTAGTATTACATCATTAAACCAGAGTGATGATTGTATCACTTAGGCTAGAATTACATTACTTGACTCGATATAGAATGTAAAACCATGACCATATCGGTTGTTATTACATCATTCAACTTGAGTGACGACTGCAACACTTGGGCCAAAATTACATTACCTAACTCGATATAGAATGAAAACCATGACCATCTCAGCTGGCATTATATCATTCAACTAGAGTGACGATTATATCACTTGACTCGATATCAAATGAAAACTATGACCAGCTCGGCTCGTATTACATCATTCAACTTGAGTGAGGACTGCAGCACTTAGGCCGAAATTACATCACCTAACTAAATATTGAATGAAAAACATAACCATCTAGGCTGCCAATTCATAATTCAACTACAATGACGACTGCATCACTTGGGCATGAGTTATATCACCAAACTCGAAATAGAATGAAAATGATGACCACCTCGGTTGACATTTAATCCTTAAACTAGAGTGATTATTGTATCACTTAGGCTAGAATTACATCAGCTGACTCGATATAGAATGAAAACCACGACTATCTCCGCTGTCATTATATCATTCAACTGGAGTGACGACTACATCACTTGACTCGATATCAAATGAAAACTATGACCATCTCGGCTGACATTACCTCATTCAACTTGAGTGACGACTGCAGCACTTAGGTCAAAATTACATCACCTAACTAAATATTGAATGAAAACCATAACCATCTCGGCTGGCAATACATCATTCAACTAGAGTGACTACTGCATCACTTAGCCATGAGTTACATCACCTAACTCGATATAGAATAAAATCTATGACTACCTTGGCTTACATTACATCTTTAAACTGGAGTGACAACTGCATCACTTAGGCCGAAATTACATTACCTTACTCGATATAGAATGAAAACTATTAAATCTCTGTTAGTATTACATCATTAAACTAGAGTGATGATTGTATCACTTAGGCTAGAATTACATTACTTGACTCGATATAGAATGTAAAACCATGACCATATCGGTTGTCATTACATCATTCAACTTTAGTGACGACTGCAACACTTGGGCCGAAATTACATTACCCCACTCGATATAGAATGAAAACCATGACCATCTCAGCTGGCATTATATCATTCAACTAGAGTGACGATTATATCGCTTGACTCTATATCAAATGAAAACTATGACCAGCTCGGCTCGTATTACATCATTCAACTTGAGTGAAGACTGCAGCACTTAGGCCGAAATTACATCACCTAACTAAATATTGAATGAAAAACATAACCATCTAGGCTGCCAATTCATCATTCAACTACAGTGACGACTGCATCACTTGGTCATGAGTTACATCACCAAACTCGATATAGAATGAAAATGATGACCACCTCGGCTGACATTACATCATTAAACTAGAGTGATTATTGTATCTCTTAGGCTAGAATTACATCACCTGACTCGATATAGAATGAAAACCATGACCATCTCGGCTGACATTAAATCATTCAACTGGAATGACGACTATATCACTTGAATCGATATCAAATGAAAACTATAACCATCTCGGCTGGTATTACATCATTCAACTTGAGTGACGACTGCAGCACTTAGGTCGAAATTACATCACCTAACTAAATATTGAATGAAAACCATAACCATCTCGGCTGGCAATACATCATTCAACTAGAGTGACTACTGCATCACTTGGCCATGAGTTACATCACCTAACTCGATATAGAATAAAATCTATGACCACCTCGGCTTACATTACATCTTTAAACTGGAGTGACAACTGCATCACTTAGGCCGAAATTGCATTACCTTACTCGATATAGAATGAACACCATAAAATCTCTGTTAGTATTACATCATTAAACTAGAGTGATGATTGTATCACTTAGGCTAGAATTACATTACTTGACTCGATATAGAATGTAAAACCATGACCATATCGGTTGTCATTACATCATTCAACTTTAGTGACGACTGCAACACTTGGGCCAAAATTACATTACCTAACTCGATATAGAATGAAAACCATGACCATCTCAGCTGGCATTATATCATTCAACTAGAGTGACGATTATATCACTTGACTCGATATCAAATGAAAACTATGACCAGCTCGGCTGGCATTACATCATTCAACTTGAGTGAAGACTACATCACTTAGGCCGAAATTACATCACCTAACTAAATATTGAATGAAAAACATAACCATCTAGGCTGCCAATTCATCATTCAACTACAGTGACGACTGCATCACTTGGGCATGAGTTACATCACCAAACTCGATATAGAATGAAAACGATGACCACCTCGGCTGACATTACATCATTAAACTAGAGTGATTATTGTATCACTTAGGCTAGAATTACATCACCTGACTCGATATAGAATGAAAATCATAACCATCTCGACTGACATTACATTTTTCAACTAGAGTGACGACTATAACACTTGTGCCAGAATTACGTCTCCTGCCTCTATATAGAAAAAAAACCATGAGCATGTTGGCTGGAATTACATCATTCAACGGGAGTGATGACTGCAACACTTGGGCTGGAGTTACATCACCTAACTCGATATTGAATGAAATACATGACCACTTCTGCTTGCATTACATCATTAAACTGGAGTAACAACTACATCACTTAGGCCAAAATTACATTACGTGACTCGATATATAATGAAAACCATTTAATCTCGGCTGGCATTACGTCGTTAAACTAGAGTGATGACTATATCACTTAGGCTAGAATTACATCACTTGACTCGATATAGAATGAAAACCATGACCATCTCGGCTGACATTATATCATTCAACAGGAATGACGACTACATCACTTGACTCGATATCAAATGAAAACTATGACCATCTCGGTTGACATTACATCATTCAACTTGAGTGACGACTGCAACACTTAGGTCGAAATTACATCACCTAACTAAATATTGAATGAAAAACATAACCATCTAGGCTGCCAATTCATCATTCAACTATAGTGACGACTGCATCACTTGGGCATGAGTTACATCACCAAACTCGATATAGAATGAAAACGATGACCACCTCGGCTGACATTACATTATTAAACTAGAGTGATTATTGTACCACTTAGGCTAGAATTACATCACCTGAGTCGATATAGAATGAAAACCATAACCATCTCGACTGGCATTACATTTTTCGACTATAGTGACAACTATAACACTTGCGCCAGAATTACGTCTCCTGACTCTATATAGAAAAAAAACCATGAGCATGTTGGTTGGAATTACATCATTCAACGGGAGTGATGACTGCAACACTTGGGCTGGACTTACATCACCTAACTCGATATTGAATGAAATACATGACCATCTCGGCTTGCATTACATCATTAAACTGGAGTAACAACTACGTCACTTAGGCCGAAATTACATTACCTGACTCGATATATAATGAAAACCATTTAATCTCGGCTGGCATTACATGGTTAAACTAAGGTGATGACTGTATCACTTAGGCTAGAATTACATCACTTGACTCGATATAGAATGAAAACCATGACCATCTCGGCTGGCATTAAATCATTCAACAGGAATGACGACTACATCACTTGACTCGATATCAAATGAAAACTATGACCATCTCTGCTGGTATTACATCATTCAACTTGAGTGACGACTGCAACACTTATGTCGAAATTACATCACCTAACTAAATATTGAATGAAAAACAAAACCATCTACGCTGCCAATTCATCATTCAACTACAGTGACGACTGCATCACTTGGGCGTGAGTTACATCACCAAACTCGATATAGAATGAAAACGATGACCACCTCGGCTGACATAACATTATTAAACTAGAGTGATTATTGTATCACTTAGGCTAGAATTACATCACCTGACTCGATATAGAATGAAAACCATAACCATCTCGACTGGCATTACATTTTTCAACTAGAGTGACAACTATAACACTTGCGCCAGAATTACGTCTCCTGACTCTATATAGAAAAAAAAACCATGAGCATGTAGGCTGGAATTACATCATTCAACGGGAGTGATGACTGCAACACTTGGGCTGGAGTTACATCACTTAACTCGATATTGAATGAAATACATGACCACCTCGGCTTGCATTACATCATTAAACTGGAGTAACAACTACATCACTTAGGCCGAAATTACATTACCTGACTCGATATATAATGAAAACCATTTAATCTCGGCTGGCATTACATCGTTAAACTAGAGTGATGACTGTATCACATAGTCTAGAATTACATCACTTGACTCGATATAGAATGAAAACCATGACCATCTCGGCTGGTATTATATCATTCAACAGGAATGACGACTACATCACTTGACTCGATATCAAATGAAAACTATGACCATCTCGGCTGACATTACATCATTCAACTTGAGTGACGACTGCAGCACTTAGGTCGAAATTACATCACCTAACTAAATATTGAATGAAAAACATAACCATCTAGGCTGCCAATTCATTTTTCAACTACAGTGACGACTGCATCACTTGGGCGTGAGTTACATCACCAAACTCGATATAGAATGAAAACGATGACCACCTCGGCTGACATTACATCATTAAACTAGAGTGATTATTGTATCACTTAGGCTAGAATTACATCACCTGACTCGATATAGAATGAAAACTATAACCATCTCGACTGGCATTACATTTTTCAACTAGAGTGACGACTATAAGACTTGCGCCAGAATTACGTCTCCTGACTCTATATAGAAAAAAAACCATGAGCATGTTGGCTGGAATTACATCATTCAACGGGAGTGATGACTGCAACACTTGGGCTGGACTTACATCACCTAACTCGATATTGAATGAAATACATGACCATCTCGGCTTGCATTACATCATTAAACTGGAGTAACAACTACGTCACTTAGGCCGAAATTACATTACCTGACTCGATATATAATGAAAACCATTTAATCTCGGCTGGCATTACATGGTTAAACTAAGGTGATGACTGTATCACTTAGGCTAGAATTACATCACTTGACTCGATATAGAATGAAAACCATGACCATCTCGGCTGGTATTATATCATTCAACAGGAATGACGACTACATCACTTGATTCGATATCAAATGAAAACTATGACCATCTCGGCTGACATTACATCATTCAACTTGAGTGACGACTGCAACACTTATGTCGAAATTACATCACCTAACTAAATATTGAATGAAAAACATAACCATCTACGCTGCCAATTCATCATTCAACTACAGTGACGACTGCATCACTTGGGCGTGAGTTACATCACCAAACTCGATATAGAATGAAAACGATGACCACCTCGGCTGACATTACATTATTAAACTAGAGTGATTATTGTATCACTTAGGCTAGAATTACATCACCTGACTCGATATAGAATGAAAACCATATCCATCTCGACTGGCATTACATTTTTCAACTAGAGTGACAACTATAACACTTGCGCCAGAATTACGTCTCCTGACTCTATATAGAAAAAAAACCATGAGCATGTTGCCTGGAATTGCATCATTCAACGGGAGTGATGACTGCAACACTTGGGCTGGACTTACATCACCTAACTCGATATTGAATGAAATACATGACCATCTCGGCTTGCATTACATCATTAAACTGGAGTAACAACTACATCACTTAGGCCGAAATTATATTACCTGACTCGGTATATAATGAAAACCATTTAATCTCGGCTGGCATTACATCGTTAAACTAGAGTGATGACTGTATCACTTAGGCTAGAATTACATCACTTGACTCGATATAGAATAAAAACCATGACCATCTGGGCTGGGACTATATCATTCAACAGGAATGACGACTACATCACTTGACTCGATATCAAATGAAAGCTATGACCATCTCGGCTGGTATTACATCATTCAACTTGAGTGACGACTGCAGTACTTATGTCGAAATTACATCACCTAACTAAATATTGAATGAAAAACAAAACCATCTACGCTGCCAATTAATCATTCAACTACAGTGACGACTGCATCACTTAGGCGTGAGTTACATCACCAAACTCGATATAGAATGAAAACGATGACCACCTCGGCTGACATTACATTATTAAACTAGAGTGATTATTGTATCACTTAGGCTAGAATTACATCACCTGAGTCGATATAGAATGAAAACCTTAACCATCTCTACTAGCATTACATTTTTCAACTAGAGTGACAACTATAACACTTGCGCCAGAATTACGTCTCCTGACTCTATATAGAAAAAAAACCATGAGCATGTTGGCTGGAATTACATCATTCAACGGGAGTGATGACTGCAACACTTGGACTGGAGTTACATCACCTAACTCGATATTGAATGAAATACATGACCACCTTGGCTTGCATTACATCATTAAACTGGAGTAACAACTACGTCACTTAGGCCGAAATTACATTACCTGACTCGATATATAATGAAAACCATTTAATCTCGGCTGGCATTACATCGTTAAACTAGAGTGATGACTGTATCACATAGTCTAGAATTACATCACTTGACTCGATATAGAATGAAAACCATGACCATCTCGGCTGGTATTATATCATTCAACAGGAATGACGACTACATCACTTGATTCGATATCAAATGAAAACTATGACCATCTCGGCTGACATTACATCATTCAACTTGAGTGACGACTGCAACACTTATGTCGAAATTACATCACCTAACTAAATATTGAATGAAAAACATAACCATCTACGCTGCCAATTCATCATTCAACTACAGTGACGACTGCATCACTTGGGCGTGAGTTACATCACCAAACTCGATATAGAATGAAAACGATGACCACCTCGGCTGACATTACATTATTAAACTAGAGTGATTATTGTATCACTTAGGCTAGAATTACATCACCTGACTCGATATAGAATGAAAACCATATCCATCTCGACTGGCATTACATTTTTCAACTAGAGTGACAACTATAACACTTGCGCCAGAATTACGTCTCCTGACTCTATATAGAAAAAAAAACCATGAGCATGTTGCCTGGAATTGCATCATTCAACGGGAGTGATGACTGCAACACTTGGGCTGGACTTACATCACCTAACTCGATATTGAATGAAATACATGACCATCTCGGCTTGCATTACATCATTAAACTGGAGTAACAACTACATCACTTAGGCCGAAATTATATTACCTGACTCGGTATATAATGAAAACCATTTAATCTCGGCTGGCATTACATCGTTAAACTAGAGTGATGACTGTATCACTTAGGCTAGAATTACATCACTTGACTCGATATAGAATAAAAACCATGACCATCTGGGCTGGGACTATATCATTCAACAGGAATGACGACTACATCACTTGACTCGATATCAAATGAAAGCTATGACCATCTCGGCTGGTATTACATCATTCAACTTGAGTGACGACTGCAGTACTTATGTCGAAATTACATCACCTAACTAAATATTGAATGAAAAACAAAACCATCTACGCTGCCAATTAATCATTCAACTACAGTGACGACTGCATCACTTAGGCGTGAGTTACATCACCAAACTCGATATAGAATGAAAACGATGACCACCTCGGCTGACATTACATTATTAAACTAGAGTGATTATTGTATCACTTAGGCTAGAATTACATCACCTGAGTCGATATAGAATGAAAACCTTAACCATCTCTACTAGCATTACATTTTTCAACTAGAGTGACAACTATAACACTTGCGCCAGAATTACGTCTCCTGACTCTATATAGAAAAAAAACCATGAGCATGTTGGCTGGAATTACATCATTCAACGGGAGTGATGACTGCAACACTTGGGCTGGACTTACATCACCTAACTCGATATTGAATGAAATACATGACCATCTCGGCTTGCATTACATCATTAAACTGGAGTAACAACTACGTCACTTAGGCCGAAATTACATTACCTGACTCGATATATAATGAAAACCATTTAATCTCGGCTGGCATTACATGGTTAAACTAGGGTGATGACTGTATCACTTAGGCTAGAATTACATCACTTGACTCGATATAGAATGAAAACCATGACCATCTCGGCTGGCATTAAATCATTCAACAGGAATGACGACTACATCACTTGACTCGATATCAAATGAAAACTATGACCATCTCTGCTGGTATTACATCATTCAACTTGAGTGACGACTGCAACACTTATGTCGAAATTACATCACCTAACTAAATATTGAATGAAAAACAAAACCATCTACGCTGCCAATTCATCATTCAACTACAGTGACGACTGCATCACTTGGGCGTGAGTTACATCACCAAACTCGATATAGAATGAAAACGATGACCACCTCGGCTGACATAACATTATTAAACTAGAGTGATTATTGTATCACTTAGGCTAGAATTACATCACCTGACTCGATATAGAATGAAAACCATAACCATCTCGACTGGCATTACATTTTTCAACTAGAGTGACAACTATAACACTTGCGCCAGAATTACGTCTCCTGACTCTATATAGAAAAAAAAACCATGAGCATGTAGGCTGGAATTACATCATTCAACGGGAGTGATGACTGCAACACTTGGGCTGGAGTTACATCACTTAACTCGATATTGAATGAAATACATGACCACCTCGGCTTGCATTACATCATTAAACTGGAGTAACAACTACATCACTTAGGCCGAAATTACATTACCTGACTCGATATATAATGAAAACCATTTAATCTCGGCTGGCATTACATCGTTAAACTAGAGTGATGACTGTATCACTTAGGCTAGAATTACATCACTTGACTCGATATAGAATGAAAACCATGACCATCTCGGCTGGCATTATATCATTCAACAGGAATGACGACTACATCACTTGACTCGATATCAAATGAAAACTATGACCATCTCGGCTGGCATTACATCATTCAACTTGAGTGACGATTGCAGCACTTAGGTCGAAATTACATCACCTAACAAAATTTTGAATGAAAAACATAACCATCTAGACTGCCAATTCATCATTCAACTACAGTGACGACTGCATCACTTGGGCATGAGTTACATCACCAAACTCGATATAGAATGAAAACGATGACCACCTCGGCTGACATTACATTATTAAACTAGAGTGATTATTGTATCACTTAGGCTAGAATTACATCACCTGACTCGATATAGAATGAAAACCATAACCATCTCGACTGGCATTACATTTTTTAACTAGAGTGACGACTATAACACTTGCGCCAGAATTACGTCTCCTGACTCTATATAGAAAAAAAACCATGAGCATGTTGGATGGAATTACATCATTCAACGGGAGTGATGACTGCAACACTTGGGCTGGAGTTACATCACCTAACTCGATATTGAATGAAATACATGACCACCTCGGCTTGCATCACATCATTAAACTGGAATAACAACTACGTCACTTAGGCCGAAATTACATTACCTGACTCGATATATAATGAAAATCATTTAATCTCGACTGGCATTACATCGTTAAACTAGAGTGATGACTGTATCACATAGTCTAGAATTACATCACTTGACTCGATATAGAATGAAAACCATGACCATCTCGGCTGGCATTATATCATTCAACAGGAATTACGACTACATCACTTGACTCGATATCAAATGAAAACTATGACCATCTCGGCTGGCATTACATCATTCAACTTGAGTGACGACTGCAACACTTATGTCGAAATTACATCACCTAACTAAATATTAAATGAAAAACATAACCATCTAGGCTGCCAATACATCATTCAACTACAGTGACGACTGCATCACTTGGGCATGAGTTACATCACCAAACTCGATATAGAATGAAAATGATGACCACCTCGGCTGACATTACATTATTAAACTAGAGTGATTATTGTATCATTTAGGCTAGAATTACATCACCTGACTCGATATAGAATGAAAACCATAACCATCTCGACTGGTATTACATTTTTCAACTAGAGTGACAACTATAACACTTGCGCCAGAATTACGTCTCCTGACTCTATATAGAAAAAAAACCATGAGCATGTTGGCTGGAATTACATCATTCAACGGGAGTGATGACTGCAACACTTGGGCTGGAGTTACATCACCTAACTCGATATTGAATGAAATACATGACCACCTCAGCTTGCATTACATCATTAAACTGGAGTAACAACTACATCACTAAGGCCGAAATTACATTACCTGACTCGATATATAATGAAAACCATTTAATCTCGGCTGGCATTACATCATTAAACTAGAGTGATGACTGTATCACTTAGGCTAGAATTACATCACATGTCTCGATATAGAATGAAAACCATGACCATCTCGGCTGGCATTATATCATTCAACAGGAATGACGACTACATCACTTGACTCGATATCAAATGAAAACTATGACCATCTCGGCTGGCATTACATCATTCAACTTGAGTGACGACTGCAGCACTTAGATCGAAATTACATCACCTAACTAAATATTGAATGAAAAATATAACCATCTAGGCTGCCAATTCATCATTCAACTACAGTGATGACTGCATCTCTTGGGCATGAGTTACATCACCAAACTCGATATAGAATGAAAACGATGACCACTTCGGCTGACATTACATTATTAAACTAGAGTGATTATTGTATCACTTAGGCTAGAATTACATCACCTGACTCGATATAGAATGAAAACCATAACCATCTCGACTGGCATTACATTTTTCAACTAGAGTGACAACTATAACACTTGCGCCAGAATTACGTCTCCTGACTCTATATAGAAAAAAAACCATGAGCATGTTGGCTGGAATTACATCATTCAACGGGAGTGATGACTGCAACACTTGGGCTGGACTTACATCACCTAACTCGATATTGAATGAAATACATGACCATCTCGGCTTGCATTACATCATTAAACTGGAGTAACAACTACGTCACTTAGGCCGAAATTACATTACCTGACTCGATATATAATGAAAACCAATTAATCTCGGCTGGCATTACATCGTTAAACTAGGGTGATGACTGTATCACTTAGGCTAGAATTACATCACTTGACTCGATATAGAATGAAAACCATGACCATCTCGGCTGGCATTAAATCATTCAACAGGAATGACGACTAAATCACTTGACTCGATATCAAATGAAAACTATGACCATCTCTGCTGGTATTACATCATTCAACTTGAGTGACGACTACAGCACTTATGTCGAAATTACATCACCTAACTAAATATTGAATGAAAAACATAACCATCTAGGCTGCCAATTCATCATTAAACTACAGTGACGACTGCATCACTTGGGCGTGAGTTACATCACCAAACTCGATATAGAATGAAAACGATGACCACCTCGGCTGACATTACATTATTAAACTAGAGTGACTATTGTATCACTTAGGCTAGAATTACATCACCTGACTCGATATAGAATGAAAATCATAACCATCTCGACTGGCATTACATTTTTCAACTAGAGTGACAACTATAACACTTGCGCCAGAATTAAGTCTCCTGACTCTATATAGAAAAAAAACCATGAGCATGTAGGCTGGAATTACACCATTCAACGGGAGTGATGACTGCAACACTTGGGCTGGAGTTACATCACTTAACTCGATATTGAATGAAATACATGACCACCTCGGCTTGCATTACATCATTAAACTGGAGTAACAACTACATCACTTAGGCCGAAATTACATTACCTGACTCGATATATAATGAAAACCATTTAATCTCGGCTGGCATTACATCGTTAAACTAGAGTGATGAATGTATCACTTAGGCTAGAATTACATCACTTGACTCGATATAGAATGAAAACCATGACCATCTCGGCTGGCATTATATCATTCAACAGGAATGACGACTACATCACTTGACTCGATATCAAATGAAAACTATGACCATCTCGGCTGGCATTACATCATTCAACTTGAGTGACGATTGCAGCACTTAGGTCGAAATTACATCACCTAACTAAATTTTGAATAAAAAACATAACCATCTAGGCTGCCAATTCATCATTCAACTACAGTGACGACTGCATCACTTGGGCATGAGTTAAATCACCAAACTCGATATAGAATGAAAACGATGACCACCTCGGCTGACATTACATTATTAAACTAGAGTGATTATTGTATCACTTAGGCTAGAATTACATCACCTGACTCGATATAGAATGAAAACCATAACCATCTCGACTGGCATTACATTTTTTAACTAGAGTGACGACAATAACACTTGCGCCAGAATTACGTCTCCTGACTCTATATAGAAAAAAAACCATGAGCATGTTGGATGGAAATACATCATTCAACGGGAGTGATGACTGCAACACTTGGGCTGTAGTTACATCACCTAACTCGATATTGAATGAAATACATGACCACCTCGGCTTGCATCACCTCATTAAACTGGAGTAACAACTACGTCACTTAGGCCGAAATTACATTACCTGACTCGATATATAATGAAAATCATTTAATCTCGGCTGGCATTACATCGTTAAACTAGAGTGATGACTGTATCACATAGTCTAGAATTACATCACTTGACTCGATATAGAATGAAAACCATGACCATCTCGGCTGGCATTATATCATTCAACAGGAATTACGACTACATCACTTGACTCGATATCAAATGAAAACTATGACCATCTCGGCTGGCATTACATCATTCAACTTGAGTGACGACTGCAACACTTATGTCGAAATTACATCACCTAACTAAATATTAAATTAAAAACATAACCATCTAGGCTGCCAATTCATCATTCAACTACAGTGATGACTGCATCACTTGGGCATGAGTTACACCACCAAACTTGATATAGAATGAAAATGATGACAACCTCGGCTGACATTACATCATTAAACTAGAGCGATTATTGTATCACTTAGGCTAGAATTACATCACTTGACTCGATATAGAATGAAAACCATAACCATCTCGACTGGAATTATATTTTTCAACTAGAGTGACGACTACAACACTTGCGCCAGAATTACATCTCCTGACTCTATATAGAAAAAAAACCATGAGCATTTTGGCTGGAATTACATCATTCAACGGGAGTGATGACTGCAACACTTGGGCTGGAGTTACATCACCTAACTCGATATTGAATGAAATACATGACCACCTCGGCTTGCATTACATCATTAAACTAGAGTAACAACTACATCACTTAGGCCAAAATTACATTACCTGACTCGATATATAATGAAAACCATTTAATCTCGGCTGGCATTACATCGTTAAACTAGAGTGATGACTGTATCACTTAGGCTAGAATTACATCACTTGACTCGATATAGAATGAAAACCATGGCCATCTCGGCTGGCATTATATCATTCAACAGGAATGACGACTACATCACTTGACTCGATATCAAATGAAAACTATGACCATCTTGGCTGGCATTACATCATTCAACTTGAGTGACGACTGCAGCACTTAGGTCGAAATTACATCACCTAACTAAATATTGAATGAAAAACATAACCATCTAGGCTGCCAATTCATCATTCAACTACAGTGACGACGACATCACTTGGGCAAGAGATACATCACCAAACCTGATATAGAATGAAAATGATGACCACCTCGGCTGATATTACATCATTAAACTAGAGTGATTATTGTATCACTTAGGCTAGAATTACATCACTTGACTCGATATAGAATGAAAACCATAACCATCTCGACTGGCATTATATTTTTCAACTAGAGTGACGACTACAATACTTGCGCCAGAATTACATCTCCTGACTCTATATAGAAAAAAAACCATGAGCATTTTGGCTGGATTTACATCATTCAACGAGAGTGATGACTGCAACACTTGGGCTAAAGTTACATCACCTAACTCGATATTGAATGAAATACATGACCACCTCGGCTTGCATTACATCATTAAACTGGAGTAACAACTACATCACTTAGGCCGAAATTACATTACCTGACTCGATATATAATGAAAACCATTTAATCACGGCTGGCATTACATCGTTAGACTAGAGTGATGACTGTATCACTTAGGCTAGAATTACATCACTTGACTCGATATAGAATGAAAACCGTGACCATCTCGGCTGGAATTATATCATTCAACAGGATTGACGACTACATCACTTGACTCGATATCAAATGAAAACTATGACCATCTCTGCTGGCATTACATAATTCAACTTGAGTGACCACTGCAGCACTTAGGTCAAAATTACATCACCTAACTAAATATTGAATGAAAATCAAAACCATCTCGGTTGGCAATACGTCATTCAACTAGAGTGACTACTGCATCACTTGGCCATGAGTTACATCACCTAACTTGATATAGAATAAAATCTATGACCACCTCGGCTTACATTACATCGTTAAACTCGAGTGACAACTGCATCACTTAGGCCGAAATTACATTACCTTACTCGATATATAATGAAAACCATAAAATCTCGGTTGGTATTACATCATTAAACTAGAGTGATGATTGTATCATTTAGGCTAGAATTACATTACTTGACTCGATATAGAATGTAAAACCATGATCATATCGGTTGTCATTACATCATTCAACTTGAGTGACGACTGCAACACTTGGGCCAAAATTACATTACCTAACTCGATATAGAATGGAAACCATGACCATCTCGGCTGGCATTATATCATTCAACTGGAGTGACGATTATATCACTTGACACGATATCAAATGAAAAAAATGACCAGCTCGGCTGACATTACATCATTCAACTAGAGTGACGACTGCAGTACTTAGGCCGAAATTACATCACCTAACTAAATATTGAATGAATAACATATCCATCTAGGCTGCGAATTCATCATTCAACTACAGTGACTACTGCATCACGTAGGCATGAGTTACATCACCTAACTCGATATAGAATGAAAATGATAACCACCTCAGCTGACATTACATCACTAAATTAGGGTGAGGACTGTATCACTTAGGCTAGAATTACATCACCTGACTCGATATAGTATGAAAGCCATAACCATCTCGACTGGCATTACATTATTCAACTAGAGTGACGACTACAACACTTGCGCTAGAATTACATCTCCTAACTCTATATAGAAAAAAAACCATGACCATGTTGGCTGGAATTAAATCATTCAACGGCAGTGATGACTGCAACACTTGGGCTGGAGTTACATCACCTAACTCGATATTGAATGAAATACATGACCACCTCGGCTTGCATTACTTCATTAAACTGGAGTAACAACAACATCACCTAGGCCGAAATTACATTACCTGACTCGATATATAATGAAAACCATTTTATCTCGGCTGGCATTACATCGTTAAACTAGAGTGATGATTGTATCACTTAGGCAAGAATTATATCACTTGACTCGATATAGAATGAAAATCATGACCATCTCGACTGGCATTATATCATTCAACAGGAATGACGACTACATCACTTGACTCGATATCAAATGAAAACAATGACCATCTCGGCTGGCATTACATCATTCAACTTGAGTGACGACTGCAGCAATTCGGTCGAAATTACATCACCTAACTAAATATTGAATGAAAACCATAACCATCTCGGCTGGCAATACATCATTCAACTAGAGTGACTACTGCATCACTTGGCCATGAGTTACATCACCTAACTCGATATAGAATAAAATCTATGACCACCTCGGCTTACATTACATCTTTAAACTGGAGTGACAACTGCATCACGCAGTCTAGAATTACATCACCTGACTCGATATAGAATGAAAACCATAACAATCTCGACTGCATTACATTTTCCAACTAGAGTGACGACTACAACACTTACGCCAGAATTACATCTCCTGACTCTATATAGAAAAAAAACCATGAGCATGTTGGCTGGAATTACATCATTCAACGGGAGTGATGACTGCAACACTTGGGCTGTAGTTACATCACCTAACTCGATATTGCATGAAATACATGACCACCTCGGCTTGCATTACATCATTAAACTGGAGAAATAACTACATAACCTTTGCCGAAATTACATTACCTGACTCGATATATAATGAAAACCATTTAATCTCGGCTGGCATTACATCGTTAAACTAGAGTGATGACTGTATCACTTAGGTTAGAATTACATCACTTGACTCGATATAGAATGAAAATCATAACCATCTCGACTGGCATTATATCATTCAACAGGAATGACGACTACATCACTTGACTCGATATCAAATGAAAACAATGACCATCTCGGCTGGCATTACATCATTGAACTTGAGTGACGACTGCAGCACTTAGGTCGAAATTACATCACCTAATTAAATATTGAATGAAAACCATAACCATCTCGGCTGGCAATACATCATTCAACTAGAGTGACTACTGCATCACTTGGCCATGAGTTACATCACCTAACTCGATATAGAATAAAATCTATGACCACCTCGGCTTACATTACATCTTTAAACTGGAGTGACAACTGCATCACCTAGGCTAGAATTACATCACCTGACTCGATATAGAATGAAAACCATAACAATCTCGACTGCATTACATTTTCCAACTAGAGTGACGACTACAACACTTGCGCCAGAATTACATCTCCTGACTCTATATAGAAAAAAAAACCATGAGCATGTTGGCTGGAATTACATCATTCAATGGGAGTGATGACTGCAACACTTGGGCTGCAGTTACATCACCTAACTCAATATTGCATGAAATACATAACCACCTCGGCTTGCATTACATCATTAAACTGGAGAAACAACTACATCACTTAGGCCGAAATTACATTACCTTACTCGATATATAATGAAAGCCATTTAATCTCGACTAGCATTACATCGTTAAACTAGAGTAATGAGTGTATCACTTAGGCTAGAATTACATCACTTGACTCGATATAGAATGAAAACCATGACCATCTCGGGTGGCATTATATCATTCAACAGGAATGACGACTACATCACTTGACTCGATATCAAATGAAAACTATGACCATCTCTGCTGGCATTACATCATTCCACTTGAGTGACGACTGCAGCACTTAGGTCAAAATTACATCACCTAACTAAATATTGAATGAAAACCATAACCATCTCGGCTGGCAATACATCATTCAACTAGAGTGACTATTGCATCACTTGGCCATGAGTAACATCACCTAACTCGATATAGAATGAAAATGACGACCACCTCGACTGACATTACATCATTAAACTAGAGTGATTATTGTATCACTTAGGCTAGAATTAAATCACCTGACTCGATATAGAATGAAAACCATAACCATCTCGACTGGCATAATATTTTTCAACTAGAGTGACGACTACAACACTTGCGCCAGAATTACATCTCCTGACTCTATATAGAAAAAAAACCATGAGCATGTTGGATGGAATTACATCATTCAACGAGAGTGATGACTGCAACACTTGGGCTGGAGTTACATCACCTAACTCGATATTGAATGAAATACATGACCACCTCGGCTTGCATTACATCATTAAACTGGAGTAACAACTACATCACTTAGGCCGAAATTACATTACCTGACTCGATATATAATGAAAACCATTTAATCTCGGCTGGCATTACATTGTTAAACTAGAGTGATGACTTTATCACTTAGGCTAGAATTACATCACTTGACTCGATATAGAATGAAAACCATGACCATCTCGGCTGACATTATATCATTCAACAGGAATGACGACTACATCACTTGACTCGATATCAAATGAAAACTATGACCATCTCTGCTGGCATTACATCATTCAACTTGAGTGACGACTGCAGCACTTAGGTCGAAATTACATCACCTAACTAAATATTGAATAAAAACCATAACCATCTCGGCTGGCAATACATCATTCAACTAGAGTGACTACTGCATCACTTGGCCATGAGTAACATCATCTAACTCGATATAGAATAAAATCTATGACCACTTCGGCTTACATTACATCTTTAAACTGGAGTGACAACTGCATCACTTAGGCCGAAATTACATTACCTTACTCGATATAGAATGAAAACCATAAAATCTCGGTTGGTATTACATCATTAAACTAGAGTGATGATTGTATCATTTAGGCTAGAATTACATTACATGACTCGATATAGAATGTAAAACCATGACCATATCGGTTGTCATTACATCATTCATCTTGAGTGACGACTGCAACACTTGGGCCAAAATTACATTACCTAACTCGATATAGAATGAAAACCATGACCATCTCGGCTGACATTATATCATTCAACTGGAGTGACGATTATATCACTTGACACGATATCAAATGAAAAATATGACCATCTCTGCTGGCATTACATCATTCAACTTGAGTGACGACTGCAGAACTTAGGTCGAAATTACATCACCTAACTAAATATTGAATGAAAACCACAACCATTTCGGCAGGCAATACATCATTCAACTACAGTGACTACTGCATCCTTTGGCCATGAGTTACATCACCTAACTCGATATAGAATAAAATCTATGACCACTTCGACTTACATTACATCTTTAAACTGGAGTGACAATTGCATCACTTAGGCCGAAATTACATTACCTTACTCGATATAGAATGAAAACCATAAAATCTCGGTTGGTATTGCATCATTAAACTAGAGTGATGATTGTATCACTTGGGCTAGAATTACATTACTTGACTCAATATAGAATGTAAAACCATAACCATATCGGTTGTCATTACATAATTCAACTAGAGTGACGACTGCAACACTTGGGCCAAAATTACTTTACCTAACTCGATATAGAATGAAAACCATGACCATCTCAGCTGACATTATATCATTCAACTAGAGTGACGATTATATCACTTGACTCGATATCAAATGAAAACTATGACCATCTCGGCTGGCATTACATCATTCAACTTGAGTGACGACTGCAGCACTTAGGTCAAAATTACATCATCTAACTAAATATTGAATGAAAACCATAACCATTTCGGTTGGCAATACATCATTCAACTAAAGTGACTACTGAATCACTTGGCCATGAGTTACATCACCTAACTCGATATAGAATAAAATCTATGACCACCTCGGCTTACATTACATCTTTAAACTAGAGTGACAACTGCATCACTTAGTCCGAAATTACATTACCTTACTCGATATAGAATGAAAACCATAAAATCTCGGTTGGTATTACATCATTAAAATAGAGTGATGATTGTATCACTTAGGATGGAATTACATTACTTGACTCGATATAGAGTTTAAAACCATGACCATATCGGTTGTCATTACATCATTCAACTTGAGTTACGACTGCAACACTTTGGCCAAAATTACATTACCTAACTCGATATAGAATGAAAACCATGACCATCTCGGCTGGCATTATATCATTCAACTGGAGTGACGATTATATCACTTGACACGATATCAAATGAAAAACATGACCAGCTCGGCTGACATTACATCATTCAACTAGAGTGACGACTGCAACACTTAGGCCGAAATTACATCACCTAACTAAATATTGAATGAAAAACATAACCATCTAGGCTGCGAATTCATCATTCAACTACAGTGATGACTGCATCACTTGGGCATGAGTTACATCACCAAACTAGATATAGAAAGAAAATGATGACCACCTCGGCTGACATTACATCATTAAACTAAAGTGATTATTGTATCAATTAGGATATAATTACATCACCTGACTCGATATAGAAAGAAAACCATAACCATCTCGAGGCGTTACATTTTCAACTAGAATGACGACTACAACACTTGCGCCAGAATTACATATCCTGACTCTATATAGAAAAAAACCATGAGCATGTTGGCTGGAATTACATCATTTAACGGGAGTGATGACTGCAACACTTGGGCTGGAGTTACATCACCTAACTCGATATTGAATGAAATACATGACCACCTCAACTTGCATTACATCATTAAACTGGAGTAACAACTACATCATCTAGGCCGAAATTACATTACCTGACTCAATATATTATGAAAACCATTTAATCTCGCCTGGCATTACATCGTTAAACTAGAGTGAGGACTATATCACTTAGGCTAGAATTACTTCACTTGACTCGATATAGAATGAAAACCATGACCATCTCGGCTGACATTATATCATTCAACAGGAATGACGACTACATCACTTGACTCGATATCAAATGAAAACTATGACCATCTCTGCTGGCATTACATCATTCAACTTGAGTGACTACTGCAGCACTTAGGTCGAAAATACATCACCTAACTAAATATTGAATGAAAACCATAACCATCTCGGCTGGGAATACATCATTCAACTAGAGTGACTATTGCATCACTTGGCCATGAGTAACATCACCTAACTCGATATAGAATAAAATCTATGACCACCTCGGCTTACATTACATCTTTAAACTGGAGTGACAACTGCATCACTTAGGCCGAAATTACATTACCTTACTCGATATAGAATGAAAACCATAAAATCTCGGTTGGTATTACATCATTAAACTAGAGTGATGATTGTATCATTTAGGCTAGAATTACATTACTTGACTCGATATAGAATGTAAAACCATGACCATATCGGTTGTCATTACATCATTCAACTTAAGTGACGACTGCAACACTTGGGCCAAAATTACATTACCTAACTCGATATAGAATGAAAACCATGACCATCTCGGCTGGCATTATATCATTCAACTGGAGTGACGATTATATCACTTGACACGATATCAAATGAAAAATATGACCAGCTCGGCTGACATTACATCATTCAACTAGAGTGACGACTGCAGCACTTAGGCCGAAATTACATCACCTAACTAAATATTGAATGAAAAACATAACCATCTAGGCTGCCAATTCATCATTCAACTACAGTGATGACTGCATCACTTGGGCATGAGTTACATCACCAAACACGATATAGAATGAAAATGATGACCACCTCGGCTGACATTACATCATTAAACTAAAGTGATTATTGTATCACTTAGGATAGAATTACATCACCTGACTCGATATAGAAAGAAAACCATAACCATCTCGACTGGCATTACATTTTCAACTAGAATGACGACTACAACACTTGCGCCAGAATTACATATCCTGACTCTATATAGATAAAAAACCATGAGCATGTTGGCTGGAATTACATCATTCAACGGGAGTGATGACTGCAATACTTGGGCTAGAGTTACATCACCTAACTCGATATTGAATGAAATACATGACCACCTCGGCTTGCATTACATCATTAAACTGGAGTAACAACTACATCATTTAGGCCGAAATTACATTACCTGACTCGATATATAATGAAAACCATTTAATCTCGCCTGGCATTACATCGTTAAACTAGAGTGATGACTATATCACTTAGGCTAGAATTACTTCACTTGACTCGATATAGAATGAAAACCATGACCATCTCGGCTGACATTATATCATTCAACAGGAATGACGACTACATCACTTGACTCGATATCAAATGAAAACTATGACCATCTCTGCTGGCATTACATCATTCAACTTGAGTGACTACTGCAGCACTTAGGTCGAAAATACATCACCTAACTAAATATTGAATGAAAACCATAACCATCTCGGCTGGCAATACATCATTCAACTAGAGTGACTACTGCATCACTTGGCCATGAGTAACATCACCTAACTCGATATAGAATAAAATCTATGACCACCTCGGCTTACATTACATCTTTAAACTGGAGTGACAACTGCATCACTTAGGCCGAAATTACATTACCTTACTCGATATAGAATGAAAACCATAAAATCTCGGTTGGTATTACATGATGAAACTAGAGTGATGATTGTATCATTTAGGCTAGAATTACATTACTTGACTCGATATAGAATGTAAAACCATGACCATATCGGTTGTCATTACATCATTCAACTTGAGTGACGACTGCAACACTTGGGCCAAAATTACATTACCTAACTCGAAATAGAATGAAAACCATGACCATCTCGGCTGGCATTCTATCATTCAACTAGAGTGACGATTATATCACTTGACTCGATATCAAATGAAAACTATGACCATCTCGGCTGGCATTACATCATTCAACTTGAGTGACGACTGCAGCACTTAGGTCGAAATTACATCACCTAACTAAATATTGAATGAAAAACATAACCATCTAGGCTGCGAATTCATCATTCAACTACAGTGATGACTGCATCACTTGGGCATGAGTTACATCACCAAACTCGATATAGAATGAAAATGATGACCACCTCACCTGACATTACATTATTAAACTAGAGTGATTGTTGTATCACTTAGGCTAGAATTACATCACCTGACTAGATATAAAATTAAAACCATAACCATCTCGACTGGCATTACATTTTTCAACTAGAGTGACGACTACAACACTTGCGCCAGAATTACATCTCCTGACTCTATATAGAAAAAAAAACCTTGAGCATGTTGGCTGGAATTACATCATTCAACGGGAGTGATGACTACAACACTTGGGCTGGAATTACATCACCTAACTCAATATTAAATGAAATACATGACCACCTCGTCTTGCATTACATCATTAAACTGGAGTAACAACTACATCACTTGGGCCGAAATTAGATTACCTGACTCGATATATAATGAAAACCATTTAATCTCGGCTGGCATTACATCGTTAAACTAGAGTGATGACTGTATCACTTAGGCTAGAATTACATCACTTGACTCGATATAGAATGAAAACCATGACCATCTCGGCTGGCATTATATCATTCAACATGAATGACGACTACATCACTTGACTCGATATCAAATGAAAACTATGACCATCTCGGCTGGCATTACATCATTCAACTTGAGTGACGACTGCAGCACTTAGGTCGAAATTACATCACCTAACTAAATATTGAATGAAAAACATAACCATCTAGGCTGCGAATTCATCATTCAACTACAGTGATGACTGCATCACTTGGGCATGAGTTACATCACCAAACTCGATATAGAATGAAAATGATGACCACCTCGGCTGACATTACATCATTAAACTAGAGTGATTATTGTATCACTTAGGCTAGCATTACATCACCTGACTCGATATAAAATTAAAACCATAACCATCTCGACTGGCATTACATTTTTCAACTAGAGTGACGACTACAACACTTGCGCCAGAATTACATCTCCTGACTCTATATAGAAAAAAAACCATGAGCATTTTGGCTGGAATTACATCATTCAACGGGAGTGATGACTGCAACACTTAGGCTGGAGTTACATCACCTAACTCGATATTGAATGAAATACATGACCACCTCGGCTTGCATTACATCATTAAACTAGAGTAACAACTACATCACTTAGGCCAAAATTACATTACCTGACTCGATATATAATGAAAACCATTTAATCTCGGCTGGCATTACATCGTTAAACTAGAGTGATGACTGTATCACTTAGGCTAGAATTACATCACTTGACTCGATATAGAATGAAAACCATGACCATCTCGGCTGGCATTATATCATTCAACATGAATGACGACTACATCACTTGACTCGATATCAAATGAAAACTATGACCATCTCGGCTGGCATTACATCATTCAACTTGAGTGACGACTGCAGCACTTAGGTCGAAATTACATCACCTAACTAAATATTGAATGAAAAACATAACCATCTAGGCTGCGAATTCATCATTCAACTACAGTGATGACTGCATCACTTGGGCATGAGTTACATCACCAAACTCGATATAGAATGAAAATGATGACCACCTCGGCTGACATTACATCATTAAACTAGAGTGATTATTGTATCACTTAGGCTAGAATTACATCACCTGACTCGATATAAAATTAAAACCAAAACCATCTCGACTGGCATTACATTTTTCAACTAGAGTGACGACTACAATACTTGCGCCAGAATTACATCTCCTGACTCTATATAGAAAAAAAAACCTTGAGCATGTTGGCTGGAATTACATCATTCAACGGGAGTGATGACTACAACACTTGGGCTGGAATTACATCACCTAACTCAATATTAAATGAAATACATGACCACCTCGTCTTGCATTACATCATTAAACTGGAGTAACAACTACATCACTTGGGCCGAAATTACATTACCTGACTCGATATATAATGAAAACCATTTAATCTCGGCTGGCATTACATCGTTAAACTAGAGTGATGACTGTATCACTTAGGCTTGAATTACATCACTTGACTCGATATAGAATGAAAACCATGACCATCTCGGCTGGCATTATATCATTCAACATGAATGACGACTACATCACTTGACTCGATATCAAATGAAAACTATGACCATCTCGGCTGGCATTACATCATTCAACTTGAGTGACGACTGCAGCACTTAGGTCGAAATTACATCACCTAACTAAATATTGATTGAAAACCATAACTATCTCGGCTGGCTATTATCATTCAACTAGAGTGATTACTGCATCACTTGGCCATGAGTAACATCACCTAACTCGATATAGAATAAAATCTATGAGCACCTCGGCTTACATTACATCTTTAAACTGGAGTGACAATTGCATCACTTAGGCCGAAATTACATTACCTTACTCGATATAGAATGAAAACAATAAAATCTCGGTTGGTATTACATCATTAAACTAGAGTGATGATTGTATCACTTGGGCTAGAATTACATTACTTGACTCGATATAGAATGTAAAACCATGACCATATCGGTTGTCATTACATCATTCAACTAGAGTGACGACTGCAACACTTGGGCCAAAATAACATTACCTAACTCGATATAGAATGAAAACCATGACCATCTCAGCTGGCATTATATCATTCAACTAGAGTGACGATTATATCACTTGACTCGATATCAAATGAAAACTATGACCATCTCGGCTGGCATTACATCATTCAACTTGAGTGACGACTGCAGCACTTAGGTCGAAATTACATCACCTAGCTAAATATTGAATGAAAAACATAACCATCTAGGCTGCCAATTCATCATTCAACTACAGTAATGACTGCATCACTTGGGCATGAGTTACATCACCAAATTCGATATAGAATGAAAATGATGACCACCTCGGCTGACATTACTTCATTAAACTAGAGTGATTATTGTATCACTTAGGCTAGAATTACATCACCTGACTCGATATAGAATTAAAACCATAACCATGTCGACTGGCATTACATTTTTCAACTAGAGTGACGACTACAATACTTGCGCCAGAATTACATCTCCTGACTCTATATAGATAAAAAACCTTGAGCATGTTGGCTGGAATTACATCATTCAACGGGAGTGATGACTGCAACACTTGGGCTGGAATTACATCACCTAACTCAATATTAAATGAAATACATGACCACCTCGGCTTGCATTACATCATTCAACTAGAGTGACAACTACATCACTAAGGCCGAAATTACATTACCTGACTCGATATATAATGAAAACCATTTAATCTCGGCGGGAATTACATCGTTAAACTAGAGTGATGACTGTATCACTTAGGCTAAAATTACATCACTTAACTCGATATAGAATGAAAACCATGATCATCTCGGCTGGCATTATATCATTCAACAGGAATGACGACTACATCACTTGACTCGATATCAAATGAAAACTATGACCATCTATGCTGGCATTACATCATTCAACTTGAGTGACGACTGCAACACTTAGGTCGAAATTACATCACCTAACTAAATATTGAATGAAAACCATAACCATCTCGGCTGGGAATACATCATTCAACTAGAGTGACTACTGCATCACTTGGCCATGAGTTACATCACCTAACTCGATTTAGAATAAAATCTATGACCACCTCGACTTACATTACATATTTAAATTGGAGTGACAATTGCATCACTTAGGCCGAAATTACATTACCTTACTCGATATAGAATGAAAACCATAAAATCTCGGTTGGTATTACATCATTAAACTAGAGTGATGATTGTATCACTTGGGCTAGAATTACATTACTTGACTCGATATAGAATGTAAAACCATGACCATATCGGTTGTCATTACATCATTCAACTAGAGTGACGACTGCAACACTTGGGCCAAAATTTCATTACCTAACTCGATATAGAATGAAAACCATGACCATCTCAGCTGGCATTATATCATTCAACTAGAGTGACAATTATATCATTAGACTCGATATCAAATGAAAACTATGACCATCTCGGCTGGCATTACATCATTCAACTTGAGTGACGACTGCAACACTTAGGTCAAAATTACATCACCTAACTAAATATTGAATGAAAAACATAACCATCTAGGCTGCCAATTCATCATTCAACTACAGTGATGACTGCATCACTTGGGCATGAGTTACATCACCAAACTCGATATAGAATGAAAATGATGACCACCTCGGCTGACATTACATCATTAAACTAGAGTGATTATTGTATCACTTAGGCTAGAATTACATCACCTGACTCGATATAGAATTAAAACCATAACCATCTCGACTGGCATTACATTTTTCAACTAGAGTGACGACTACAAGACTTGCGCCAGAATTACATCTCCTGACTCTATATAGAAAAAAAACCATGAGCATGTTGGCTGGAATTACATCATTCAACGGGAGTGATGACTGCAACACTTGGGCTGGAGTTACATCACCTAACTCGATTTTGAATGAAATACATGACCACCTCGGCTTGCATTACATCATTAAACTGTAGTAACAACTACATCACTTAGTCCGAAATTACATTACCTGCCTCGATATATAATGAAAACCATTTAATCTCGGCTGGCATTACATCGTTAAACTAGAGTGATGACTGTATCACGTAGGCTAGAATTACATCACTTGACTCGATATAGAATGAAAACCATGACCATCTCGGCTGGCATTATATCATTCAACAGGATTGATGACTACATCACTTGACTCGATATCAAATGAAAACTATGACCATCTCGGCTGGCATTACATCATTCAACTTGAGTGACGAGTGCAGCACTTGAGTGACAATTGTAACACTTGGGATGAAATTACATTACCTAACTCGATATAGAATGAAAACCATGACCATCTCGACTGGCATTATATCATTCATCTAGAGTGACGACTACATCACTTGACTCGATATCAAATGAAAACCATGACCATCTCAGTTGGTATTAGATCATTCAACTTGAGTGACGACTGCAACACTTAGGCAGAAAATACATCACCTAACTCAATATAGAATGAAAACCATCACCATCTCAACTGGCATTACATCATTCAACTAGATTGACGACTGCATCACTTGGCCATGAGTTACATCACCTGACTCAATATAGAATGAAAACCATGACCACCTCGGTTGACATTACATTATTCAACTTGAATGACGATTGTATCACTTAGGCCGGAATTAAATCACCTGACACGATATAGAATGAAAACCATGACCATATCGGTTGTCATTACATCATTCAATTTGAGTGACGACTGCAACACTTAGTCCGAAATTACATTACCTAAGTCGATATAGAATGAAAACAATGACCATCTCGGCTGGAATTATATCATTCAACTGGAGTGACGACTACATCACTTGACTCGATATCAAATGAAAACTATGACCATCTCGGTTCGGATTACATTATTTAACTTGAGTGACGACTTCAACACTTAAGCCAAAATTACATCACCTAACTAAATATTGAATGAAGACCATAACTATCTCAGCTGCCAATTCATCATTCAACTAGAGCGACGACTGCATCACTTGGGCATGAGTTACATCACCTGACTCGATGTAAAATGAAAACCATGACCACCTCGGCTGTCATTACATCATTACTCTAGAGTGACGAATTCAACTAGAGTGATGATTGTAGCACTTTATACGAAATTACATCACCTAACTCGATATATAATTAAAACCATGACCATCTCGTCTAGCATTACATTATTCAACTAGAGTGACGATTGTAGCACTTTGGCCGAAATTACATCACCTGACTCGATATATAATTAAAACCATGACCATCTCGTCTAGCATTACATTATTCAACTAGAGTGACGACTAGAACACTTGGGTCAGAATTACATCTCCTGACGCTATGGCTGGCATTAAATCATTCAACTGGAGTGATGAATGCAGCACTTGAGCCAGAGTTACATCACCTAACTCGATATAGAATGAAATCCATGACCACCTCGACTTGCATTACATCATTAAACTGGAGTGATAATTGCATCACTTAGGCCGAAATAACATTACCTTACTCGATATAGAATGAAAACAATGATATCTCGGCTGGCATTACATCATTAAACTAGAGTAATGATTGTATCACTTAGGCTAGAATTACATCAGCTGACTCAATATAGAATGAAAACCATGACCATCTCGACTGACATTACATCATTAAACTAGAGTGATGACTGTATCACTTAGGCTAGAATTACATCACCTGACTCGATATAGAATGAAAACCATGACCATCTTGGCTGGCAATGCATCATTCAACTAAAGTGACGACTGCATCACTTGGCCAAGAGTTACATCACCAGACTCGATATACAATGAAAACCATAACCATCTTGACTGGCATTACATTATTCAACTAGAGTGACGACTAGAACACTTGGGCTAGAATTACATCTCCTAACTCTATAAAGAATGAAAACCATGAGCATGTTGGCTGGAATTACATCATTCAGCTGGAGTGATGACTGTCGCACTTGGGCCGGAATTACATCACCTGACTCGATATAGAATGAAAACCATGGCCATATCGGTTGTCATTACATCTTTCAATTTGAGTGACGACTGTTGCACTTAGGCCGAAATTACATTACCTAACTCGATATAGAATGAAAATAATGACCATCTCGGCTGGCATAATATTACTCAACTGGAGTGACGACTACATCACTTGACTCGATATCAAATGAAAACCATGACCATCTCGGCTGGCATTACATTCAACTTGAGTGACGACTGCAACACTTAGGTCAAAATTAGATCACCTAACTAAATATTGAATGAAAACCATAACCATCTTGGCTGGCAATGCATCATTCAACTAAAGTGACGACAGTAACACTTGGCCATGAGTTACATCACCTAACTCTATATAGAATGAAAACCATGACCACCTCGGCTGGCATTACATCATTAACCTGGAGTGATGACTGCAGCACTTGGGCCAGTGTTACATCACATGACTAGATATAGAATGACAACTTTGACCATCTCGGCTGTCATAATATTATTCAACTGGAGTGACGACTACATCACTTGATTCGATATGATATGAAAATCATGACCATTTTGGCTGGCATTACAATCAACTTGAATGATGACTGCAACACATAGGTCGAAATTACGTCACCTAACTAAATATTGAATGAAAACCATAACCATCTCGGCTGGCAATACATCATTCAATTAGAGTGACTACATCATAACTTGTCATGAGTTACACCACCTAACTCGATATAGAAGGAAAACCATGACCACCTCGGCTGGCATTACATCATTAACGTAGAGTGATGACAGCAACACTTAGGCCAGAGTTACATCACTTGACTGGATATAGAATGAAAACCATGACCATATATGTTGCCATTACATCATTCAACTTGAGTGACAATTGTAACACTTGGGACCAAATTACATTACCTAACTCGATATAGAATGAAAACCATGACCATCTCGGCTGGCATTATATCATTCATCTGGAGTGACGACTACATCACTTGACTCGATATCAATTGAAAAACATGACCATTTCAGTTGGTATTAGATCATTCAACTTGAGTGCCGACTGCAACACTTAGGCAGAAAATACATCACCTAACTCAATATAGAAAGAAAACCATCACCATCTCAACTGGCATTACATCATTCAACTAGAGTGATGACTGCATCACTTGGCCATGAGTTACATCACCTGACTCAATATAAAATAAAAATCAAGACCACCTCGGTTGACATTACATCATTCAACTTGAGTGACGATTGTATCACTTGGGCCCGAATTAGATCACCTTACACGATATAGAATGAAAACCATGACCATATCGGTTGTCATTACATCATTCAATTTGAGTGATGACTGCAGCACTTTGGCTGAAATTACATCACCTAACTCGATATAGAATGAAAACAATGACCATCTCGGCTGGAATTATATCATTCAACTGGAGTGACAACTACATCACTTGACTCGATATCAAATGAAAACTATGACCATCTCGGTTGGCATTACATTATTTAACTTGAGTGACGACTGCAGCACTTAAGCCATAATTACATCACCTAACTAAATATTGAATGAAAACCATAACTATCTCAGATGCCAATTCATCATTCAACTAGAGTGACGACTGCATCACTTGGGCATGAGTTACATCACCTGACTCAATATAGAATGAAAGCCATGACCACCTCGGCTGGCATTACATCATTCAACTAGAGTGACGAATTCAACTAGAGTGATGACTGTAGCACTTTGGCCGGAATTACATCACCTGACTCGATATATAATTAAAACCATTACCATCTCGTCTAGCATTACATTATTCAACTAGAGTGACGACTATAGCACTTTGGCCAAAATTACATCACATGACTCGATATATAATTAAAACCATGACCATTTCATTTGGCTTTTCATTATTCAACTAGAGCAACGATTAGAACACTTGGGCCAGAATTACATCTCCTGACTCTATGGCTGGAATTAAATCATTCAATTGGAGTGATAAATGCAACACTTTAGTCGGAGTTACATCACCAAACTCGATATCGAATGAAATCCATGACCACCTCTACTGGCATTACATCATTAAACTAGAGTGATTATTGTATCACATAGGCTAGAATTACATCAGCTGACTCGATATAGAATGAAAACCATGAGCATCTCGACTGACATTACATCATTAAACTAGAGTGATGAATGTATCACTTAGGCTAGAATTACATCACCTGACTCGATATAGAATGAAAACCATGACCATCTCGGTTGACATTACATCATTAAACTAAAGTGATGACTGTATCACTTAGGTTAGAATTACATCACCTGACTTGATATAGAATGAAAACCATAACCATCACGGCTGGCATTACATTATTCAACTAGAGTGACGACTACAACACTTGGGCTAAAATTACATCTCCTGACTCTATATTGAATGAAAACCATAAGCATATTGGCTGGAATTACATTATTCAGCTGGAGTGATGACTAGAGCACTTGGTCCGGAATTACATCACCTAAACTCGATATAGAATGAAAACCATGACCCTATCGGTTGTCATTACATCATTCAATTTGAGTGACGACTGGAGCACTTGGGCAGAAATTACATTACCTAACTCGATCTAGAATGAAAACAATGACCATCTCGGCTGGCGTAATATTATTCAACTGGAGTGACGACTACATCACTTGACTTGATATCAAATGAAAACCATGACCATTTCGGCTGGCATTACATTCAACTTGAGTGACAACTGCAACACTTAGGTCAAAATTAGATCACCTAACTAAGTATTGAATGAAAATCATAACCATCTTGGCTGGCAATGCATCATTCAACTAAAGTGACGACTGCATCACTTGGCCATGAGTTACATCACCTAACTCGATATACAATGAAAACCATGACCACCTCGGATGGCATTACATCATTAACCTGGAGTGATGACTGCAGCACTTGGGCCAGTGTTACATCACATGACTAGATATAGAATGAAAACCTTGACCATCTCGGCTGTCATAATATTATTCAACTGGAGTGACGACTACAACACTTGATTCGATAACAAATGAAAATCATGACCATCTCGTTTAACATTAAATTATTTAACTAGAGTGACCACTGTAGCACTTTGGCCGAAATTACATCACATGACTCGATATATAATTAAAACCATAACCATCTCGCCTGGCATTACATTATTCAACTAGAGTGACGACTACAATACTTGGGCTAGAATTACATTTCCTAACACTATATAGAATGAAAACCATGAGCATGTTGGCTGGAATTACATCATTCAGCTGGAGCGATGACTGTAGCACTTGGGCCAGAATTACATCACCTGACTCGATATAGAATGAAAACCATGACCATATCAGTTGTCATTACATGATTCAATTTGAGTGACGACTGGAGCACTTGGGCCGAAATTACATTACCTAACTCGATATAGAATGAAAACAATGACCATCTCTGCTGGCATAATATTATTCAACTGGAGTGACAACTAGATCACTTGACTCGATATCAAATGAACACGATGACCATCTCGGCCGGTATTATATTAAACTTGAGTGACGACTGCAACACTTAGGTAGAAATTACATCACCTAACTAAATATTGAATGAAAACCATAACTATCTCGGCTGCCAATTCATCATTCAACTAGAGTGATGACTGCATCACTTGGGCATGAGTTACATCACCTGACTCGATGTAGAATGAAAACCATGACCACCTCGGCTGGCATTACATCATTACTCTAGAGTGATGAATTTAACTAGAGTGATGATTGTAGCACTTTATACGAAATTACATCACCTGACTCGATATATAATTAAAACCATGACCATCTCGTCTAGCATTACATTATTCAACTAGAGTGATGACTGAATCACTTTGGCCGAAATTACATCACATGACTCGATATATAATTAAAACCATGACCATCTTGTTTGGCATCACATTATTCAACTAGAGTAACGACTACAACACTTGGGACATAATTACATTTCCTGACTCTATGGCTGGCATTAAATCATTCTTCTTGAGTGATGAATGCAGCACTTGAGCAGAGTTACATCACCTAACTCGATATAGAATGAAATCCATGACCACCTCGACTTGCATTACATCATTAAACTGGAGTGATAATTGCATCACTTTGGCCGAAATTACATTACCTTACTCGATATAGTATGAAAACCATGAAATCTCGGCTGCCATTACATCATTAAACTAGAGTGATGATTGAATCACTTAGGCTAGAATTACATCCGCTGACTCGATATAGAATGAAAACTATGACCATCTCGGCTGACATTACATCATTAAACCTGAGTGATGACTGTATCACTTAGGCTATAATTACATCACCTGACTCGATATAGAATGAAAACCATGACTATCTCGGCTGACATTACATCATTAAACTAGAGTGATGACTGTATCACTTAGGTTAGAATTACATCACCTGACTCGATATAGAATGAAAACCATAACCATATCGGTTGGGATTACATTATTCAACTAGAGTGACGACTACAACACTTGGGCTAGAGTTACATCTCCTGACTCTATATAGAATGAAAACCATGAGCATGTTGGCTGGAATTACATCATTCAGTTGGAGTGATGACTATTGCACTTGGGCCGGAATTACATCACCTGACTCGATATAGAATGAAAACCATGACCATATCTGTTGTCATTACATCATTCAATTTGAGTGGCGACTGGAGCACTTAGGCCGAAATTACATTACCTAACTCGATATAGAATGAAAACAATGACCATCTCGGCTGGCATAATATTATTCAACTGCAGTGATGACTAAATCACTTGACTCGATATCAAATGAAAACCATGACCATCTCGGATGGCATTACATTCAACTTGAGTGACGACTGCAACACTTAGGTCAAAATTACATCACCTAACTATATATTTCATGAAAACCATAACCATCTTGGCTGGCAATGACTGCATCATTTGGCAATGAGTTACATCACTTAACTCAATATAAAATGAAAACCATGACCACCTCGGCTGGCATTTCATCATTAACCTAGAGTGATGACTGCATCACTTGGGCCAGAGTTACATCACTTAACTAGATATAGAATGAAAACCATGACCATATATGTTGTCGTTACATCATTCAACTTGAGTGACGATTGCAACACTTGGGCCGGAATTACATTACATAACTCGATATAGAATGAAAACCATGACCATCTTGGTTGGTATTATATCATTCAACTGGAGTTACGACTACATCACTTGACTTGATATCAAATGAAAACCATTACCATCTCAGCTGGCATTACATCATTCAACTTGAGTGACGAGTGCAGCACTTAGGCAGAAATTACATCACCTATATAAATATTTAATAAAAACCATAACCATCTCGGCTGGCAATACATTATTAAACTAGAGTGATGGCTGCATCACTTGGGCAAGAGTTATATCACCTGACTTGATATAGATTGAAAACCATGACCACCTCTCGGCTGGCATTACATCATTCAACTAGAGTGACGAATTCAACTAGAGTGATGACTGTAGCATATTAGTCAGAATTACATCACCTGACTCGATATATAATTACAACCATGACAATCTCGTCTGGCATTACATTATTCAACTAGAGTGACGACTATAACACTTAGGTTAGAATTACATCACCTGATTCGATATAAAATAAAAACCATGACCATCTCGGCTGCCATTACATTATTCAACTGGAGTGATGATTGTAGCACTTGGGCCGGAGTTACATCACCTAACTCGATATATAATGAAATTCATGACCACCTCGACTTGCATTACATCATTAAACTGGAGTGATAATTGCATCACTTTGGCCGAAATTACATCACCTAACTAATTTTTGAATGAAAACCATAACCATCTCGGCTGGTAATACATCATTCAACTAGAGTGACGACTGCATCACTTGGGCATGCGTTACATCACTTTAGTCGATATTGAATGAAAATTATGACCACATTGGATGGCATTACATCATTCAACTGGATTGCTGACTGCATCACTTAGGCCGAAATTATATTACCTGACTAGATATAGAATGAAAACCATGACCATCTCGGCTGACATTACATCATTAAACTAGAGTGATGACTGTATCACTTAGGCTAGAATTACATCACCTGACTCGATATAGAATGAAAATCATGACCATCTCAGCTGGTTAAACATCATTCTACTGGAGTGATCACTGTAGCACTTGGGCCGCAATTACATCACCTGACCCGATATAGAATAAAAACCATGACCATATCGGTTGTCATTACATTATTCAATTTGAGTGACGACATCAGCACTTGGGCCGAAATTACATTACCTAATTCGATATAGAATGAAAATAATAACTATCTCGGCTGGCATAATATTATTCAACTGGAGTGACGACTACATCACTTGACTCGATATCAAATGAAATCAATGACTATCTCGGTTGGCATTACATTCAACTTGAGTGACGACTGCAACACTTAGGTCAAAATTACATCACCTAACTAAATATTGAATGAAAACCATAACCATCATGGCTGGCAATGCATCATTCAACTAGAGTGACAACTGCATCACTTGGCTATGAGTTACATCACCTGACTCGATATAGAATGAAAATCATGACCACCTCAGCTGGTATTACATCATTCAACTAGAGTGACGAATTCAACTAGAGTGATGATTGTAGCACTTTGGCCGGAATTACATCACCTGACTATATATATAATTAAAACCATGACCATCTCGTCTAGCATTACATTATTCAACTAGAGTGACGACTATAGCACTTTGGCCGAAATTACATCACATGACTCGATATATAATCAAAACCATGACCATCTCATTTGGCATTACATTATTCAACTAGAGTGACGACTACAACACTTGGGCCAGAATTACATCTCCTGACTCTATGGCTGTCATTAAATCATTCAACTAGAGTGATGAATGCAGCACTTGAGCCGGAGTTACATCACCTAACTAGATATAGAATGAAATCCATGACCACCTTGGCTTGCATTACATCATTAAATTGGAGTGATAATTGCATCACTTAGGCCGAAATTACATTACCTTACTCGATATAAAATGAAAACCATGAAATTTCGGCTGTCATTACATCATTAAACTAGAGTGATGATTGCATCACTTAGGCCAGAATTACATCAGCTGACTCGATATAGTATGAAAACCATAACCATCTAGGCTAACATTACATCATTAAACTAGAGTGATGATTGTATCACTTAGGCTAGAATTACATCACCTGACTCGATATAGAATGAAAACCATGACCATCTCGACTGACATTACATCATTAAACAAGAGTGATGACTGTATCACTTAGGTTAGAATTACGTCACCTGACTCGATATAGAATGAAAAACATAACCATCTCGACTGGCATTACATGATTCAACTAGAGTGACGACTACAACACTTGGGCTAGAATTACATCACCTGACTCGATATATAATTAAAACCCTGACCATCTCGTCTAGCATTACATTATTCAACTAGAGTGACGACTGTAGCACTTTGGCCGAAATTACATCACATGACTAGATATATAATTAAAACCATAACCATCTCGGCTGTCATCACATTATTCAACTAGAGTGACGACTACAACACTTGGGCTAGAATTACATCTCCTAACACTATATAGAATGAAAACTATGAGCATGTTGGCTGGAATTACATCATTCAGCTGGAGCGATGACTGTAGCACTTGGGCCGGAATTACATCACCAGACTCGATATAGAATGAAAACCATGACCATATCGGTTATCATTACATCATTCAATTTGAGTGACGACTGGAGCACTTGGGCCGAAATTACATTACCTAACTCGATATAGAATGAAAACAATGACCATCTCGGCTGACATAATATTATTCAACTGGAGTGACGACTACATCACTTGACTCGATATAAAATGAACACCATGACCATCTCAGCCGGTATTATATTATAATTGAATGAAGACTGCAACACTTAGGTAGAAATTACATCACCTAACTAAATATTGAATGAAAACCATAACTATCTCGGCTGCCAGTTCATCATTCAAATAGAGTGACGACTGCATCACTTGGGCATGATTTACATCACCTGACTCGATGTAGAATGAAAACCATGACCACCTCGGCTGACATTACATCATTACTCTAGAGTGACGAATTTAACTAGAGTGATGATTGTAGCACTTTATACGAAATTACATCACCTGACTCGATATATAATTAAAACCATGACTATCTCGTCTAGCATTACATTATTCAACTAGAGTGATGACTGAATCACTTTGGCCGAAATTACATCACATGACTCGATATATAATTAAAACCATGACCATCTTGTTCGGCATCACATTATTCAACTAGAGTAACGACTACAACACTTGGGCCATAATTACATCTCCTGACTCTATGGCTGGCATTAAATCATTCTTCTTGAGTGATGAATGCAGCACTTGAGCAGAGTTACATCACCTAACTCGATATAGAATGAAATCCATGACCACCTCGACTTGCATTACATCATTAAACTGGAGTGATAATTGCATCACTTTGGCCGAAATTACATTACCTTACTCGATATAGTATGAAAACCATGAAATCTCGGCTGCCATTACATCATTAAACTAGAGTGATGATTGAATCACTTAGGCTAGAATTACATCCGCTGACTCGATATAGAATGAAAACTATGACCATCTCGGCTGACATTACATCATTAAACCTGAGTGATGACTGTATCACTTAGGCTATAATTACATCACCTGACTCGATATAGAATGAAAACCATGACTATCTCGGCTGACATTACATCATTAAACTAGAGTGATGACTGTATCACTTAGGTTAGAATTACATCACCTGACTCGATATAGAATGAAAATCATAACCATATCGGTTGGCATTACATTATTCAACTAGAGTGACGACTACAACACTTGGGCTAGAGTTACATCTCCTGACTCTATATAGAATGAAAACCATGAGCATGTTGGCTGGAATTACATCATTCAGTTGGAGTGATGACTGTTGCACTTGGGCCAGAATTACATCACCTGACTCGATATAGAATGAAAACCATGACCATATCTGTTGTCATTACATCATTCAATTTGAGGGGCGACTGGAGCACTTAGGCCGAAATTACATTACCTAACTCGATATAGAATGAAAACAATGACCATCTCGGCTGGCATAATATTATTCAACTGCAGTGATGACTAGATCACTTGACTCGATATCAAATGAAAACCATGACCATCTCGGATGGCATTACATTCAACTTGAGTGACGACTGCAACACTTAGGTCAAAATTACATCACCTAACTATATATTTCATGAAAACCATAACCATCTTGGCTGGCAATGACTGCATCACTTGGCAATGAGTTACATCACTTAACTCAATATAAAATGAAAACCATGACCACCTCGGCTGGCATTTCATCATTAACCTAGAGTGATGACTGCATCACTTGGGCCAGAGTTACATCACTTAACTAGATATAGAATGAAAACCATGACCATATATGTTGTCGTTACATCATTCAACTTGAGTGACGATTGCAACACTTGGGCCGAAATTACATTACATAACTCGATATAGAATGAAAACCATGACCATCTTGGTTGGTATTATATCATTCAACTGGAGTTACGACTACATCACTTGACTTGATATCAAATGAAAACCATTACCATCTCAGCTGGCATTACATCATTCAACTTGAGTGACGAGTGCAGCACTTAGGCAGAAATTACAACACCTATATAAATATTTAATAAAAACCATAACCATCTCGGCTGGCAATACATTATTAAACTAGAGTGATGGCTGCATCACTTGGGCAAGAGTTATATCACCTGACTTGATATAGATTGAAAACCATGACCACCTCTCTACCGGGCATTACATCATTCAACTAGAGTGACGAATTCAACTAGAGTGATGACTGTAGCATATTAGTCAGAATTACATCACCTGACTCGATATATAATTACAACCATGACAATCTCGTCTGGCATTACATTATTCAACTAGAGTGACGACTATAACACTTAGGCTAGAATTACATCACATGACTCGATATATAATTAAAACCATGCCCATCTTGTTTGGCATTACATTATTCAACTAGAGTGACTACTACAACACTTGGGCAATAATTACATCTCCTGACTCTATGGCTGGTATTAAATCATTCTACTGGAGTGATGAATGCAGCACTTGAGCAGAGTTACATCACCTAACTCGATATATAATGAAATTCATGACCACCTCGACTTGCATTACATCATTAAACTGGAGTGATAATTGCATCACTTTGGCCGAAATTACATTACCTTACTCGATATAGTATGAAAACCATGAAATCTCGGCTGCCATTACATCATTAAACTAGAGTGATGATTGTATCACTTAGGCTAGAATTACATCACCTGACTCGATATAGAATGAAAACCATAACCATATTGGTTGGCATTACGTTATTCAACTAGAGTGACGACTACAACACTTGGGCTAGAGTTACATCTCCGGACTCTATATAGAATGAAAACCATGAGCATGTTGGCTGGAATTACATCATTCAGCTGCAGTGATGACTGTAGCACTTGGGCCGAAATTACATCACCTGACTCGATATAGAATGAAAACCATGACCATATCTGTTGTCATTACATAATTCAATTTGAGTGACGACTGGAGCACTTGGGCCGAAATTACATTACCTAACTCGATATAGAATGAAAACAATGACCATCTCGGCTGGCATAATATTATTCAACTGGAGTGATGACTACATCACTTGACTCGATATCAAATGAAAACCATGACCATCTCGGCTGGCATTATATTCAACTTGAGTGACGACTGCAACACTTAGGTCGAAATTACATCACCTAACTATATATTTCATGAAAACCATAATCATATTGGCTGGCAATGACTGCATCACATGGCTATGAGTTACATCACCTAACTCAATATAGAATGAAAACCATGACCACCTCGGCTTGCATTACATCATTAACCTAGAGTGATGACTGCAGTACTTGGGCCAGAGTTACATCACTTAACTAGATATAGAATGAAAACCATAACCATTTATGTTGTCGTTACATTATTCAACTTGAGTGACGATTGCAACACTTGGGCCGAAATTACATTACATAACTCGATATAGAATGAAAACCATGACCATCTTGGTTGGCATTATATCATTCAACTGGAGTGATGACTACATCACTTAACTTGATATCAAAGGAAAACCATTACCATCTCTGCTGGCATTACATCATTCAACTTGAGTGACGAGTGCAGCACTTAGGCAAAAATTACATCACCTATATAAATATTTAATAAAAACCATAACCATCTCGGCTGGCAATACATCATTAAACTAGAGTGATAACTGCATCACTTGGGCATGAGTTATATCACCTGACTTGATATAGATTGAAAACCATGACCACCTCTCGGCTGGCATTACATCATTCAACTAGAGTGACGAATTCAACTAGAGTGATGACTGTAGCATATTAGTCAGAATTACATCACCTGACTCGATATATAATTACAACCATGACAATCTCGTCTGTCATTACATTATTCAACTAGAGTGACGACTATAACACTTAGGCTAGAATTACATCACCTGATTCGATATAAAATAAAAACCGTGACCATCTCGGCTGCCATTACATTATTCAACTGGAGTGATGACTGTAGCACTTGGGCCGGAGTTACATCACCTAACTCGATATAGAATGAAATCCATGACCACATTGGCTTAAACTACATCATTAACATGGAATGTCAACTGCATCACTTGACTTGATCTCAAATGAAAACCATGACCATCTCGGCAGGAATTACATCATTCAACTTGAGTGACGACTGCAACACTTAGGCCGAAATTACATCACCTAACTAAATTTTGAATGAAAACCATAACCATCTCGGCTGGAAATACATCATTCAACTAGAGTGACGACTACATCACTTGGGCATGAGTTACATCACTTGACTCGATATCAAATGAACACCATGACCATCTCAGCCGGTATTATATTATAATTGAGTGAAGACTGCAACACTTAGGTAGAAATTACATCACCTAACTAAATATTGAATGAAAACCATAACTATCTTGGCTGCCAATTCATCATTCAACTAGAGTGACGACTGCATCACTTAGGTATGCGTTACATCACCTGACTCGATGTAGAATGAAAACCATGACCACCTCGGCTGGCGTTACATCTTTACTCTAGAGTGACGAATTCAACTAGAGTGATGATTGTAGCACTTTACACGAAATTACATCACCTGACTCGATATATAATTAAAACTATGACCATCTCGTCTAGCATTACATTATTCAACTAGAGTGACGACTGTAGCACTTTGGCCGAAATTACATCACATGACTCGATATATAATTAAAACCATGACCATCTTGTTTGGCATTACATTATTCAACTAGAGTGACGACTACAACACTTGGGCAATAATTACATCTCCTGACTCTATGGCTTGTATTAAATCATTCTCCTAGAGTGATGAATACAGCACTTGAGCAGAGTTACATCACCTAACTCGATATATAATAAAATCCATGACCACCTCGACTTGCATTACATCATTAAACTGGAGTGATAATTGCATCACTTTGGCCGAAATTACATTACCTTACTCGATATAGTATGAAAACCATGAAATCTCGGCTGCCATTACATCATTAAACTAGAGTGATGACTGTATCACTTAGGCTAGAATTACATCACCTGACTCGATATAGAATGAAAAGCATAACCATATCGGTTGGCATTACGTTATTCAACTAGAGTGACGACTACAACACTTGGGCTAGAGTTACATCTCCGGACTCGATATAGAATGAAAACCATAACCATATCGGTTGGCATTACGTTATTCAACTAGAGTGACGACTACAACACTTGGGCTAGAGTTACATCTCCGGACTCTATATAGAATGAAAACCATGAGCATGTTGGCTGGAATTACATCATTCAGCTGGAGTGATGACTGTAGCACTTGGGCCAAAATTACATCACCTGACTCGATATAGAATGAAAACCATGACCATATCTGTTGTCATTACATAATTCAATTTGAGTGACGACTGGAGAACTTGGGCCGAAATTACATTACCTAACTCGATATAGAATGAAAACAATGACCATCTCGGCTGGCATAATATTATTCAACTGGAGTGATGACTACATCACTTGACTCGATATCAAATGAAAACCATGACCATCTCGGCTGGCATTACATTCAACTTGAGTGACGATTGCAACACTTAGGTCGAAATTACATCACCTAACTATATATTTCATGAAAACCATAATCATCTTGGATGGCAATGACTGCATCACATGGCTATGAGTTACATCACCTAACTCAATATATAATGAAAACCATGACCACCTCGACTTGCATTACATCATTAACCTAGAGTGATGACTGCAGCACTTGGGCCAGAGTTACATCACTTAACTAGATATAGAATGAAAACCATAACCATTTATGTTGTCGTTACATTATTCAACTTGAGTGACGATTGCAACACTTGGGCCGAAATTACATTACATAACTCGATATAGAATGAAAACCATGACCATCTTGGTTGGCATTATATCATTCAACTGGAGTGATGACTATATCACTTAACTTGATATCAAAGGAAAACCATTACCATCTCTGCTGGCATTACATCATTCAACTTGAGTGACGAGTGCAGCACTTAGGCAAAAATTACATCACCTATATAAATATTTAATAAAAACCATAACCATCTCGGCTGGCAATATATCATTAAACTAGAGTGATGACTGCATCACTTGGGCATGAGTTATATCACCTGACTTGATATAGATTGAAAACCATGACCACCTCTCGGCTGGCATTACATTATTCAACTAGAATGACGAATTCAACTAGAGTGATGACTGTAGCATATTAGTCAGAATTACATCACCTGACTCAATATATAATTACAACCATGACAATCTCATCTGGCATTACATTATTCAACTAGAGTGACGACTATAACACTTAGGCTAGAATTACATCACCTGATTCGATATAAAATAAAAACCATGACCATCTCGGCTGCCATTACATTATTCAACTGGAGTGATTACTGTAGCACTTGGGCCGGAGTTACATCACCTAACTCGATATAGAATGAAATCCATGACCACATTGGCTTGAATTACATCATTAAACTGGAATGTCAACTGCATCACTTGACTTGATCTCAAATGAAAACCATGACCATCTCGGCAGGAATTACATCATTCAACTTGAGTGACGACTACAACACTTAGGCCAAAATTACATCACCTAACTAAATTTTGAATGAAAACCATAACCATCTCGGCTGGAAATACATCATTCAACTAGAGTGACGACTACATCACTTGGGCATGAGTTACATCACTTGACTCGATATCAAATGAACACCATGACCATCTCAGCCGGTATTATATTATAATTGAGTGAAGACTGCAACACTTAGGTAGAAATTACATCACCTAACTAAATATTGAATGAAAACCATAACTATCTCGGCTGCCAATTCATCATTCAACTAGAGTGACGACTGCATCACTTGGGCATGCGTTACATCACCTGACTCGATGTAGAATGAAAACCATGACCACCTCGGCTGGCGTTACATCTTTACTCTAGAGTGACGAATTCAACTAGAGTGATGATTGTAGCACTTTACACGAAATTACATCACCTGACTCGATATATAATTAAAACTATGACCATCTCGTCTAGCATTACATTATTCAACTAGAGTGAAGATTGTAGCACTTTGGCCGAAATTACATCACATGACTCGATATATAATTAAAACCATGACCATCTTGTTTGGCATTACATTATTCAACTAGAGTGACGACTACAACACTTGGGCAATAATTACATCTCCTGACTCTATGGCTGGTATTAAATCATTCTACTGGAGTGATGAATGCAGCACTTGAGCAGAGTTACATCACCTAACTCGATATATAATGAAATCCATGACCACCTCGACTTGCATTACATCATTAAACTGGAGTGATAATTGCATCACTTTGGCCGAAATTACATTACCTTACTCGATATAGTATGAAAACCATGAAATCTCGGCTGCCATTATATCATTAAACTAGAGTGATGATTGTATCACTTAGGCTAGAATTACATCACCTGACTCGATATAGAATGAAAACCATGACTATCTCGGCTGACATTTCATCATTAAACTAGAGTGATGACTGTATCACTTAGGTTAGAATTACATCACCTGACTCGATATAGAATGAAAACCATAACCATATCGGTTGGCATTACGTTATTCAACTAGAGTGACGACTACAACACTTGGGCTAGAGTTACATCTCCGGACTCTATATAGAATGAAAACCATGAGCATGTTGGCTGGAATTACATCATTCAGCTAGAGTGATGACTGTAGCACTTGGGCCAAAATTACATCACCTGACTCGATATAGAATGAAAACCATGACCATATCTGTTGTCATTACATAATTCAATTTGAGTGACGACTGGAGAACTTGGGCCAAAATTACATTACCTAACTCGATATAGAATGAAAACAATGACCATCTCGGCTGGCATAATATTATTCAACTGGAGTGATGACTACATCACTTGACTCGATATCAAATGAAAACCATGACCATCTCGGCTGGCATTACATTCAACTTGAGTGACGATTGCAACACTTAGGTCGAAATTACATCACCTAACTATATATTTCATGAAAACCATAATCATCTTGGATGGCAATGACTGCATCACATGGCTATGAGTTACATCACCTAACTCAATATATAATGAAAACCATGACCACCTCGGCTTGCATTACATCATTAACCTAGAGTGATGACTGCAGCACTTGGGCCAGAGTTACATCACTTAACTAGATATAGAATGAAAACCATAACCATTTATGTTGTCATTACATCATTCAATTTGAGTGACGACTTCAGCACTTGGGCAGAAATTACATTACCTAACTCGGTATAGAATGAAAACCATGACCATCTCGGCTGGCATTATATCATTCAACTGGAGTGATGACTACATCACTTGACACAATATCAAATGAAAACCATGACCATCTCGGCTGGCATGACATCATTCAACTTGAGTGACAACTGCAGCACTTGGGCCGAAATTACATTACCTATATAAATATTTAATAAAAACCATAACCATCTCGGCTGGCAATATATCATTAAACTAGAGTGATGATCGCATCACTTGGGCATGAGTTATATCACCGACTTGATATAGATTGAAAACCATGACCACCTCTCTACCGGGCATTACATTATTCAACTAGAATGACGAATTCAACTAGAGTGATGACTGTAGCATATTAGTCAGAATTACATCACCTGACTCGATATATAATTACAACCATGACAATCTCATCTGGCATTACATTATTCAACTAGAGTGACGACTATAACACTTAGGCTAGAATTACATCACCTGATTCGATATAAAATAAAAACCATGACCATCTCGGCTGCCATTACATTATTCAACTGGAGTGATTACTGTAGCACTTGGGCCGGAGTTACATCACCTAACTCGATATAGAATGAAATCCATGACCACATTGGCTTGAATTACATCATTAAACTGGAATGTCAACTGCATCACTTGACTTGATCTCAAATGAAAACCATGACCATCTCGGCAGGAATTACATCATTCAACTTGAGTGACGACTACAACACTTAGGCCAAAATTACATCACCTAACTAAATATTGAATGAAAACCATAACCATCTCGGCTGGAAATACAGCATTCAACTAGAGTGACGACTACATCACTTGGGCATGAGTTACATCACTTGAATCGATATCAAATGAACACCATGACCATCTCAGCCGGTATTATATTATAATTGAGTGAAGACTGCAACACTTAGGTAGAAATTACATCACCTAACTAAATATTGAATGAAAACCATAACTATCTCGGCTGCCAATTCATCATTCAACTAGAGTGACGACTGCATCACTTGGGCATGTGTTACATCACCTGACTCGATGTAGAATGAAAACCATGACCACCTCGGCTGGCGTTACATCTTTACTCTAGAGTGACGAATTCAACTAGAGTGATAATTGTAGCACTTTACACGAAATTACATCACCTGACTCGATATATAATTAAAACTATGACCATCTCGTCTAGCATTACATTATTCAACTAGAGTGACGACTGTAGCACTTTGGCCGAAATTACATCACATGACTAGATATATAATTAAAACCATGACCATTTTGTTTGGCATTACATTATTCAACTAGAGTGACGACTACAACACTTGGGCAATAATTACATCTCCTGACCCTATGGCTGGTATTAAATCATTCTACTGGAGTGATGAATGCAACACTTGAGCAGAGTTACATCACCTAACTCGATATATAATGAAATCCATGACCACCTCGACTTGCATTACATCATTAAACTGGAGTGATAATTGCATCACTTTGGCCGAAATTACATTACCTTACTCGATATAGTATGAAAACCATGAAATCTCGGCTGCCATTACATCATTAAACTAGAGTGATGATTGTATCACTTAGGATAGAATTACATCACCTGACTCGATATAGAATGAAAACTATGACTATATCGGCTGACATTTCATCATTAAACTAGAGTGATGACTGTATCACTTAGGTTAGAATTACATCACCTGACTCGATATAGAATGAAAACCATAACCATATCGGTTGGCATTACGGTATTCAACTAGAGTGACGACTACAACACTTGGGCTAGAGTTACATCTCCGGACTCTATATAGAATGAAAACCATGAGCATGTTGGCTGGAATTACATCATTCAGCTGGAGTGATGACTGTAGCACTTGGGCCGAAATTACATCACCTGACTCGATATAGAATGAAAACCATGACCATATCTGTTGTCATTACATCATTCAATTTGAGTGACGACTGGAGCACTTGGGCCGAAATTACATTACCTAACTCGATATAGAATGAAAACAATGACCATCTCGGCTGGCATAATATTATTCAACTGGAGTGATGACTACATCACTTGACTCGATATTAAATGAAAACCATGACCATCTCGGCTGGCATTACATTCAACTTGAGTGACGACTGCAACACTTAGGTCGAAATTACATCACCTAACTATATATTTCATGAAAACCATAATCATCTTGGATGGCAATGACTGCATCACATGGCTATGAGTTACATCACCTAACTCAATATAGAATGAAAACCATGACCACCTCGGCTTGCATTACATCATTAACCTAGAGTGATGACTGCAGCACTTGGGCCAGAGTTACATCACTTAACTAGATATAGAATGAAAACCATACCCATTTATGTTGCCGTTACATCATTCAACTTGAGTGACGATTGCAACACTTGGGCCGAAATTACATTACATAACTCGATATAGAATGAAAACCATGACCATCTTGGTTGGCATTATATCATTCAACTGGAGTGACGACTACATCACTTAACTTGATATCAAATGAAACCCATTACCATCTCACCTGGCATTACATCATTCAACTTGAGTGACGAGTGCAGCACTTAGGCAGAAATTACATCACCTATATAAATATTTAATAAAAACCATAACCATCTCGGCTGGCAATACATCATTAAACTAGAGTGATGACTGCATCACTTGGGCAAGAGTTATATCACCTGACTTGATATAGATTGAAAACCATGATCACCTCTCGGCTGGCATTACATCATTTAACTAGAGTGACGAATTCAACTAGAGTGACAACTGTAGCATATTAGTCAGAATTACATCACCTGACTCGATATATAATTACAACCATGACCATCTCGTCTGTCATTACATTATTCAACTAGAGTGATGACTATAACACTTAGGCTAGAATTACATCACCTGATTCGATATAAAATAAAAACCATGACCATCTCGGCTGCCATTACATTATTCAATTAAAGTGATGACTGTAGCACTTGGGCCGGAGTTACATCACCTAACTCGATATAGAATGAAATCCATGACCACATTGGCATGAATTACATCATTAAACTGGAGTGTCAACTGCATCACTTGACTTGATCTCAAATGAAAACCATGACCATCTCGGCAGGAATTACATCATTCAACTTGAGTGACGACTGCAACACTTAGGCCAAAATTACATCACCTAACTAAATTTTGAATGAAAACCATAACCATCTCGGCTGGAAATACATCATTCAACTAGAGTGACGACTACATCACTTGGGCATGAGTTACATCACTTGACTCCATATTGAATGAAAATTTTGACAACATTGGATGGCATTACATCATTCAACTGGAGTGCTGACTGCATCACTTAGGCAGAAATTACATTACCTAACTCGATATAGAATGAAAACCCTGACCATCTCGGCTGACATTACATCATTAAACTAGAGTAAACACTGTATCACTTAGGCTAGAATTACATCACCTGACTCGATATAGAATGAAAACCATGACCATCTCGGTTGGCATTACATCATTAAACTGGAATGATGATTGTAGCACTTCGGCCAGAATTATATCACCTGACTCGATATAGAATGAAAACCATGGCCATATTGGTTGTCATTACATCATTCAATTTGAGTGACGACTACAACACTTGGGCCAAAATTACATTACCTAACTCGATATAGAATGAAAATAATGACTATCTCGGCTTGCATTATATCATTCAACTGGAGAGACGACTATATCACTTGAATCGATATCAAATGAAAACCATGACCATCTCGGCTGGCATTACATCATTCAACTTGAGTGACAACTGCAGCACTTAGGCAGTAAATGCATCACCACACTAAATATTGAATGAAAACCATAACCATCTCGGCTGGCAATTCATCATTCAACTAGAGTGACGACTGCATCACTTGGGCATGAGTTACATCACTTGACTCGGTGTAGAAAGAAAACTATGATCACCGCGCCTGGTATTAAATCATTCAACTAGAGTGACGACTATAGAACTTTGGCCAAAATTACATCACCGGACTCGATATATAATTAAAACCATGACCATCTCATCTGGCATTACATTATTCAACTTGAGTGACGACTGCAACACTTGGGCCAGAATAACATCTCCTGACTCTATATAGAATGAATACCGTGACCATTTCGGCTAACATTACATCAATCAACTTGAGTGACAACTACAACACTTAGGCCGAAAATACAACACCTAACTCAATATAGAATGAAATCCATGACCAACTCGGCTTGCATTACATCATTAGACTGGAATAACAACTGCATCACTTAGACCGAAATTACATTACCTGACTCGATATAGAATGAAAACCATGAAATCTCGGCTGACATTACATAATTAAACTAGAGTGATGACTGTATCATATAGGCTAGAATTACATCACCTGACTCGATATAGCATGAAAACCATTACCATCTCGGCTGGCATTACATCATTCAACTAGAGTGATAACTGTAGCACTTGGGCCGAAATTACAACACCTGACCCGATATAGAATAAAAACCATGAACATATCGGTTGTCATTACATTATTCAATTTGAGTGACGACAGCAGCACTTAGGCCGAAATTACATTACCTAACTCGATGTAGAATGAAAACAATGACTATCTCGGCTGGCATTATATCATTCAACTGGAGTGACGACTACAAAACTTGAATCGATATCAAATGAAAACCATGACCATCTCGGTTGGCATTACATCATTCAACTTGAGTGATGACTACAACACTTAGGCCGAAATTGCATTACCTTACTAAATATTGAATGAAAACCATAACCATTTCGGCTGGTAATACATCATTCAACTAGAGTGACGATTGTATCACTTGGCCATGAGTTACATCACCTGACTTGATATAAAATAAAAACCATGACCACCTCGATTGGCATTATATCATTAACCTAGAGTAATGACTGCACCACTTGGGCCGGAGTCACATCACCTAACTCGATATAGAATGAAATCCATAACCACCTCGGCTTGCATTACATCATTAAACTGGAGTGACAATTTTTTCACTTAGGCCGAAACTACATTACTTGACTCGATATACAATGAAAACCATGACCATCTCAGCTGGCATTACATCATTCAGCTAGAGTGATAACTGTAACACTTGGGCCGAAGTTACATCACCTAACTCAGTATAGAATGAAATCCATGACCATCTCGGCTTGCATTACATCATTAAACTAGAGTTATGACTGTATCACTTAGGCTAGAATTACATCTACTGACTCGATATAGAATGAAAACCATGACAATCTCGGCTGGCATTACATCATTCAACTGGAGAGATGATTGTAGCACTTGGGGCGGACTTACATCACCTAACTCGATATAGAATGAAATCCATTACCACCTCGGCTTGCATTACATCATTGAACTGGTGTGACAACTGTATCACTTAGGCCGAAACTACATTACTTGACTCGATATAGAATGAAAACCATGAAATCTCTGTTGGCATTACACTATTAAACTAGAGTGATCACTGTATCATTTAGGCTAGAATTACATCACCTGGCTCAATATAGAATGAAAACCATGACCATCTTGGCTGGCATTACATCATTCAAGTGGAGTGATGACTGTAGCACTTGGGCCGAAATTACATCACCTGACTCGATATAGAATGAAAACATGACCATATCGGTTGTCATTACAATATTCAATTTGAGTGCCGACTACAACACTTGGGCCGAAATTACATTACCTAACTCGGTATAGAATGAAAACAATGACCATCTCGGCTGGCATTATATCATTCAACTGGAGTGACGATGACATCACATGACTAGATATCAAATGAAAACCATAACCATCTCGGCTGACATTACATCATTCAACTTGAGTGATGACTGCAAAACTTAGGCTGAAATTACATCACCTAACTAAATATTGAATAAAAACCATAACCATCTCGGCTGGCAATACATCATTCAACTAGAGTGACGACTACATCACTCGGGCATGAGTTATATCACATGACTAGATATAGAATGAAAACCATGAACACTTCGGCTGTCATTACATCATTCAACTAGAGTGACGAATTCAATAAGAGTGAAGACTGTAGCACATTAGCCGAAATTACAACACCTGACTCGATATATATTTAAAAGCATGACCACCTCATCTGGCATTACATTATTCAACTTGAGTGACTACTGCAACACTTAGGCCGAATTACATCACCCAACTAAATACTGAATGAAACCCATAACCATCTCGGCTGGCAATACATCATTCAACTAGAGTGACGACTGCATCACTTGGGCATGAGTTACATAACTTAAGTCGATATTGAATGAAAATTATGACCACATTGGCTGGCATTACATCATTCAACTGGAGTGATGACTGCATCACTTAGGCCGAAATTACATTACCTTACTCGATATAGAATGAAAACCATGACCATCTCGGCTGCCATTACATCATTAAACTAAAGTGATGGTTGTATCACTTAGGCTAGAATTACATCACCTGACTCGATATAGCATGAAAACCATGACCATCTCGGCTGGCATTACATCATTCAACTAGAGTGATAACTGTAGCACTTGGGCCGAAATTACAACACCTGACCCGATATAGAATAAAAACCATGAACATATCGGTTGCCATTACATTATTCAATTTGAGTGACGACAGCAGGACTTGGGCCGAAATTACATTACCTAACTCGATATAGAATGAAAACAATGACTATCTCGGCTGGCATTATATCATTCAACTGGAGTGACGACTACATAACTTGAATCGATATCAAATGAAAACCATGACCATCTCGGTTGGCATTACATCATTCAACTTGAGTGATGACTACAACACTTAGGCCGAAATTGCATTACCTTACTAAATATTGAATGAAAACCATAACCATTTCGGCTGGTAATACATCATTCAACTAGAGTGACGATTGTATCACTTGGCCATGAGTTACATCACCTGACTTGATATAAAATAAAAACCATGACCACCTCGATTGGCATTATATCATTAACCTAGAGTAATGACTGCACCACTTGGGCCGGAGTCACATCACCTAACTCGATATAGAATGAAATCCATGACCACCTCGGCTTGCATTACATCATTAAACTGGAGTGACAATTTTTTCACTTAGGCCGAAACTACATTACTTGACTCGATATAGAATGAAAACCATGACCATCTCAGCTGGCATTACATCATTCAGCTAGAGTGATAATCAGAACACTTGGGCCGAAGTTACATCACCTAACTCAGTATAGAATGAAATCCATGACCATCTCGGCTTGCATTACATCATTAAACTAGAGTTATGACTGTATCACTTAGGCTAGAATTACATCTACTGACTCGATATAGAATGAAAACCATGACCATCTAGGATGGCATTACATCATTCAACTGGAGAGATGATTGTAGCACTTGGGGCGGACTTACATCACCTAACTCGATATAGAATGAAATCCATGACCACCTCGACTTGCATTACATCATTGAACTGGTGTGACAACTGTATCACTTAGGCCGAAACTACATTACTTGACTCGATATAGAATGAAAACCATGAAATCTCTGTTGGCATTACATTATTAAACTAGAGTGATCAATGTATCATTTAGGCTAGAATTACATCACCTGGCTCAATATAGAATGAAAACCATGACCATCTTGGCTGGCATTACATCATTCAAGTGGAGTAATGACTGTAGCACTTGGGCCGAAATTACATCACCTGACTCGATATAGAATGAAAAGCATGACCATATCGGTTGTCATTACAATATTCAATTTGAGTGCCGACTACAACACTTGGGCCGAAATTACATTACCTAACTCGGTATAGAATGAAAACAATGACCATCTCGGCTGGCATTATATCATTCAACTGGAGTGACGATGACATCACTTGACTCGATATCAAATGAAAACCATAACCATCTCGGCTGACATTACATCATTCAACTTTAGTGACGACTGCAACACTTAGGCTGAAATTACATCACCTAACTAAATATTGAATAAAAACCATAACCATCTCGGCTGGCAATACATCATTCAACTAGAGTGACGACTACATCACTCGGGCATGAGGTATATCACATAACTAGATATAGAATGAAAACCATGAACACTTCGGCTGTCATTACATCATTCAACTAGAGTGACGAATTCAAAAAGAGTGAAGACTGTAGCACATTAGCCGGAATTACAACACCTGACTCGATATATATTTAAAAGCATGACCACCTTATCTGGCATTACATTATTCAACTTGAGTGACTACTGCAACACTTAGGCCGAAATTACATCACCTAAGTAAATTCTTAATGAAACCCATAACCATCTCGGCTAGCATTACATCATTCAACTTGAGTGACGACTGCAGCACTTGGGCATGAGTTACATCACTTAAGTCGATATTGAATGAAAATTATGACCAACTCAGCTTGCATTACATCATTAGACTGGAATAACAACTGCATCACTTAGACCGAAATTACATTACCTGACTCGATATAGAATGAAAACCATGAAATCTCGGCTGACATTACATCATTAAACTAGAGTGATGACTGTATCACTTAGGCTAGAATTACATCACCTGACTCGATATAGCATGAAAACCATGACCATCTCGGCTGGCATTACATCATTCAACTAGAGTGATAACTGTAGCACTTGGGCCGAAATTACAACACCTGACCCGATATAGAATAAAAACCATGAACATATCGATTGCCATTACATTATTCAATTTGAGTGACGACAGCAGCACTTGGGCCAAAATTACATTACCTAACTCGATATAGAATGAAAACAATGACTATCTCGGCTGGCATTATATCATTCAACTGGAGTGACGATGACATCACTTGAATCGATATCAAATGAAAACCATAACCATCTCGGCTGACATTACATCATTCAACTTGAGTGACGACTGCAACACTTAGGCTGAAATTACATCACCTAACTAAATATTGAATAAAAACCATAACCATCTCGGCTGGCAATACATCATTCAACTAGAGTAACGACTACATCACTCGGGCATGAGTTATATCACATGACTAGATATAGAATGAAAACCATGAACACTTCGGCTGGCATTACATCATTCAACTAGAGTGACGAATTCAATAAGAGTGAAGACTGTAGCACATTAGCCGGAATTACAACACCTGACTCGATATATATTTAAAAGCATGACCACCTCATCTGGCATTACATTATTCAACTTGAGTGATAACTGCAACACTTAGGCCGAAATTACATCACCCAACCAAATACTGAATGAAACCCATAACCATCTCGGCTGGCAATACATCATTCAACCAGAGTGACGACTGCATCACTTGGGCATGAGTTACATCACTTAAGTCGATATTGAATGAAAATTTTGACCACATTGGCTGGCATTACATCATTCAACTGGAGTGATGACTGCATCACTTAGGCCGAAATTACATTACCTGACTCGATATAGAATAAAAACCATGACCATCTCGGCTGCCATTACATCATTAAACTAAAGTGATGACTGTATCACTTAGGCTAGATTTACATCACCTGACTCGATATAGCATGAAAACCATGACCATCTCGGCTGGCATTACATCATTCAACTAGAGTGATAACTGTAGCACTTGGGCCAAAATTACAACACCTGACCCGATATAGAATAAAAACCATGAAGATATCGGTTGCCATTACATTATTCAATTTGAGTGACGACAGCAGCACTTGGGCCGAAATTACATTACCTAACTCGATATAGAATGAAAACAATGACTATCTCGGCTGGCATTATATCATTCAACTGAAGTGACGACTACATAACTTGAATCGATATCAAATGAAAACCATGACCATCTCGGTTGGCATTACATCATTCAACTTGAGTGATGACTACAACACTTAGGCCGAAATTGCATTACCTTACTAAATATTGAATGAAAACCATAACCATTTCGGCTGGTAATACATCATTCAACTAGAGTGACGATTGTATCACTTGGCCATGAGTTACATCACTTGACTTGATATAAAATAAAAACCATGACCACCTCGATTGGCATTACATCATTAACCTAGAGTAATGACTGCATCACTTGGGCCGGAGTCACATCACCTAACTCGATATAGAATGAAATCCATGACCACCTCGGCTTGCATTACATCATTAAACTGGAGTGACAATTTTTTCACTTAGGCCGAAACTACATTACTTGACTCGATATAGAATGAAAACCATGACCATCTCAGCTGGCATAACATCATTCAGCTAGAGTGATAACTGTAACACTTGGGCCGAAGTTACATCACCTAACTCAGTATAGAATGAAATCCATGACCATCTCGGCTTGCATTACATCATTAAACTAGAGTTATGACTGTATCACTTAGGCTAGAATTACATCTACTGACTGGATATAGAATGAAAACCATGACCATCTCAGCTGGCATTACATCATTCAACTGGAGAGATGATTGTAGCACTTGGGGCGGACTTACATCACCTAACTCGATATAGAATGAAATCCATGACCACCTCGGCTTGCATTACATCATTGAACTGGTGTGACAACTATATCACTTAGGCCGAAACTACATTACTTGACTCGATATAGAATGAAAACCATGAAATCTCTGTTGGCATTACATTATTAAACTAGAGTGATCACTGTATCATTTAGGCTAGAATTACATCACCTGGCTCAATATAGAATGAAAACCATGACCATCTTAGCTGGCATTACATCATTCAAGTGGAGTGATGACTGTAGCACTTGGGCCGAAATTACATCACCTGACTCGATATAGAATGAAAAGCATGACCATATCGGTTGTCATTACAATATTCAATTTGAGTGCCGATTACAACACTTGGGCCGAAATTACATTACCTAACTCGGTATAGAATGAAAACAATGACCATCTCGGCTGGCATTATATCATTCAACTGGAGTGACGATGACATCACTTGACTCGATATCAAATGAAAACCATAACCATCTCGGCTGACATTACATCATTCAACTTGAGTGACGACTGCAACACTTAGGCTGAAATTACATCACCTAACTAAATATTGAATAAAAACCATAACCATCTCGGCTGGCAATACATCATTCAACTAGAGTGATGACTACATCACTCGGGCATGAGTTATATCACATGACTAGATATAGAATGAAAACCATGAACACTTCGGCTGTCATTACATCATTCAACTAGAGTGACGAATTCAATAAGAGTGAAGACTGTAGCACATTAGCCGGAATTACAACACCTGACTCGATATATATTTAAAAGCATGACCACCTCATCTGGCATTACATTATTCAACTTGAGTGACTACTGCAACACTTAGGCCGAAATTACATCACCTAACTAAATTCTGAATGAAACCCATAACCATCTCGGCTAGCATTACATCATTCAACATGAGTGACGACTGCAGCACTTGGGCATGAGTTACATCACTTAAGTCGATATTGAATGAAAATTATGACCAACTCGGCTTGCATTACATCATTAGACTGGAATAACAACTGCATCACTTAGACCGAAATTACATTGCCTGACTCGATATAGAATGAAAACCATGAAATCTCGGCTGACATTACATCATTAAACTAGAGTGATGACTGTATCACTTAGGCTAGAATTACATCACCTGACTCGATATAGCATGAAAACCATGACCATCTCGGCTGGCATTACATCATTCAACTAGAGTGATAACTGTAGCACTTGGGCCGAAATTACAACACCTGACCCGATATAGAATAAAAACCATGACCATATCGGTTGTCATTACAATATTCAATTTGAGTGCCGACTATAACACTTGGGCCCAAATTACATTACCTAACTCGGTATATAATGAAAACAATGACCATCTCGGCTGGCATTATATCATTCAACTGGAGTGATGATGACATCACTTGACTCGATATCAAATGAAAACCATAACCATCTCGGCTGACATTACATCATTCAACTTGAGTGACGACTGCAACACTTAGGCTGAAATTACATCACCTAACTAAATATTGAATAAAAACCATAACCATGTCGGCTGGCAATACATCATTCAACTAGAGTGACGACTACATCACTCGGGCATGAGTTATATCACATGACTAGATATAGAATGAAAACCATGAACACTTCGGCTGGCATTACATCATTCAACTAGAGTGACGAATTCAATAAGAGTGAAGACTGTAGCACATTAGCCAGATTTACAACACCTGACTCGATATATATTTAAAAGCATGACCACCTCATCTGGCATTACATTATTCAACTTGAGTGACTTCTGCAACACTTAGGCCGAAATTACATCACCCAACTAAATACTGAATGAAACCCATAACCATCTCGGCTGGCAATACATCATTCAACTAGAGTGACGACTGCATCACTTAGGCATGAGTTACATCACTTAAGTCGATATTGAATGAAAATTATGACCACATTGGCTGGCATTACATCATTCAACTGGAGTGATGACTGCATCACTTAGGCGGAAATTACATTACCTGACTCGATATAGAATGAAAACCATGACCATCTCGGCTGCCATTACATCATTAAACTAGAGTGATGACTGTATCACTTAGGCTAGAATTACATCACCTGACTCGATATAGCATGAAAACCATGACCATCTCGGCTGGCATTACATCATTCAACTAGAGTGATAACTGTAGCACTTGGGCCGAAATTACAACACCTGACCCGATATAGAATAAAAACCATGAACATAACGGTTGTCATTACATTATTCAATTTGAGTGACGACAGCAGCACTTGGGCCGAAATTACATTACCTAACTCGATATAGAATGAAAATAATGACTATCTCGGCTGGCATTATATCATTCAACTGGAGTGACGACTACATAACTTGAATCAATATCAAATGAAAACCATGACCATCTCGGTTGGCATTACATCATTCAACTTGAGTGATGACTACAACACTTAGGCCGAAATTGCATTACCTTACTAAATATTGAATAAAAACCATAACCATTTCGGCTGGTAATAGATCATTCAACTAGAGTGACGATTGTATCACTTGGCCATGAGTTACATCACCTGACTTGATATAAAATAAAAACCATGACCACCTCGATTGGCATTACATCATTAACCTAGAGTAATGACTGCATCACTTGGGCCGGAGTCACATCACCTAACTCGATATAGAATGAAATCCATGACCACCTCGGCTTGCATTACATCATTAAACTGGAGTGACAATTTTTTCACTTAGGCCGAAACTACATTACCTGACTCGATATAGAATGAAAACCATGACCATCTCAGCTGGCATTACATCATTCACTAGAGTGATAATCAGAACACTTGGGCCGAAGTTACATCACCTAACTCAGTATAGAATGAAATCCATGACCATCTCGGCTTGCATTACATCATTAAACTAGAGTTATGACTGTATCACTTAGGCTAGAATTACATCTACTGACTCGATATAGAATGAAAACCATGACCATCTCGGCTGGCATTACATCATTCAACTGGAGAGATGATTGTAGCACTTGTGGCGGACTTACATCACCTAACTCGATATAGAATGAAATCCATGACCACCTCGGCTTGCATTACATCATTGAACTGGTGTGATAACTGTATCACTTAGGCCGAAACTACATTACTTGACTCGATTTAGAATGAAAACCATGAAATCTCTGTTGGCATTACATTATTAAACTAGAGTGATCACTGTATCATTTAGGCTAGAATTACATCACCTGGCTCAATATAGAATGAAAACCATGACCATCTTGGCTGGCATTACATCATTCAAGTGGAGTGATGACTGTAGCACTTGGGCCGAAATTACATCACCTGACTCGATATAGAATGAAAAGCATGACCATATCGGTTGTCATTACAATATTCAATTTGAGTGCCGACTATAACACTTGGGCCGAAATTACATTACCTAACTCGGTATAGAATGAAAACAATGACCATCTCGGCTGGCATTATATCATTCAACTGGAGTGACGATCACATCACTTGACTCGATATCAAATGAAAACCATAACCATCTCGGCTGACATTACATCATTCAACTTGAGTGACGACTGCAACACTTAGGCTGAAATTACATCACCTAACTAAATATTCAATAAAAACCATAACCATCTCGGCTGGCAATACATCATTCAACTAGAGTAACGACTACATCACTCGGGCATGAGTTATATCACATGACTAGATATAGAATGAAAACCATGAACACTTCGGGTGTCATTACATCATTCAACTAGAGTGACGAATTCAATAAGAGTGAAGACTGTAGCACATTTGCCGGAATTAGAACACCTGACTCGATATATATTTAAAAGCATGACCACCTCATCTGGCATTACATTATTCAACTTGAGTGACTACTGCAACACTTAGGCCGAAATTACATCACCCAACTAAATACTGAATGAAACCCATAACCATCTCGGCTGGCAATACATCATTCAACTAGAGTGACGACTGCATCACTTGGGCATGAGTTACATCACTTAAGTCGATATTGAATGAAATTTATGACCACATTGGCTGGCATTACATCATTCAACTGGAGTGATGACTGCATCACTTAGGCCGAAATTACATTACCTGACTCGATATAGAATGAAAACCATGACCATCTCGGCTGCCATTACATCATTAAACTAGAGTGATGACTGTATCACTTAGGCTAAAATTACATCACCTGACTCGATATAGCATGAAAACCATGACCATCTCGGCTGGCATTACATCATTCAACTAGAGTGATAACTGTAGCACTTGGGCCAAAATTACAACACCTGACCCGATATAGAATAAAAACCATGAACATAACAGTTGTCATTACATTATTCAATTTGAGTGACGACAGCAGCACTTGGGCCGAAATTACATTACCTAACTCGATATAGAATGAAAACAATGACTATCTCGGCTGGCATTATATCATTCAACTGGAGTGACGACTACATAACTTGAATCGATATCAAATGAAAACCATGACCATCTCGGTTGGCATTACATCATTCAACTTGAGTGATGACTACAACACTTAGGCCGAAATTGCATTACCTTACTAAATATTGAATGAAAACCATAACCATTTCGGCTGGTAATACATCATTCAACTAGAGTGACGATTGTATCACTTGGCCATGAGTTATATCACCTGACTTGATATAAAATAAAAACCATGACCACCTCGATTGGCATTACATCATTAACCTAGAGTAATGACTGCATCACTTGGGTCGGAGTCACATCACCTAACTCGATATAGAATGAAATCCATGACCACCTCGGCTTACATTACATCATTAAACTGGAGTGACAATTTTTTCACTTAGGCCGAAACTACATTACCTGACTCGATATAGAATGAAAACCATGACCATCTCAGCTGGCATTACATCATTCAGCTAGAATGATAACTGTAACACTTGGGCCGAAGTTACATCACCTAACTCAGTATAGAATGAAATCCATGACCATCTCGGCTTGCATTACATCATTAAACTAGAGTTATGACTGTATCACTTGGGCTAGAATTACATCTACTGACTCGATATAGAATGAAAACCATGACCATCTCGGCTGGCATTACATCATTCAACTGGAGAGATGATTGTAGCACTTGGGGCGGACTTACATCACCTAACTCGATATAGAATGAAATCCATGACCACCTCGGCTTGTATTACATCATTGAACTGGTGTGATAACTGTATCACTTAGGCCGAAACTACATTACTTGACTCGATATAGAATAAAAACTATGAAATCTCTGTTGGCATTACATTATTAAACTAGAGTGATCACTGTATCATTTAGGCTAGAATTACATCACCTGGCTCAATATAGAATGAAAACCATGACCATCTTGGCTGGCATTACATCATTCAAGTGGAGTGATGACTGTAGCACTTGGGCCGAAATTACATCACCTGACTCGATATAGAATGAAAAGCATGACCATATCGGTTGTCATTACAATATTCAATTTGAGTGCCGACTATAACACTTGGGCCGAAATTACATTACCTAACTCGGTATATAATGAAAACAATGACCATCTCGGCTGGCATTATATCATTCAACTGGAGTGACGATGACATCACTTGACTCGATATCAAATGAAAACCATAACCATCTCGGCTGACATTACATCATTCAACTTGAGTGACGACTGCAACACTTAGGCTGAAATTACATCACCTAACTAAATATTGAATAAAAACAATAACCATGTCGGCTGGCAATACATCATTCAACTAGAGTGACGACTACATCACTCGGGCATGAGTTATATCACATGACTAGATATAGAATGAAAACCATGAACACTTCGGCTGTCATTACATCATTCAACTAGAGTGACGAATTCAATAAGAGTGAAGACTGTAGCACATTAGCCGGAATTACAACACCTGACTCGATATATATTTAAAAGCATGACCACCTCATCTGGCATTACATTATTCAACTTGAGTGACTACTGCAACACTTAGGCCGAAATTACATCACCCAACTAAATACTGAATGAAACCCATAACCATCTCGGCTGGCAATACATCATTCAACTAGAGTGACGACTGCATCACTTGGGCATGAGTTACATCACTTAAGTCGATATTGAATGAAAATTATGACCACATTGGCTGGCATTACATCATTCAACTGGAGTGATGACTGCATCACTTAGGCCGAAATTACATTACCTGACTCGATATAGAATGAAAACCATGACCATCTCGGCTGCCATTACATCATTAAACTATAGTGATGACTGTATCACTTAGGCTAGAATTACATCACCTGACTCGATATAGCATGAAAACCATGAGCATCTCGGTTGGCATTACATCATTCAACTAGAGTGATAACTGTAGCACTTGGGCCGAAATTACAACACCTGACCCGATATAGAATAAAAACCATGAACATATCGGTTGCCATTACATTATTCAATTTGAGTGACGACAGCAACACTTGGGCCGAAATTACATTAACTAACTCGATATAGAATGAAAACAATGACTATCTCGGCTGGCATTATATCATTCAACTGGAGTGACGACTACATAACTTGAATCGATATCAAATGAAATCCATGACCATCTCGGTTGGCATTACATCATTCAACTTGAGTGATGACTACAACACTTAGGCCGAAATTGCATTACCTTACTAAATATTGAATGAAAACCATAACCATTTCGGCTGGTAATACATCATTCAACTAAAGTGACGATTGTATCACTTGGTCATGAGTTACATCACCTGACTTGATATAAAATAAAAACCATGACCTCCTCGATTCGCATTACATCATTAACCTAGAGTAATGACTGCATCACTTGGGCCGGAGTCACATCACCTAACTCGATATAGAATGAAATCCATGACCACATCGGCTTGCATTACATCATCAAACTGGAGTGACAATTTTTTCACTTAGGCCGAAACTACATTACTTGACTCGATATAGAATGAAAACCATGACCATCTCAGCTGGCATTACATCATTCAGCTAGAGTGATAACTGTAACACTTGGACCGAAGTTACATCACCTAACTCAGTATAGAATGAAATTCATGACCATCTCGCCTTGCATTACATCATTAAACTAGAGTTTTGACTGTATCACTTAGGCTAGAATTACATCTACTGACTCGATATAGAATGAAAACCATGACCATCTCGGCTGGCATTACATCATTCAACTGGAGAGATGATTGTAGCACTTGGGGCGGACTTACATCACCTAACTCGATATAGAATGAAATCCATGACCACCTCTGCTTGCATTACATCATTAAACTGGTGTGACAACTGTATCACTTAGGCCGAAGCTACATTACTTGACTCGATATAGAATGAAAACCATGATATCTCTGTTGGCATTACATTATTAAACTATAGTGATCACTGTATCATTTCGGCTAGAATTACATCACCTGGCTCAATATAGAATGAAAACCATGACCACATTGGCTGGCATTACATCATTCAACTGGAGTGATGACTGCATCACTTAGGCCGAAATTACATTACCTGACTCGATATAGAATGAAAACCATGACTATCTCGGCTGCCATTACATCATTACACTAGAGTGATGACTGTATCACTTAGGCTAGAATTACATCACCTGACTCGATATAGCATGAAAACCATGACCATCTCGGTTGGTATTACATCATTCAACTAGAGTGATAACTGTAGCACTTGGGCCGAAATTACAACACCTGACCCGATATAGAATAAAAACCATGAACATATCGGTCGCCATTACATTATTCAATTTGAGTGACGACAGCAGCACTTGTTCCGAAATTACATTACCTAACTCGATATAGAATGAAAACAATGACTATCTCGGCTTGCATTATATCATTCAACTGGAGTGTCGACTACATAACTAGAATCGATATCAAATGAAAACCATGACCATCTCGGTTGGCATTACATCATTCAACTTGAGTGATGACTACAACACTTAGGCCGAAATTGCATTACCTTACTAAATATTGAATGAAAACCATAACCATTTCGGCTGGTAATACATCATTCAACTAGAGTGACGATTGTATCACTTGGCCATGAGTTACATCACCTGACTTGATATAAAATAAAAACCATGACCACCTCGATTGGCATTACATCATTAACCTAGAGTAATGACTGCATCACTTGGGTCGGAGTCACATCACCTAACTCGATATAGAATGAAATCCATGACCACCTCGGCTTGCATTACATCATTAAACCGAGTGACAATTTTTTCACTTAGGCCGAAACTACATTACCCGACTCGATATAGAATGAAAACCATGACCATCTCGGTGATATTACATCATTCACTAGAGTGATAATCAGAACACTTGTGCCGGTTACATCACCTAACTCAAGATAGAATGAAATCCATGACCATCTCGGCTTGCATTACATCATTAAACTAGAGTTATGATCGTATCACTTAGGCTAGAATTACATCTACCGACTCGATATAGAATGAAAACCATGACCATCTCTACCGCATTACATCATTCAACCGAGAGATGATTGTAGCACTTGGGGCGGACTTACATCACCTAACTCGATATAGAATGAAATCCATGACCACCACGGTTTGCATTACATCATTGAACCGTGTGACAATCATATCACTTAGGCCGAAACTACATTACTTGACTCGATATAGAATGAAAACCATGAAATCTCTGTTGGCATTACATTATTAAACTAGAGTGATCACTGTATCATTTAGGCTAGAATTACATCACCTGGCTCAATATAGAATGAAAACCATGACCATCTTGGCTGGTATTACATCATTCAAGTGGAGTGATGACTGTAGCACTTGGGCCGAAATTACATCACCTGACTCGATATAGAATGAAAAGCACGACCATATCGGTTGTCATTACAATATTCAATTGGAGTGCCGACTACAACACTTGGGCCGAAATTACATTACCTAACTCGGTATATAATGAAAACAATGATCATCTCGGCTGGCATTATATCATTCAACTGGAGTGACGATGACATCACTTGACTCGATATCAAATGAAAACCATAACTATCTCGGCTGACATTACATCATTCAACTTGAGTGACGACTGCAACACTTAGGCTGAAATTACATCACCTAACTAAATATTGAAAAAAACCATAACCATCTCGGCTGGCAATACATCATTCAACTAGAGTGACGACTACATCACTTGGGCATGAGTTATATCACATGACTAGATATAGAATGAAAACCATGAACACTTCGGCTGGCATTACATCATTCAACTAGAGTGATGAATTCAATAAGAGTGAAGACTGTAGCACATTAGCCGGAATTACAACACCTGACTCGATATATATTTAAAAGCATGACCACCTCATCTGGCATTACATTATTCAACTTGAGTGACTACTGCAACACTTAGGCCGAAATTACATCACCCAACTAAATACTGAATGAAACCCATAACCATCTCGGCTGGCAATACATCATTCAACTAGAGTGACGACTGCATCACTTGGGCATGAGTTACATCACTTAAGTCGATATTGAATGAAAATTATGACCACATTGGCTGGCATTACATCATTCAACTGAAGTGATGACTGCATCACTTAGGCCGAAATTACATTACCTGACTCGATATAGAATGAAAACCATGACCATCTCAGCTGCCATTACATCATTAAACTAGAGTGATGATTGTATCACTTAGGCTAGAATTACATCACCTGACTCGATATAGCATGAAAACCATGACCATCTCGGCTGGCATTACATCATTCAACTAGAGTGATAACTGTAGCACCTGGGCCGAAATTACAACACCTGACCCGATATAGAATAAAAACCATGAACATAACGGTTGTCATTACATTATTCAATTTGAGTGACGACAGCAGCACTTGGGCCGAAATTACATTACCTAACTCGATATAGAATGAAAACAATGACTATCTCGGCTGGCATTATATCATTCAACTGGAGTGACGACTACATAACTTGAATCGATATCAAATGAAAACCATGACTATCTCGGTTGGCATTACATCATTCAACTTGAGTGATGACTACAACACTTAGGCCGAAATTGCATTACCTTACTAAATATTGAATGAAAACCATAACCATTTCGGCTGGTAATAGATCATTCAACTAGAGTGACGATTGTATCACTTAGCCATGAGTTACATCACCTGACTTGATATAAAATAAAAACCATGACCACCTCGATTGCCATTACATCATTAACCTAGAGTAATGACTGCATCACTTGGGCCGGAGTCACATCACCTAACTCGATATAGAATGAAATCCATGACCACCTCGGCTTGCATTACATCATTAAACTGGAGTGACAATTTTTTCACTTAGGCCGAAACTACATTACTTTACTCGATATAGAATGAAAACCATGACCATCTCAGCTGGCATTACATCATTCAGCTAGAGTGATAACTGTAACACTTGGGCTAAAGTTACATCACCTAACTCAGTATATAATGAAATCCATGACCATCTCGGCTTGCATTACATCATTAAACTAGAGTTATGACTGTATCACTTAGGCTAGAATTACATCTACTGACTCGATATAGAATGAAAACCATGACCATCTCGGCTGGCATTACATCATTCAACTGGAGAGATGATTGTAGCACTTGGGGCGGACTTACATCACCTAACTCGATATAGAATGAAATCCATGACCACCTCGGTTGCATTACATCATTGAACTGGTGTGACAACTGTATCACTTAGGCCGAAACTACATTCCTTGACTCGATATAGAATGAAAACCATGAAATCTCTATTGGAATTCCATTATTAAACTATAGTGATCACTGTATCATTTAGGCTAGAATTACATCATCTGGCTCAATATAGAATGAAAACCATGACCATCTTGGCTGGCATTACATCATTCAAGTGGAGTGATGACTGTAGCACTTGGGCCGAAATTACATCACCTGACTCGATATAGAATGAAAAGCATGACCATATCCGTTGTCATTACAATATTCAATTTGAGTGCCGACTACAACACTTGGGCCGAAATTACATTACCTAACTCGGTATAGAATGAAAACAATGACCATCTCGGCTGGCATTATATCATTCAACTGGAGTGACCATCACATCACTTGACTCGATATCAAATGAAAACCATAACCATCTCGGCTGACATTACATCATTCAACTTGAGTGACGACTGCAACACTTAGGCTGAAATTACATCACCTAACTAAATATTGAATAAAAACCATAACCATCTCGGCTGGCAATACATAATTCCACTAGAGTGACGACTACATCACTTGGGCATGAGTTATATCACATGACTAGATATAGAATGAAAACCATGAACACTTCGGCTGGCATTACATCATTCAACTAGAGTGACGAATTCAATAAGAGTGAAGACTGTAGCACATTAGCCGGAATTACAACACCTGACTCGATATATATTTAAAAGCATGACCACCTCATCTGGCATTACATTATTCAACTTGAGTGACTACTGCAACACTTAGGCCGAAATTACATCACCCAACTAAATACTGAATGAAACCCATAACCATCTCGGCTGGCAATACATCATTCAACTAGAGTGACGACTGCATCACTTGGGCATGAGTTACATCACTTAAGTCGATATTGAATGAAAATTATGACCACATTGGCTGGCATTACATCATTCAACTGAAGTGATGACTGCATCACTTAGGCCGAAATTACATTACCTGACTCGATATAGAATGAAAACCATGACCATCTCAGCTGCCATTACATCATTAAACTAGAGTGATGATTGTATCACTTAGGCTAGAATTACATCACCTGACTCGATATAGCATGAAAACCATGACAAACTCGGTTGTCAGTACATCATTAAATTTGAGTGACGACTGCAACACTTCGGCCAAAATTACATTACTTGACTCGATATAGAATGAAAACCATGACCATATCGGTTGTCATTACATCATTCAATTTGAGTAACGACTTCAGCACTTGGGCCGAAATTACATTACCTAACTCGATATAGAATGAAAACCATGACCATCTCGGCTGACATTATAGCATTCATCTAGAGTGACGACTACATCACTTGACTCGATATCAAATGAAAACCATATCCATCTCGGCTAGCATGACATCATTCAACTTGAGTGACAACTGCAACACTTAGGCCGAAATTGCATTACCTTACTAAATATTGAATGAAAACCATAACCATTTCGGGCCGGTAATACATCATTCAACTAGAGTGACGATTGTATCACTTGGCCATGAGTTACATCACCCGACTTGATATAAAATAAAAACCATGACCACCTCGATTGGCATTACATCATTAACCTAGAGTAATGGTCGCATCACTTGGGCCTGAGTCACATCGCCTAACTCGATATAGAATGAAATCCAGACCACCTCGGCTTGCATTACATCATTAAACCGAGGACAATTTTTTCACTTAGGCCGAAACTACATTACTTGACTCGATATAGAATGAAAACCATGACCATCTCGGTGGCATTACATCATTCACTAGAGTGATAATCAGAACACTTGTGCCGAAGTTACATCACCTAACTCAGTATAGAATGAAATCCATGACCATCTCGGCTTGCATTACATCATTAAACTAGAGTTATGACTGTATCACTTAGGCTAGAATTACATCTACTGACTCGATATAGAATGAAAACCATGACCATCTCGGCTGGCATTACATCATTCAACTGGAGAGATGATTGTAGCACTTGGGGCGGACTTACATCACCTAACTCGATATAGAATGAAATCCATGACCACCTCGGCTTGCATTACATCATTGAACTGGTGTGACAACTGTATCACTTAGGCCGAAACTACATTACTTGACTCGATATAGAATGAAAACCATGAAATCTTTGTTGGCATTACATTATTAAGCTAGAGTGATCACTGTATCATTTAGGCTAGAAATACATCACCTGGCTCAATATAGAATGAAAACCATGACCATCTTGGCTGGCATTAGATCATTCAAGTGGAGTGATGACTGTAGCACTTGGGCCGAAATTACATCACCTGACTCGATATAGAATGAAAAGCATGACCATATCCGTTGTCATTACAATATTCAATTTGAGTGCCGACTACAACACTTGGGCCGAAATTACATTACCTAACTCGGTATAGAATGAAAACAATGACCATCTCGGCTGGCATTATATCATTCTACTGGAGTGACGATGACATCACTTGACTCGATATCAAATGAAAACCATAACCATCTCGACTGACATTACATCATTCAACTTGAGTGACGACTGCAAAACTTAGGCTGAAATTACATCACCTAACTAAATACTGAATAAAAACCATAACCATCTCGGCTGGCAATACATCATTCAACTAGAGTGACGACTGCATCACTTGGGCATGAGTTACATCACTTAAGTCGATATTGAATGAAAATTATGACCACATTGGCCGGCATTACATCATTCAACTGGAGTGCTGACTGCATCACTTAGGCCGAAATTACATTACCTGACTCGATATAGAATGAAAACCATGACCATCTCGGCTGACATTACATCATTAAACTAGAGTGATGACTGTATCATTTAGGGTAGAATTACATCACCTGACTCGATATAGAATGAAAACCATGACCATCTCGGTTGGGATTACATCATTCAACTTGAATGATGATTGTAGCACTTGGTCCGGAATTATATCACCTGACTCGATATAGAATGAAAACCATGACCATATCGGTTGTCATTACATCATTCAATTTGAGTGACAACTACAACACTTGGGCCAAAATTACATTACCTAACTCGATATAGAATGAAAATAATGACAATCTCGGCTGCCATTATATCATTCAACTGGAGTGACGACTATATCACTTGAATCGATATCAAATGAAAACCATGACCATCTCGGCCGGCATTACATCATTCAACTTGAGTGACGACTGCAGCACTTAGGCAGTAAATGTATCACCTCACTAAATATTGAATAAAAACCATAACCATCTCGGCTGGTAATTCATCATTCAACTAGAGTGACGACTGTATCACTTAGGCATGAGTTACATCACTTGACTCGATATAGAATGAAAACTATGATCACCTCGCCTGGTATTAAATCATTCAACTAGAGTGACGACTATAGAACTTTGACCCAAATTACATCACCGGACTCGATATATAATTAAAACCATGACCATCTCATCTGGCATTACATTATTCAATTTGAGTGACGACTACAACACATGGGCCAGAATAACATCTCCTGACTCTATATAGAATAAATACCGTGACCATTTCGGCTAGCATTACATCATTTAACTTGAGTGACGACTGCAGCACTTAGACCGAAATTACAACACCTAACTCATTATAGAATGAAATCCATGACCAACTCGGCTTGCATTACATCATTAGACTGGAATAACAATTGCATCACTTAGGCCGAAATTACATTACCTGACTCGCTATAGAATGAAAACCATGACCATCTCGGCTGCCATTACATCATTAAACTAGAGTGATGACTGTATCACTTAGGCTAGAACTACATCACCGGACTCGATATAGCATGAAAACCATGACCATCTCGGCTGGCATTACATTATTCAACTAGAGTGATAATTGTAGCACTTGGGCCGAAATTACAACACCTGACCCTATATAGAATAAAAACCATGAACATATCGGTTGTCATTACATTATTCAATTTGAGTGACGACAGCAGCACTTGGGCCGAAATTACATTACCTAACTCGATATAGAATGAAAACAATGACTATCTCGGCTGGCATTATATCATTCAACTGGAGTGACGACTACATAACTTGAATCGATATCAAATGAAAACCATGACCATCTTGGTTGGCATTACATCATTCAACTTTAGTGATGACTACAACACTTAGGCCGAAATTGCATTACCTTACTAAATATTGAATGAAAACCATAACCATTTCGGCTGGTAATACATCATTCAACTAGAGTGACGATTGTATCACTTGGCCATGAGTTACATCACCTGACTTGATATAAAATAAAAACCATGACCACCTCGATTGGCATTACATCATTAACCTAGAGTAATGACTGCATCACTTGGGCCGGAGTCACATCACCTAACTCGATATAGAATGAAATCCATGACCACCTCGGCTTGCATTACATTATTAAACTGGAGTGACAATTTTTTCACTTAGGCCAAAACTACATTACTTGACTCGATATAGAATGAAAACCATGACCATCTCAGCTGGCATTACATCATTCAGCTAGAGTGATAACTGTAACACTTGGGCCGAAGTTACATCACCTAACTCAGTATAGAATGAAATCCATGACCATCTCGGCTTGCATTACATCATTAAACTAGAGTTATGACTGTATCACTTAGGCTAGAATTACATCTACTGACTCGATATAGAATGAAAACCATGACCATCTCGGCTGGCATTACATCATTCAACTAGAGAGATGATTGTAGCACTTGGGGGGGACTTACATCACCTAACTCGATATAGAATGAAATCCATGACCACCTCGGCTTGCATTACATCATTGAACTGGTGTGACAATTGTATCACTTAGGCCGAAACTACATTACTTGACTCGATATAGAATGAAAACCATGAAATCTCTGTTGGCATTACATTATTAAACTAGAGTAATCATTGTATCATTTAGGCTAGAATTACATCACCTCGCTCAAAATAGAATGAAAACCATGACCATCTTGGCTGGCATTACATCATTCAAGTGGAGTGATGACTGTAGCACTTGGGCCGAAATTACATCACCTGACTCGATATAAAATGAAAAGCATGACCATATCGGTTGTCATTACAATATTCAATTTGAGTGCCGACTACAACACTTGGGCCGAAATTACATTACCTAACTCGGTATAGAATGAAAACAATGACCATCTCGGCTGGCATTATATCATTCAACTGGAGTGACGATGACATCACTTGACTCGATATCAACTGAAAACCATAACCATCTCGGCTGACATTACATCATTCAACTTGAGTGACGACTGCAGTACTTAGACCAAAATTACAACACCTAACTCAATATAGAATGAAATCCATGACCAACTCGGCTTGCATTACATCATTAGACTAGAATAACAATTGCATCACTTAGGCCGAAATTACATTACCTGACTCGATATAGAATGAAAACCATGACCATCTCGGCTGCCATTACATCATTAAACTAGAGTGATGACTGTATCACTTAGGCTAGAATTACATCACCTAACTCGATATAGCATGAAAACCATAACCATCTCGGCTGGCATTACATCATTCAACTAGAGTGATAACGGTAGCACTTGGGCCGAAATTACAACACCTGACCCGATATAGAATAAAAATCATGAACATATCGGTTGTCATTACATCATTCAATTTGAGTGACGACAGCAGCACTTGGGCAGAAATTACATTACCTAACTCGATATAGAATGAAAACAATGACTATCTCGGCTGGCATTATATCATTCAACTGGAGTGACGACTACATAACTTGAATCGATATCAAATGAAAACCATGACCATCTCGGTTGGCATTACATCATTCAACTTGAGTGATGACTACAACACTTAGGCCAAAATTGCATTACCTTACTAAATATTGAGTGAAAACCATAACCATTTCGGCTGGTAATACATCATTCAACTAGAGTGACGATTGTATCACTTGGCCATGAGTTACATCACCTGACTTGATATAAAATAAAAACCATGACCACCTCGATTGCCATTACATCATTAACCTAGAGTAATGACTGCATCACTTGGGCCGGAGTCACATCACCTAACTCGATATAGAATGAAATCCATGACCACCTCGGCTTGCATTACATTATTAAACTGGAGTGACAATTTTTTCACTTAGGCCGAAACTACATTACTTGACTCGATATAGAATGAAAACCATGACCATCTCAGCTGGCATTACATCATTCAGCTAGAGTGATAATCAGAACACTTGGGCCGGTTACATCACCTAACTCAAAGATAGAATGAAATCCATGACCATCTCGGCTTGCATTACATCATTAAACTAGAGTTATGATCGTATCACTTAGGCTAGAATTACATCTATCGACTCGATATAGAATGAAAACCATGACCATCTCTACCGGGCATTACATCATTCAACTGGAGAGATGATTGTAGCACTTGGGGGGGACTTACATCACCTAACTCGATATAGAATGAAATACATGACCACCTCGGCTTGCATTACATCATTGAACTGGTGTGACAACTGTATCACTTTGGCCGAAACTACATTACTTGACTCGATATAGAATGAAAACCATGAAATCTCTGTTGGCATTACATTATTAAACTAGAGTGATCACTGTATCATTTAGGCTAGAATTACATCACCTGGCTCAATATAGAATGAAAACCATGACCATCTTGGCTGGCATTACATCATTCAAGTGGAGTGATGACTGTAGCACTTGGGCCGAAATTACATCACCTGACTCGATATAAAATGAAAAGCATGACCATATAGGTTGTCATTACAATATTCAATTTGAGTGCCGACTACAACACTTGGGCCGAAATTACATTACCTAACTCGGTATAGAATGAAAACAATGACCATCTCGGCTGGCATTATATCATTCAACTGGAGTGATGATGACATCACTTGACTCGATATCAAATGAAAACCATAACCATCTCGGCTGACATTACATCATTCAACTTGAGTGACGACTGCAACACATAGGTTGAAATTACATCACCTAACTAAATATTGAATAAAAACCATAACCATCTCGGCTGGCAATACATCATTCAACTAGAGTGACGACTACGTCACTTGGGCATGAGTTATATCACATGACTAGATATAGAATGAAAACCATGAACACTTCGGCTGGCATTACATCGTTCAACTAGAGTGACGACTATAGAACTTTGGCCCAAATTACATCACCGGACTCGATATATAATTAAAACCATGACCATCTAATCTGGCATTACATTATTCAACTTGAGTGACGACTACAACACTTGGGCCAGAATAACATCTCCTGACTCTATATAGAATAAATACCGTGACCATTTCGGCTAGCATTACATCATTTAACTTGAGTGACGACTGCAGCACTTAGACCGAAATTACAACACCTAACTCAATATAGAATGAAATGCATGACCAACTCGGCTTACATTACATCATTAGACTAGAATAACAATTGCATCACTTAGGCCGAAATTACATTACCTGACTCGATATAGAATGAAAACCATGACCATCTCGGCTGCCATTACATCATTAAACTAGAGTGATGACTGTATCACTTAGGCTAGAATTACATCACCTGACTCGATATAGCATGAAAACCATGACCATCTCGGCTGGCATTACATCATTCAACTAGAGTGATAACTGTAGCACTTGGGCCGAAATTACAACACCTGACCCGATATAGAATAAAAACCATGAACATATCGGTTGTCATTACATCATTCAATTTGTGTGACGACAGCAGCACTTGGGCAGAAATTACATTACCTAACTCGATATAGAATGAAAACAATGACTATCTCGGCTGGCATTATATCATTCAACTGGAGTGACGACTACATAACTTGAATCGATATCAAATGAAAACCATGACCATCTCGGTTGGCATTACATCATTCAACTTGAGTGATGACTACAACACTTAGGCCAAAATTGCATTACCTTACTAAATATTGAGTGAAAACCATAACCATTTCGGCTGGTAATACATCATTCAACTAGAGTGACGGTTGTATCACTTAGGCCGAAACTACATTACTTGACTCGATATAGAATGAAAACCATGAAATCTCTGTTGGCATTACATTATTAAACTAGAGTGATCACTGTATCATTTAGGCTAGAATTACATCACCTGGCTCAATATAGAATGAAAACCATGACTATCTTGGCTGGCATTACATCATTCAAGTGGAGTGATGACTGTAGCACTTGGGCCGAAATTACATCACCTGACTCGATATAAAATGAAAAGCATGACCATATAGGTTGTCATTACAATATTCAATTTGAGTGCCGACTACAACACTTGGGCCGAAATTACATTACCTAACTCGGTATAGAATGAAAACAATGACCATCTCGGCTGGCATTATATCATTCAAATGGAGTGACGATGACATCACTTGACTCGATATCAAATGAAAACCTTAACAATCTCGGCTGACATTACATCATTCAACTTGAGTGACGACTGCAACACATAGGTTGAAATTACATCAGCTAACTAAATATTGAATAAAAACCATAACCATCTCGGCTGGCAATACATCATTCAACTAGAGTGACGACTACATCACTTGGGCATGAGTTATATCACATGACTAGATATAGAATGAAAACCATGAACACTTCGGCTGGCATTACATCGTTCAACTAGAGTGACGACTATAGAACTTTGGCCCAAATTACATCACCGGACTCGATATATAATTAAAACCATGTTCATCTCATCTGGCATTACATTATTCAACTTGAGTGACGACTACAACACTTGGTCCAGAATAACATCTCCTGACTCTATATAGAATAAATACCATGACCATTTCGGCTAGCATTACATCATTTAACTTAAGTGACGACTGCAGCACTTAGACCGAAATTACAACACCTAACTCAATATAGAATGAAATCCATGACCAACTCGGCTTGCATTACATCATTAGACTAGAATAACAATTGCATCACTTAGGCCGAAATTACATTACCTGACTCGATATAGAATGAAAACCATGACCATCTCGGCTGCCATTACATCATTAAACTAGAGTGATGACTGTATCACTTAGGCTAGAATAACATCACCTGACTCGATATAGCATGAAAACCATGACCATCTCGGCTGGCATTACATCATTCAACTAGAGTGATAACTGTAGCACTTGGGCCGAAATTACAACACCTGACCCGATATAGAATAAAAACCATGAACATATCGGTTGTCATTACATTATTCAATTTGAGTGACGACAGCAGCACTTGGGCCGAAATTACATTACTCGATATAGAATGAAAACAATGACTATCTCGGCTGGCATTATATCATTCAACTGGAGTGACGACTACATAACTTGAATCGATATCAAATGAAAACCATGACCATCTCGGTTGGCATTACATCATTCAACTTGAGTGATGACTACAACACTTAGGCCGAAATTGCATTACCTTACTAAATATTGAATGAAAACCATAACCATTTCGGCTGGTAATACATCATTCAACTAGAGTGACGATTGTATCACTTGGCCATGAGTTACATCACCTGACTTTATATAAAATAAAAACCATGACCACCTCGATTGGCATTACATCATTAACCTAGAGTAATGACTGCATCACTTGGGCCGGAGTCACATCACCTAACTCGATATAGAATGAAATCCATGACCACCTCGGCTTGCATTACATCATTAAACTGGAGTGACAATTTTTTCACTTAGGCTGAAAATACATTACTTGACTCGATATAGAATGAAAACCATGACCATCTCAGCTGGCATTACATCATTCAGCTAGAGTGATAATCAGAATCGCTGGGCCGGGTTACATCACCTAACTCAGTATAGAATGAAATCCATGACCATCTCGGCTTCCATTACATCATTAAACTAGAGTTATGACTGTATCACTTAGGCTAGAATTACATCTACTGACTCGATATAGAATGAAAACCATGACCATCTCGGCTGGCATTACATCATTCAACTGGAGAGATGATTGTAGTACTTGGGGGGGGACTTACATCACCTAACTCGATATAGAATGAAATCCATGACCACCTCGGCTTGCATTACATCATTGAACTGGTGTGACAACTGTATCACTTAGGCCGAAACTACATTACTTGACTCGATATAGAATGAAAACCATGAAATCTCTGTTGGCATTACATTATTAAACTAGAGTGATCACTGTATCATTTAGGCTAGAATTACATCACCTGGCTCAATATAGAATGAAAACCATGACCATCTTGGCTGGCATTACATCATTCAAGTGGAGTGATGACTGTAGCACTTGGGCCGAAATTACATCACCTGACTCGATATAAAATGAAAAGCATGACCATATCGGTTGTCATTACAATATTCAATTTGAGTGCCGACTATAACACTTGGGCCAAAATTACATTACCTAACTCGGTATAGAATGAAAATAATGACAATCTCGGCTGCCATTATATCATTCAACTGGAGTGACGATGACATCACTTGACTCGATATCAAATGAAAACCATGACCATCTCGGCTGACATTACATCATTCAACTTGAGTGACGACTGCAACACATAGGCTGAAATTACATCAGCTAACTAAATATTGAATAAAAACCATAACCATCTCGGCTGGCAATACATCATTCAACTAGAGTGACGACTACATCACTTGGGCATGAGTTATATCACATGACTAGATATAGAATGAAAACCATGAACACTTCGGCTGGCATTACATCGTTCAACTAGAGTGACGACTATAGAACTTTGGCCCAAATTACATCACCGGACTCGATATATAATTAAAACCATGACCATCTCATCTGGCATTACATTATTCAACTTGAGTGACGACTACAACACTTGGTCCAGAATAACATCTCCTGACTCTATATAGAATAAATACCGTGACCATTTCGGCTAGCATTACATCATTTAACTTGAGTGACGACTGCAGCACTTAGACCGAAATTACAACACCTAACTCAATATAGAATGAAATCCATGACCAACTCGGCTTGCATTACATCATTAGACTAGAATAACAATTGAATCACTTAGGCCGAAATTACATTACCTGACTCGATATAGAATGAAAACCATGACCATCTCGGTTGCCATTACATCATTAAACTAGAGTGATGACTGTATCACTTAGGCTAGAATTACATCACCTGACTCGATATAGCATGAAAACCATGACCATCTCGGCTGGCATTACATCATTCAACTAGAGTGATAACTGTAGCACTTGGCCGAAATTACAACACGACCCGATATAGAATAAAAACCATGAACATATCGGTTGTCATTACATTATTCAATTTGAGTGACGACAGCAGCACTTGGGCCGAAATTACATTACCTAACTCGATATAGAATGAAAACAATGACTATCTCGGCTGGCATTATATCATTCAACTGGAGTGACGACTACATAACTTGAATCGATATCAAATGAAAACCATGACCATCTCGGTTGGCATTACATCATTCAACTTGAGTGATGACTACAACACTTAGGCCGAAATTGCATTACCTTACTAAATATTGAATGAAAACCATAACCATTTCGGCTGGTAATACATCATTCAACTAGAGTGACGATTGTATCACTTGGCCATGAGTTACATCACCTGACTTGATATAAAATAAAAACCATGACCACCTCGATTGGCATTACATCATTAACCTAGAGTAATGACTGCATCACTTGGGCCGGAGTCACATTACCTAACTCGATATAGAATGAAATCCATGACCACCTCGGCTTGCATTACATCATTAAACTGGAGTGACAATTTTTTCACTTAGGCCGAAACTACATTACTTGACTCGATATAGAATGAAAACCATGACCATCTCAGTTGGCATTACATCATTCAGCTAGAGTGATAACTGTAACACTTGGGCCGAAGTTACATCACCTAACCCAGTATAGAATGAAATCCATGACCATCTCGGCTTGCATTACATCATTAAACTAGAGTTATGACTGTATCACTTAGGCTAGAATTACATCTACTGACTCGATATAGAATGAAAACCATGACCATCTCGGCTGGCATTACATCATTCAACTAGAGAGATGATTGTAGCACTTGGGGGGGACTTACATCACCTAACTCGATATAGAATGAAATCCATGACCACCTCGGCTTGCATTACATCATTGAACTGGTGTGACAACTGTATCACTTAGGCCAAAACTACATTACTTGACTCGATATAGAATGAAAACCATGAAATCTCTGTTGGCATTACATTATTAAACTAGAGTGATCACTGTATCATTTAGGCTAGAATTACATCACCTGGCTCAATATAGAATGAAAACCATGACCATCTTGGCTGGCATTACATCATTCAAGTGGAGTGATGACTGTAGCACTTGGGCCGAAATTACATCACCTGACTCGATATAAAATGAAAAGCATGACCATATCGGTTGTCATTACAATATTCAATTTGAGTGCCGACTACAACACTTGGGCCGAAATTACATTACCTAACTCGGTATAGAATGAAAATAATGACAATCTCGGCTGCCATTATATCATTCAACTGGAGTGACGACTATATCACTTGAATCGATATCAAATGAAAACCATGACCATCTCGGCTGACATTACATCATTCAACTTGAGTGACGACTGCAACACATAGGCTGAAATTACATCACCTAACTAAATATTGAATAAAAACCATAACCATCTCGGCTGGCAATACATCATTCAACTAGAGTGACGACTACATCACTTGGGCATGAGTTATATCACATGACTAGATATAGAATGAAAACCATGAACACTTCGGCTGGCATTACATCGTTCAACTAGAGTGACGACTATAGAACTTTGGCCCAAATTACATCACCGGACTCGATATATAATTAAAACCATGACCATCTCATCTGGCATTACATTATTCAACTTGAGTGACGACTACAACACTTGGTCCAGAATAACATCTCCTGACTCTATATAGAATAAATACCGTGACCATTTCGGCTAGCATTACATCATTTAACTTGAGTGACGACTGCAGCACTTAGACCGAAATTACAACACCTAACTCAATATAGAATGAAATCCATGACCAACTCGGCTTGCATTACATCATTAGACTAGAATAACAATTGCATCACTTAGGCCGAAATTACATTACCTGACTCGATATAGAATGAAAACCATGACCATCTCGGCTGCCATTACATCATTAAACTAGAGTGATGACTGTATCACTTAGGCTAGAATTACATCACCTGACTCGATATAGCATGAAAACCATGACCATCTCGGCTGGCATTACATCATTCAACTAGAGTGATAACTGTAGCACTTGGGCCGAAATTACAACACCTGACCCGATATAGAATAAAAACCATGAAGATATCGGTTGCCATTACATTATTCAATTTGAGTGACGACAGCAGCACTTGGGCCGAAATTACATTACCTAACTCGATATAGAATGAAAACAATGACTATCTCGGCTGGCATTATATCATTCAACTGAAGTGACGACTACATAACTTGAATCGATATCAAATGAAAACCATGACCATCTCGGTTGGCATTACATCATTCAACTTGAGTGATGACTACAACACTTAGGCCGAAATTGCATTACCTTACTAAATATTGAATGAAAACCATAACCATTTCTACGGTAATACATCATTCAACTAGAGTGACGATTGTATCACTTGGCCATGAGTTACATCACCTGACTTGATATAAAATAAAAACCATGACCACCTCGATTGGCATTACATCATTAACCTAGAGTAATAACTGCATCACTTGGGCCGGAGTCACATCACCTAACTCGATATAGAATGAAATCCATGACCACTTCGGCTTGCATTACATCATTTAACTGGAGTGACAATTTTTTCACTTAGGCCGAAACTACATTACTTGACTCGATATAGAATGAAAACCATGACCATCTCAGCTGGCATTACATCATTCAGCTAGAGTGATAACTGTAACACTTGGGCCGAAGTTACATCACCTAACTCAGTATAGAATGAAATCCATGACCATCTCGGCTTGCATTACATCATTAAACTAGAGTTATGACTGTATCACTTAGGCTAGAATTACATCTACTGACTCGATATAGAATGAAAACCACGACCATCTCGGCTGGCATTACATCATTCAACTAGAGAGATGATTGTAGCACTTGGGGGGGACTTACATCACCTAACTCGATATAGAATGAAATCCATGACCACCTCGGCTTGCATTACATCATTGAACTGGTGTGACAACTGTATCACTTAGGCCGAAACTACATTACTTGACTCGATATAGAATGAAAACCATGAAATCTCTGTTGGCATTACATTATTAAACTAGAGTGATCACTGTATCATTTAGGCTAGAATTACATCACCTGGCTCAATATAGAATGAAAACCATGACCATCTTGGCTGGCATTACATCATTCAAGTGGAGTGATGACTGTAGCACTTGGGCCGAAATTACATCACCTGAGTCGATATAAAATGAAAAGCATGACCATATCGGTTGTCATTACAATATTCAATTTGAGCGCCGACTACAACACTTGGGCCGAAATTACATTACCTAACTCGGTATAGAATGAAAATAATGACAATCTCGGCTGCCATTATATCATTCAACTGGAGTGACGACTATATCACTTGAATCGATATCAAATGAAAACCATGACCATCTCGGCTGACATTACATCATTCAACTTGAGTGACGACTGCAACACATAGGCTGAAATTACATCACCTAACTAAATATTGAATAAAAACCATAACCATCTCGGCTGGCAATACATCATTCAACTAGAGTGACGACTACATCACTTGGGCATGAGTTATATCACATGACTAGATATAGAATGAAAACCATGAACACTTCGGCTGGCATTACATCGTTCAACTAGAGTGACGACTATAGAACTTTGGCCCAAATTACATCACCGGACTCGATATATAATTAAAACCATAACCATCTCATCTGGCATTACATTATTCAACTTGAGTGACGACTACAACACTTGGTCCAGAATAACATCTCCTGACTCTATATAGAATAAATACCGTGACCATTTCGGCTAGCATTACATCATTTAACTTGAGTGACGACTGCAGCACTTAGACCGAAATTACAACACCTAACTCAATATAGAATGAAATCCATGACCAACTCGGCTTGCATTACATCATTAGACTAGAATAACAATTGCATCACTTAGGCCGAAATTACATTACCTGACTCGATATAGAATGAAAACCATGACCATCTCTACCGCCATTACATCATTAAACTAGAGTGATGATCAGATCACTTAGGCTAGAATTACATCACCTGACTCGATATAGCATGAAAACCATGACCATCTCGGCTGGCATTACATCATTCAACTAGAGTGATAACTGTAGCACTTGGGCCGAAATTACAACACCTGACCCGATATAGAATAAAAACCATGAACATATCGGTTGTCATTACATTATTCAATTTGAGTGACGACAGCAGCACTTGGGCCGAAATTACATTACCTAACTCGATATAGAATGAAAACAATGACTATCTCGGCTGGCATTATATCATTCAACTGGAGTGACGACTACATAACTTGAATCGATATCAAATGAAAACCATGACCATCTTGGTTGGCATTACATCATTCAACTTGAGTGATGACTACAACACTTAGGCCAAAATTGCATTACCTTACTAAATATTGAATGAAAACCATAACCATTTCGGCTGGTAATACATCATTCAACTAGAGTGACGATTGTATCACTTGGCCATGAGTTACATCACCTGACTTGATATAAAATAAAAACCATGACCACCTCGATTGGCATTACATCATTAACCTAGAGTAATGACTGCATCACTTGGGCCGGAGTCACATTACCTAACTCGATATAGAATGAAATCCATGACCACCTCGGCTTGCATTACATCATTAAACTGGAGTGACAATTTTTTCACTTAGGCCGAAACTACATTACTTGACTCGATATAGAATGAAAACCATGACCATCTCCGCGGGCATTACATCATTCAGCTAGAGTGATAACTGTAACACTTGGGCCGAAGTTACATCACCTAACTCATTATAGAATGAAATCCATGACCATCTCGGCTTGCATTACATCATTAAACTAGAGTTATGATCGTATCACTTAGGCTAGAATTACATCTACTGACTCGATATAGAATGAAAACCATGACCATCTCGGCTTGCATTACATCATTCAACCGAGAGATGATTGTAGCACTTGGGGGACTTACATCACCTAACTCGATATAGAATGAAATCCATGACCACCTCGGCTTGCATTACATCATTGAACTGGTGTGACAATCAGATCACTTAGGCCGAAACTACATTACTTGACTCGATATAGAATGAAAACCATGAAATCTCTGTTGGCATTACATTATTAAACTAGAGTGATCACTGTATCATTTAGGCTAGAATTACATCACCTGGCTCAATATAGAATGAAAACCATGACCATCTTGGCTGGCATTACATCATTCAAGTTGAGTGATGATCGTAGCACTTGGGCCGAAATTACATCACCTCGACTCGATATAAAATGAAAAGCATGACCATATCGGTTGTCATTACAATATTCAATTTGAGTGCCGACTACAACACTTGGGCCGAAATTACATTACCTAACTCGGTATAGAATGAAAATAATGACAATCTCGGCTGCCATTATATCATTCAACTGGAGTGACGACTATATCACTTGAATCGATATCAAATGAAAACCATGACCATCTCGGCTGACATTACATCATTCAACTTGAGTGACGACTGCAACACATAGGCTGAAATTACATCACCTAACTAAATATTGAATAAAAACCATAACCATCTCTACCGGGCAATACATCGTTCAAGTAGAGTGACGACTACATCACTTGGGCATGAGTTATATCACATGACTAGATATAGAATGAAAACCATGAACACTTCGGCTGGCATTACATCGTTCAACTAGAGTGACGACTATAGAACTTTGGCCCAAATTACATCACCGGACTCGATATATAATTAAAACCATGACCATCTCATCTGGCATTACATTATTCAACTTGAGTGACGACTACAACACTTGGTCCAGAATAACATCTCCTGACTCTATATAGAATAAATACCGTGACCATTTCGGCAAGCATTACATCATTTAACTTGAGTGACGACTGCAGCACTTAGACCGAAATTACAACACCTAACTCAATATAGAATGAAATCCATGACCAACTCGGCTTGCATTACATCATTAGACTAGAATAACAATTGCATCACTTAGGCCGAAATTACATTACCTGACTCGATATAGAATGAAAACCATGACCATCTCGGCTGCCATTACATCATTAAACTAGAGTGATGATTGTATCACTTAGGCTAGAATTACATCACCTGACTCGATATAGCATGAAAACCATGACCATCTCGGCTGGCATTACATCATTCAACTAGAGTGATAACTGTAGCACTTGGGCCGAAATTACAACACCTGACCCGATATAGAATAAAAACCATGAACATATCGGTTGTCATTACATTATTCAATTTGAGTGACGACAGCAGCACTTGGGCCGAAATTACATTACCTAACTCGATATAGAATGAAAACAATGACTATCTCGGCTGGCATTATATCATTCAACTGGAGTGACGACTACATAACTTGAATCGATATCAAATGAAAACCATGACCATCTCGGTTGGCATTACATCATTCAACTTGAGTGATGACTACAACACTTAGGCCGAAATTGCATTACCTTACTAAATATTGAATGAAAACCATAACCATTTCGGCTGGTAATACATCATTCAACTAGAGTGACGATTGTATCACTTGGCCATGAGTTACATCACCTGACTTGATATAAAATAAAAACCATGACCACCTCGATTGGCATTACATCATTAACCTAGAGTAATAACTGCATCACTTGGGCCGGAGTCACATCACCTAACTCGATATAGAATGAAATCCATGACCACTTCGGCTTGCATTACATCATTTAACTGGAGTGACAATTTTTTCACTTAGGCCGAAACTACATTACTTGACTCGATATAGAATGAAAACCATGACCATCTCAGCTGGCATTACATCATTCAGCTAGAGTGATAATCAGAACACTTGGGCCGGTTACATCACCTAACTCAAGATAGAATGAAATCCATGACCATCTCGGCTTGCATTACATCATTAAACTAGAGTTATGATCTGTATCACTTAGGCTAGAATTACATCTACCGACTCGATATAGAATGAAAACCACGACCATCTCTACCGGCATTACATCATTCAACTAGAGAGATGATTGTAGCACTTGGGGACTTACATCACCTAACTCGATATAGAATGAAATCCATGACCACCTCGGCTTGCATTACATCATTGAACTGGTGTGACAACTGTATCACTTAGGCCGAAACTACATTACTTGACTCGATATAGAATGAAAACCATGAAATCTCTGTTGGCATTACATTATTAAACTAGAGTGATCACTGTATCATTTAGGCTAGAATTACATCACCTGGCTCAATATAGAATGAAAACCATGACCATCTTGGCTGGCATTACATCATTCAAGTGGAGTGATGACTGTAGCACTTGGGCCGAAATTACATCACCTGAGTCGATATAAAATGAAAAGCATGACCATATCGGTTGTCATTACAATATTCAATTTGAGCGCCGACTACAACACTTGGGCCGAAATTACATTACCTAACTCGGTATAGAATGAAAATAATGACAATCTCGGCTGCCATTATATCATTCAACCGAGTGACGACTATATCACTTGAATCGATATCAAATGAAAACCATGACCATCTCGGCCGACATTACATCATTCAACTTGAGTGACGATCGCAACACATAGGCTGAAATTACATCACCTAACTAAATATTGAATAAAACCATAACCATCTCTACCGGGCAATACATCATTCAACTAGAGTGACGACTACATCACTTGGGCATGAGTTATATCACATGACTAGATATAGAATGAAAACCATGAACACTTCGGTACTGGCATTACATCGCTCAACTAGAGTGACGACTATAGAACTTTGGCCCAAATTACATCACCGGACTCGATATATAATTAAAACCATAACCATCTCATCCGCATTACATTATTCAACTTGAGTGACGACTACAACACTTGGTCCGTAATAACATCTCCGACTCTATATAGAATAAATACCGTGACCATTTCGGCTAGCATTACATCATTTAACTTGAGTGACGATCGCGACTTAGACCGAAATTACAACACCTAACTCAATATAGAATGAAATCCATGACCAACTCGGCTTGCATTACATCATTAGACTAGAATAACAATTGCATCACTTAGGCCGAAATTACATTACCTGACTCGATATAGAATGAAAACCATGACCATCTCAGCTGCCATTACATCATTAAACTAGAGTGATGATTGTATCACTTAGGCTAGAATTACATCACCTGACTCGATATAGCATGAAAACCATGACCATCTCGGCTGGCATTACATCATTCAACTAGAGTGATAACTGTAGCACTTGGGCCAAAATTACAACACCTGACCCGATATAGAATAAAAACCATGAACATATCGGTTGTCATTACATCATTCAATTTGAGTGACGACAAAGAAGACTTGGGCCGAAATTACATTACCTAACTCGATATAGAATGAAAACAATGACTATCTCGGTGGCATTATATCATTCAACCGAGTGACGACTACATAACTTGAATCGATATCAAATGAAAACCATGACCATCTTGGTTGGCATTACATCATTCAACTTGAGTGATGACTACAACACTTAGGCCAAAATTGCATTACCTTACTAAATATTGAATGAAAACCATAACCATTTCGGCTGGTAATACATCATTCAACTAGAGTGACGATTGTATCACTTGGCCATGAGTTACATCACCTGACTTGATATAAAATAAAAACCATGACCACCTCGATTGGCATTACATCATTAACCTAGAGTAATAATCGCATCACTTGGGCCGAGTCACATCACCTAACTCGATATAGAATGAAATCCATGACCACTTCGGCTTGCATTACATCATTTAACTGGAGTGACAATTTTTTCACTTAGGCCGAAACTACATTACTTGACTCGATATAGAATGAAAACCATGACCATCTCAGCTGGCATTACATCATTCACTAGAGTGATAATCAGAACACTTGGGCCGGTTACATCACCTAACTCAAAGATAGAATGAAATCCATGACCATCTCGGCTTGCATTACATCATTAAACTAGAGTTATGACTGTCTCTCTTAGGCTAGAATTACATCTACTGACTCGATATAGAATGAACACCACGACCATCTCGGCTGGCATTACATCATTCAACTAGAGAGATGATTGTAGCACTTGGGGGGGACTTACATCACCTAACTCGATATAGAATGAAATCCATGACCACCTCGGCTTGCATTACATCATTGAACCGTGTGACAACCGTATCACTTAGGCCGAAACTACATTACTTGACTCGATATAGAATGAAAACCATGAAATCTGTTGGCATTACATTATTAAACTAGAGTGATCACCGTATCATTTAGGCTAGAATTACATCACCTGGCTCAATATAGAATGAAAACCATGACCATCTTGGTCGGGCATTACATCATTCAAGTGGAGTGATGACTGTAGCACTTGGGCCGAAATTACATCACCTGAGTCGATATAAAATGAAAAGCATGACCATATCGGTTGTCATTACAATATTCAATTTGAGCGCCGACTACAACACTTGGGCCGAAATTACATTACCTAACTCGGTATAGAATGAAAATAATGACAATCTCGGCTGCCATTATATCATTCAACCGAGTGACGACTATATCACTTGAATCGATATCAAATGAAAACCATGACCATCTCGGCTGACATTACATCATTCAACTTGAGTGACGACTGCAACACATAGGCTGAAATTACATCACCTAACTAAATATTGAATAAAAACCATAACCATCTCGGCTGGCAATACATCATTCAACTAGAGTGACGACTACATCACTTGGGCATGAGTTATATCACATGACTAGATATAGAATGAAAACCATGAACACTTCGGCTGGCATTACATCGTTCAACTAGAGTGACGACTATAGAACTTTGGCCCAAATTACATCACCGGACTCGATATATAATTAAAACCATAACCATCTCATCTGGCATTACATTATTCAACTTGAGTGACGACTACAACACTTGGTCCGTAATAACATCTCCTGACTCTATATAGAATAAATACCGTGACCATTTCGCTAGCATTACATCATTTAACTTGAGTGACGATCAAAGACTTAGACCGAAATTACAACACCTAACTCAATATAGAATGACATCCATGACCACCTCGGCTTGCATTACATCATTAGACTAGAATAACAATTGCATCACTTAGGCCGAAATTACATTACCTGACTCGATATAGAATGAAAACCATGACCATCTCGGCTGCCATTACATCATTAAACTAGAGTGATGATCAGTATCACTTAGGCTAGAATTACATCACCCGACTCGATATAGCATGAAAACCATGACCATCTCTACTGGCATTACATCATTCAACTAGAGTGATAATCGTAGCACTTGGGCCGAAATTACAACACCGACCCGATATAGAATAAAAACCATGAACATATCGGTTGTCATTACATTATTCAATTTGAGTGACGACAGCAAAGACTTGGGCCGAAATTACATTACCTAACTCGATATAGAATGAAAACAATGACTATCTCGGTGGCATTATATCATTCAACCTAGTGACGACTACATAACTTGAATCGATATCAAATGAAAACCATGACCATCTTGGTTGGCATTACATCATTCAACTTGAGTGATGACTACAACACTTAGGCCAAAATTGCATTACCTTACTAAATATTGAATGAAAACCATAACCATTTCGGCTGGTAATACATCATTCAACTAGAGTGACGATTGTATCACTTGGCCATGAGTTACATCACCTGACTTGATATAAAATAAAAACCATGACCACCTCGATTGGCATTACATCATTAACCTAGAGTAATGACTGCATCACTTGGGCCGGAGTCACATCACCTAACTCGATATAGAATGAAATCCATGACCACCTCGGCTTGCATTACATCATTAAACTGGAGTGACAATTTTTTCACTTAGGCCGAAACTACATTACTTGACTCGATATAGAATGAAAACCATGACCATCTCAGCTGGCATTACATCATTCAGCTAGAGTGATAACTGTAACACTTGGGCCGAAGTTACATCACCTAACTCAGTATAGAATGAAATCCATGACCATCTCGGCTTGCATTACATCATTAAACTAGAGTTATGACTGTATCACTTAGGCTAGAATTACATCTACTGACTCGATATAGAATGAAAACCATGACCATCTCGGCTGGCATTACATCATTCAACTGGAGAGATGATTGTAGCACTTGGGGGGACTTACATCACCTAACTCGATATAGAATGAAATCCATGACCACCTCGGCTTGCATTACATCATTGAACTGGTGTGACAACTGTATCACTTAGGCCGAAACTACATTACTTGACTCGATATAGAATGAAAACCATGAAATCTCTGTTGGCATTACATTATTAAACTAGAGTGATCACTGTATCATTTAGGCTAGAATTACATCACCTGGCTCAATATAGAATGAAAACCATGACCATCTTGGCTGGCATTACATCATTCAAGTGGAGTGATGACCGAAGCACTTGGGGCGAAATTACATCACCTGACTCGATATAAAATGAAAAGCATGACCATATCGGTTGTCATTACAATATTCAATTTGAGTGCCGACTACAACACTTGGGCCGAAATTACATTACCTAACTCGGTATAGAATGAAAATAATGACAATCTCGGCTGCCATTATATCATTCAACCGAGTGACGACTATATCACTTGAATCGATATCAAATGAAAACCATGACCATCTCGGCTGACATTACATCATTCAACTTGAGTGACGACTGCAACACATAGGCTGAAATTACATCACCTAACTAAATATTGAATAAAAACCATAACCATCTCGGCTGGCAATACATCATTCAACTAGAGTGACGACTACATCACTTGGGCATGAGTTATATCACATGACTAGATATAGAATGAAAACCATGAACACTTCTACCGGCATTACATCGCTCAACTAGAGTGACGACTATAGAACTTTGGCCCAAATTACATCACCGACTCGATATATAATTAAAACCATGACCATCTCATCCGGCATTACATTATTCAACTTGAGTGACGACTACAACACTTGGTCCGTAATAACATCTCGACTCTATATAGAATAAATACCGTGACCATTTCGGCAAGCATTACATCATTTAACTTGAGTGACGATCGCAAAGACTTAGACCGAAATTACAACACCTAACTCAATATAGAATGAAATCCATGACCAACTCGGCTTGCATTACATCATTAGACTAGAATAACAATTGCATCACTTAGGCCGAAATTACATTACCTCGACTCGATATAGAATGAAAACCATGACCATCTCGGCCGCCATTACATCATTAAACTAGAGTGATGACTGTATCACTTAGGCTAGAATTACATCACCTGACTCGATATAGCATGAAAACCATGACCATCTCGGTTGGTATTACATCATTCAACTAGAGTGATAACTGTAGCACTTGGGCCGAAATTACAACACCTGACCCGATATAGAATAAAAACCATGAACATATCGGTTGTCATTACATTATTCAATTTGAGTGACGACAGGAGCACTTGGGCCGAAACTACAATACCTAACTCGATATAGAAAGAAAACAATAACTATCTCTACCGGGCACTATATCATTCAACTGGAGTGACGACTACATAACTTGAATCGATATCAAATGAAAACCATGACCATCTTGGTTGGCATTACATCATTCAACTTGAGTGATGACTACAACACTTAGGCCAAAATTGCATTACCTTACTAAATATTGAATGAAAACCATAACCATTTCGGCTGGTAATACATCATTCAACTAGAGTGACGATTGTATCACTTGGCCATGAGTTACATCACCTGACTTGATATAAAATAAAAACCATGACCACCTCGATTGGCATTACATCATTAACCTAGAGTAATGACTGCATCACTTGGGCCGGAGTCACATTACCTAACTCGATATAGAATGAAATCCATGACCACCTCGGCTTGCATTACATCATTAAACTGGAGTGACAATTTTTTCACTTAGGCCGAAACTACATTACTTGACTCGATATAGAATGAAAACCATGACCATCTCAGCTGGCATTACATCATTCAGCTAGAGTGATAACTGTAACACTTGGGCCGAAGTTACATCACCTAACTCAGTATAGAATGAAATCCATGACCATCTCGGCTTGCATTACATCATTAAACTAGAGTTATGATCAGATCACTTAGGCTAGAATTACATCTACTGACTCGATATAGAATGAAAACCATGACCATCTCGGCTTGCATTACATCATTCAACTGGAGAGATGATTGTAGCACTTGGGGGGGACTTACATCACCTAACTCGATATAGAATGAAATCCATGACCACCTCGGCTTGCATTACATCATTGAACTGGTGTGACAACTGTATCACTTAGGCCGAAACTACATTACTTGACTCGATATAGAATGAAAACCATGAAATCTCTGTTGGCATTACATTATTAAACTAGAGTGATCACTGTATCATTTAGGCTAGAATTACATCACCTGGCTCAATATAGAATGAAAACCATGACCATCTTGGCTGGCATTACATCATTCAAGTGGAGTGATGATCAGAGCACTTGGGCGAAATTACATCACCCGACTCGATATAAAATGAAAAGCATGCCCATATCGGTTGTCATTCCAATATTCAATTTGAGTCCCGACTACAACACTTGGGCCGAAATTACATTACCTAACTCGGTATAGAATGAAAATAATGACAATCTCGCCGCCATTATATCATTCAACCGGAGTGACGACTATATCACTTGAATCGATATCAAATGAAAACCATGACCATCTCGGCTGACATTACATCATTCAACTTGAGTGACGACTGCAACACATAGGCTGAAATTACATCACCTAACTAAATATTGAATAAAAACCATAACCATCTCGGTACCGGCAATACATCATTCAACTAGAGTGACGACTACATCACTTGGGCATGAGTTATATCACATGACTAGATATAGAATGAAAACCATGAACACTTCGGCTGGCATTACATCGTTCAACTAGAGTGACGACTATAGAACTTTGGCCCAAATTACATCACCGGACTCGATATATAATTAAAACCATGACCATCTCATCTGGCATTACATTATTCAACTTGAGTGACGACTACAACACTTGGTCCAGAATAACATCTCCTGACTCTATATAGAATAAATACCGTGACCATTTCGGCAAGCATTACATCATTTAACTTGAGTGACGACTGCAGCACTTAGACCGAAATTACAACACCTAACTCAATATAGAATGAAATCCATGACCAACTCGGCTTGCATTACATCATTAGACTAGAATAACAATTGCATCACTTAGGCCGAAATTACATTACCTGACTCGATATAGAATGAAAACCATGACCATCTCGGCTGCCATTACATCATTAAACTAGAGTGATGACTGTATCACTTAGGCTAGAATTACATCACCTGACTCGATATAGCATGAAAACCATGACCATCTCGGCTGGCATTACATCATTCAACTAGAGTGATAACTGTAGCACTTGGGCCGAAATTACAACACCTGACCCGATATAGAATAAAAACCATGAACATATCGGTTGTCATTACATTATTCAATTTGAGTGACGACAGCAGCACTTGGGCCGAAATTACATTACCTAACTCGATATAGAATGAAAACAATGACTATCTCGGCTGGCATTATATCATTCAACTGGAGTGACGACTACATAACTTGAATCGATATCAAATGAAAACCATGACCATCTTGGTTGGCATTACATCATTCAACTTGAGTGATGACTACAACACTTAGGCCAAAATTGCATTACCTTACTAAATATTGAATGAAAACCATAACCATTTCGGCTGGTAATACATCATTCAACTAGAGTGACGATTGTATCACTTGGCCATGAGTTACATCACCTGACTTGATATAAAATAAAAACCATGACCACCTCGATTGGCATTACATCATTAACCTAGAGTAATGACTGCATCACTTGGGCCGGAGTCACATTACCTAACTCGATATAGAATGAAATCCATGACCACCTCGGCTTGCATTACATCATTAAACTGGAGTGACAATTTTTTCACTTAGGCCGAAACTACATTACTTGACTCGATATAGAATGAAAACCATGACCATCTCCGCGGGCATTACATCATTCAGCTAGAGTGATAACTGTAACACTTGGGCCGAAGTTACATCACCTAACTCATTATAGAATGAAATCCATGACCATCTCGGCTTGCATTACATCATTAAACTAGAGTTATGACTGTATCACTTAGGCTAGAATTACATCTACTGACTCGATATAGAATGAAAACCATGACCATCTCGGCTTGCATTACATCATTCAACTGGAGAGATGATTGTAGCACTTGGGGGGGACTTACATCACCTAACTCGATATAGAATGAAATCCATGACCACCTCGGCTTGCATTACATCATTGAACTGGTGTGACAACTGTATCACTTAGGCCGAAACTACATTACTTGACTCGATATAGAATGAAAACCATGAAATCTCTGTTGGCATTACATTATTAAACTAGAGTGATCACTGTATCATTTAGGCTAGAATTACATCACCTGGCTCAATATAGAATGAAAACCATGACCATCTTGGCTGGCATTACATCATTCAAGTGGAGTGATGACTGTAGCACTTGGGCCGAAATTACATCACCTGACTCGATATAAAATGAAAAGCATGACCATATCGGTTGTCATTACAATATTCAATTTGAGTGCCGACTACAACACTTGGGCCGAAATTACATTACCTAACTCGGTATAGAATGAAAATAATGACAATCTCGGCTGCCATTATATCATTCAACCGAGTGACGACTATATCACTTGAATCGATATCAAATGAAAACCATGACCATCTCGGCTGACATTACATCATTCAACTTGAGTGACGACTGCAACACATAGGCTGAAATTACATCACCTAACTAAATATTGAATAAAAACCATAACCATCTCGGCTGGCAATACATCATTCAACTAGAGTGACGACTACATCACTTGGGCATGAGTTATATCACATGACTAGATATAGAATGAAAACCATGAACACTTCGGCTGGCATTACATCGTTCAACTAGAGTGACGACTATAGAACTTTGGCCCAAATTACATCACCGGACTCGATATATAATTAAAACCATGACCATCTCATCTGGCATTACATTATTCAACTTGAGTGACGACTACAACACTTGGTCCAGAATAACATCTCGACTCTATATAGAATAAATACCGTGACCATTTCGGCAAGCATTACATCATTTAACTTGAGTGACGATTTAAGACTTAGACCGAAATTACAACACCTAACTCAATATAGAATGAAATCCATGACCAACTCGGCTTGCATTACATCATTAGACTAGAATAACAATTGCATCACTTAGGCCGAAATTACATTACCCGACTCGATATAGAATGAAAACCATGACCATCTCGGCGCCATTACATCATTAAACTAGAGTGATGATCAGTATCACTTAGGCTAGAATTACATCACCCGACTCGATATAGCATGAAAACCATGACCATCTCGGTACCGGCATTACATCATTCAACTAGAGTGATAATCGTAGCACTTGGGCCGAAATTACAACACCGACCCGATATAGAATAAAAACCATGAACATATCGGTTGTCATTACATTATTCAATTTGAGTGACGACAAGAAGACTTGGGCCGAAATTACATTACCTAACTCGATATAGAATGAAAACAATGACTATCTCGGCCGGCATTATATCATTCAACCGAGTGACGACTACATAACTTGAATCGATATCAAATGAAAACCATGACCATCTTGGTTGGCATTACATCATTCAACTTGAGTGATGACTACAACACTTAGGCCAAAATTGCATTACCTTACTAAATATTGAATGAAAACCATAACCATTTCGGCCGTAATACATCATTCAACTAGAGTGACGATTGTATCACTTGGCCATGAGTTACATCACCTGACTTGATATAAAATAAAAACCATGACCACCTCGATTGGCATTACATCATTAACCTAGAGTAATGACTGCATCACTTGGGCCGGAGTCACATTACCTAACTCGATATAGAATGAAATCCATGACCACCTCGGCTTGCATTACATCATTAAACTGGAGTGACAATTTTTTCACTTAGGCCGAAACTACATTACTTGACTCGATATAGAATGAAAACCATGACCATCTCAGCTGGCATTACATCATTCAGCTAGAGTGATAACTGTAACACTTGGGCCGAAGTTACATCACCTAACTCAGTATAGAATGAAATCCATGACCATCTCGGCTTGCATTACATCATTAAACTAGAGTTATGACTGTATCACTTAGGCTAGAATTACATCTACTGACTCGATATAGAATGAAAACCATGACCATCTCGGCTTGCATTACATCATTCAACTAGAGAGATGATTGTAGCACTTGGGGGGGACTTACATCACCTAACTCGATATAGAATGAAATCCATGACCACCTCGGCTTGCATTACATCATTGAACTGGTGTGACAACTGTATCACTTAGGCCGAAACTACATTACTTGACTCGATATAGAATGAAAACCATGAAATCTCTGTTGGCATTACATTATTAAACTAGAGTGATCACTGTATCATTTAGGCTAGAATTACATCACCTGGCTCAATATAGAATGAAAACCATGACCATCTTGGCTGGCATTACATCATTCAAGTGGAGTGATGACTGTAGCACTTGGGCCGAAATTACATCACCTGACTCGATATAAAATGAAAAGCATGACCATATCGGTTGTCATTACAATATTCAATTTGAGTGCCGACTACAACACTTGGGCCGAAATTACATTACCTAACTCGGTATAGAATGAAAATAATGACAATCTCGGCTGCCATTATATCATTCAACCGAGTGACGACTATATCACTTGAATCGATATCAAATGAAAACCATGACCATCTCGGCTGACATTACATCATTCAACTTGAGTGACGACTGCAACACATAGGCTGAAATTACATCACCTAACTAAATATTGAATAAAAACCATAACCATCTCGGCTGGCAATACATCATTCAACTAGAGTGACGACTACATCACTTGGGCATGAGTTATATCACATGACTAGATATAGAATGAAAACCATGAACACTTCGGCTGGCATTACATCGTTCAACTAGAGTGACGACTATAGAACTTTGGCCCAAATTACATCACCGGACTCGATATATAATTAAAACCATGACCATCTCATCTGGCATTACATTATTCAACTTGAGTGACGACTACAACACTTGGTCCAGAATAACATCTCCTGACTCTATATAGAATAAATACCGTGACCATTTCGGCAAGCATTACATCATTTAACTTGAGTGACGACTGCAGCACTTAGACCGAAATTACAACACCTAACTCAATATAGAATGAAATCCATGACCAACTCGGCTTGCATTACATAATTAGACTAGAATAACAATTGCATCACTTAGGCCGAAATTACATCACCTGACTCGATATAGAATGAAAACCATGACCATCTCAGCTGGCATTACATCATTAAACTGGAGTGACGACTGTAGCACTTAGGCTAGAATTACATCACCTGACTCGATATAGAATGAAAACCATGACCATCTCAGTTGGCATTAAATCATTAAACTGGAATGATGACTGTAGCACTTTGGCCGAAATTACAACACCTGACCCGATATAGAATAAAAACCATGAACATATCGGTTGTCATTACATTATTCAATTTGAGTGACGACAGCAGCACTTGGGCCGAAATTACATTACCTAACTCGATATAGAATGAAAACAATGACTATCTCTACCGGGCATTATATCATTCAAGCTGAGTGACGACTACATAACTTGAATCGATATCAAATGAAAACCATGACCATCTTGGTTGGCATTACATCATTCAACTTGAGTGATGACTACAACACTTAGGCCGAAATTGCATTACCTTACTAAATATTGAATGAAAACCATAACCATTTCGGCTGGTAATATATCATTCAACTAGAGTGACGATTGTATCACTTGGCCATGAGTTACATCACCTGACTTGATATAAAATAAAAACCATGACCACCTCGATTGGCATTACATCATTAACCTAGAGTAATGACTGCATCACTTGGGCCGGAGTCACATTACCTAACTCGATATAGAATGAAATCCATGACCACCTCGGATTGCATTACATCATTAAACTGGAGTGACAATTTTTTCACTTAGGCCGAAACTACATTACTTGACTCGATATAGAATGAAAACCATGACCATCTCAGCTGGCATTACATCATTCAGCTAGAGTGATAACTGTAACACTTGGGCCGAAGTTACATCACCTAACTCAGTATAGAATGAAATCCATGACCATCTCGGCTTGCATTACATCATTAAACTAGAGTTATGATCTGTATCACTTAGGCTAGAATTACATCTACTGACTCGATATAGAATGAAAACCATGACCATCTCGGTGGCATTACATCATTCAAGCTGGAGAGATGATTGTAGCACTTGGGGACTTACATCACCTAACTCGATATAGAATGAAATCCATGACCACCTCGGCTTGCATTACATCATTGAACTGGTGTGACAACCGTATCACTTAGGCCGAAACTACATTACTTGACTCGATATAGAATGAAAACCATGAAATCTCTGTTGGCATTACATTATTAAACTAGAGTGATCATCAGTATCATTTAGGCTAGAATTACATCACCTGGCTCAATATAGAATGAAAACCATGACCATCTAGGCTGGCATTATATCATTCAACTGGAGTGATGATCAGTAGCACTTGGGCCGAAATTACATCACCTGACTCGATATAAAATGAAAAGCATGACCATATCGGTTGTCATTACAATATTCAATTTGAGTGCCGACTACAACACTTGGGCCGAAATTACATTACCTAACTCGGTATAGAATGAAAATAATGACAATCTCGGCTGCCATTATATCATTCAACTGGAGTGACGACTATATCACTTGAATCGATATCAAATGAAAACCATGACCATCTCGGCTGACATTACATCATTCAACTTGAGTGACGACTGCAACACATAGGCTGAAATTACATCACCTAACTAAATATTGAATAAAAACCATAACCATCTCGGCTGGCAATACATCATTCAACTAGAGTGACGACTACATCACTTGGGCATGAGTTATATCACATGACTAGATATAGAATGAAAACCATGAACACTTCGGCTGGCATTACATCGTTCAACTAGAGTGACGACTATAGAACTTTGGCCCAAATTACATCACCGGACTCGATATACAATTAAAACCATGACCATCTCATCTGGCATTACATTATTCAACTTGAGTGACGACTACAACACTTGGGCCAGAATAACATCTCCTGACTCTATATAGAATAAATACCGTGACCATTTCGGCTAGCATTACATCATTCAACTTGAGTGATGACTGCAGCACTTAGACCGAAATTACAACACCTAACTCAATATAGAATGAAATCCATGACCAACTCGGCTTGCATTACATCATTAGACTAGAATAACAATTGCATCACTTAGGCCGAAATTACATTACCTGACCCGATATAGAATGAAAACCATGACCATCTCGGCTGCCATTACATCATTAAACTAGAGTGATGATTGTATCACTTAGGCTAGAATTACATCACCTGACTCGATATAGTATGAAAACCATGACCATCTCGGCTGGCATTACATCATTCAACTAGAGTGATAACTGTAGCACTTGGGCCGAAATTACAACACCTGACCCGATATAGAATAAAAACCATGAACATATCGGTTGTCATTACATTATTCAATTTGAGTGACGACTACAACACTTGGGCCAAAATTACATTACCTAACTCGATATAGAATGAAAACAATGACTATCTCGGCTGGCATTATATCATTCAACTGGAGTGACGACTACATAACTTGAATCGATATCAAATGAAAACCATGACCATCTCGGTTGGCATTACATCATTCAACTTGAGTGATGACTACAACACTTAGGCCGAAATTGCATTACCTTACTAAATATTGAATGAAAACCATAACCATTTCGGCTGGTAATACATCATTCAACTAGAGTGACGATTGTATCACTTGGCCATGAGTTACATAACCTGACTTGATATAAAATTAAAACCATGACCACCTCGATTGGCATTACATCATTAACCTAGAGTAATGACTGCATCACTTGGGTCTGAGTCACATCACCTAACTCGATATAGAATGAAATCCATGACCACCTCGGCTTGCATTACATCATTAAACTGGAGTGACAATTTTTTCACTTAGGCCGAAACTACATTACTTGACTCGATATAGAATGAAAACCATGACCATCTCAGCTGGCATTACATCATTCAGCTAGAGTGATAACTGTAACACTTGGGCCGAAGTTACATCACCTAACTCAGTATAGAATGAAATCCATAACCATCTCGGCTTGCATTACATCATTAAACTAGAGGTATGACTGTATCACTTAGGCTAGAATTACATCTACTGACTCGATATAGAATGAAAACCATGACCATCTTGGCTGGCATTACATCATTCAACTAGAGAGATGATTGTAGCACTTGGGGCGGACTTACATCACCTAACTCGATATAGAATGAAATCCATGACCACCTCGGCTTGCATTACATCATTGAACTGGTGTGACAACTGTATCACTTAGGCCGAAACTACATTACTTGACTCGATATAGAATGAAAACCATGAAATCTCTGTTGGCATTACATTATTAAGCTAGAGTGATCACTGTATCATTTAGGCTAGAATTACATCACTTGGCTCAATATAGAATGAAAACCATGACCATCTTGGTTGGCATTGCATCATTCAAGTGGAGTGATGACTGTAGCACTTGGGCCGAAATTACATCACCTGACTCGATATAGAATGAAAAGCATGACCATATCGGTTGTCATTACAATATTCAATTTGAGTGCCGACTACAACACTTGGGCCGAAATTACATTACCTAACTCGGTATAGAATGAAAACAATGACCATCTCGGCTGGCATTATATCATTCAACTGGAGTGACGATGACATCACTTAACTTGATATCAAATGAAAACCATAACCATCTCGGCTGACATTACATCATTCAACTTGAGTGACGACAGCAACACTTAGGCTGAAATTACATCACCTAACTAAATATTGAATAAAAACCATAACCATCTCGGCTGGCAATACATCATTCAACTAGAGTGACGACTACATCACTTGGGCATGAGTTATATCACATGACTAGATATAGAATGAAAACCATGAACACTTCGGCTGGCATTACATCTTTCAACTAGAGTGACGAATTCAATAAGAGTGAAGACTGTAGCATATTAGCCGGAATTACAACACCTGACTCGATATATATTTAAAAGCATGACCACCTCATCTGGCATTACATTATTCAACTTGAGTGACTACTGCAACACTAAGGCCGAAATTACATCACCCAACTAAATACCGAATGAAACCCATAACCATCTCGGCTGGCAATACATCATTCAACTAGAGTGACGACTGCATCACTTGGGCATGAGTTACATCACTTAAGTCGATATTGAATGAAAATTATGACCACATTGGCTGGCATTACATCATTCAACTGGAGTGATGATTGCATCACTTAGGCCGAAATTACATTACCTGACTCGATATAGAATGAAAACCATGACCATCTCGGCTGCCACTACATCATTAAACTAGAGTGATGACTGTATCACTTAGGCTAGAATTACATCACCTGACTCGATATAGTATGAAAACCATGACCATCTCGGCTGGCATTACATCATTCAACTAGAGTGATAACTGTAGCACTTGGGCCGAAATTACAACACCTGACCCGATATAGAATAAAAACCATGAACATATCGGTTGTCATTACATTATTCAATTTGAGTGACGACAGCAGCACTTGGGCCGAAATTACATTACCTAACTCGATATAGAATGAAAACAATGACTATCTCGGCTGCCATTATATCATTCAACTGGAGTGACGACTACATAACTTGAATCGATATCAAATGAAAACCATGACCATCTCGTTGGCATTACATCATTCAACTTGAGTGATGACTACAACACTTAGGCCGAAATTGCATTACCTTACTAAATATTGAATGAAAACCATAACCATTTCGGCTGGTAATACATCATTCAACTAGAGTGACGATTGTATCACTTGGCCATGAGTTACATCACCTGACTTGATATAAAATAAAAACCATGACCACCTCGATTGGCATTACATCATTAACCTAGAGTAATGACTGCATCACTTGGGCCGGAGTCACATCACCTAACTCGATATAGAATGAAATCCATGACCACCTCGGCTTGCATTACATCATTAAACTGGAGTGACATTTTTTTCACTTAGGCCGAAACTACATTACTTGACTTGATATAGAATGAAAACCATGACCATCTCCGCGGGCATTACATCATTCAGCTAGAGTGATAACTGTAACACTTGGGCCGAAGTTACATCACCTAACTCATTATAGAATGAAATCCATGACCATCTCGGCTTGCATTACATCATTCAACTGGAGTGATGACTGCATCACTTAGGCCGAAATTATATTACCTGACTCGATATAGAATGAAAACCATGACCATCTCAGCTGCCATTACATCATTAAACTAGAGTGATGACTGTATCACTTAGGCTAGAATTACATCACCTGACTCGATATAGCATGAAAACCATGACCATCTCAGCTGGCATTACATCATTCAACTAGAGTGATAACTGTAGCACTTGGGCCAAAATTACAACACCTGACCCGATATAGAATAAAAACCATGAACATATCGGTTGTCATTACATTATTCAATTTGAGTGACGACAGCTGCACTTGGGCCGAAATTACATTACCTAAGTCGATATAGAATGAAAACAATGACTATCTCGGCTGGCATTATATCATTCAACTGGAGTGACGACTACATAACTTGAATCGATATCAAATGAAAACCATGACCATCTCGGTTGGCATTACATCATTCAACTTGAGTGATGACTACAACACTTAGTCCGAAATTGCATTACCTTACTAAATATTGAATGAAAACCATAACCATTTCGGCTGGTAATACATCATTCAACTAGAGTGACGATTGTATCACTTGGCCATGAGTTACATCACCTGACTTGTTATAAAATAAAAACCATGACCACCTCGATTGGCATTACATCATTAACCTAGTGTAATGACTGCATCACTTGGGCCGGAGTCACATCACCTAACTCGATATAGAATGAAATCCATGACCACCTCGGCTTGCATTACATCATTAAACTGGAGTGACAATTTTTTCACTTAGGCCGAAACTACATTACTTTACTCGATATAGAATGAAAATTATGACCACATTGGTTGGCATTACATCATTCAACTGGAGTGACGACTGCATCACTTAGGCCGAAATTACATTACCTGACTCGATATAGAATGAAAACCATGACCATCTCGGCTGACATTACATCATTAAACTAGAGTGATGACTGTATCACTTAGGCTAGAATTACATCACCTGACTCGATATAGAATGAAAACCATGACAATCTAGGCTGGCATTACATCATTCAACTGGAGTGATGATTGTAGCACTTGGGCTGGAATTATATCACCTGACTCGATATAGAATGAAAACCATGACCATATCGGTTGTCATTATATCATTCAATTTGAGTGACGACTACAACACTTGGGCCGAAATTACATTACCTAACTCGATATATAATGAAAAAAATGACCATCTCGGCGCATTATATCATTCAACTGGAGTGACGACTATATCACTTGACTTGATATCAAATGAAAACCATGACCATCTCAGCTGGCATTACATCATTCAACTTGAGTGACGACTGCAACACTTAGGCACAAAATACATCACCTAACTAAATATAGAATGAAAACCATAGCCATATCGGTTGGCATGACGTTATTCAACTAGAGTGACGACTACAACACTTGGGCTAGAGTTACATCTCCTGAATCTATATAGAATGAAAACCATGAGCATGTTGGCTGGAATTACATCATTCAGCTGGAGTGATGATTGTAGCACTTGGGCCGGAATTACATCACCTGGCTCGATATAGAATGAAAACCATCACTATATATGTTGTCATTACATCATTCTATTTGAGTGACGACTGGAGCACTTGGGCCGAAATTACATTACCTAACTCGATATAGAATGAAATAATGACCATCTCGGCTGGCATAATATTATTCAACTGGAGTGATGACTACATCACTTGACTCGATATCAAATGAAAACCATGACCATCTCGGCTGGCATTACATTCAACTTGAGTGACGACTACAACACTTAGGTCGAAATTACATCACCAAACTATATATTTCATGAAAACCATAACCATCTTGGGTGGCAATGACTGTATCACTTGGCTATGAGTTACATCACCTAACTCAATATAGAATGAAAACCATGACCACCTCGGCTGGCATTACATCATTAACCTAGAGTGATGACTGCAGCACTTGGGCCAGAGTTACATCACTTAACTAGATATAGAATGAAAACCATGACCATTTATGTTGTCGTTACATCATTCAACTTGAGTGACGATTGCAACACTTGGGCCGAAATTACATTACATAACTCGATATAGAATGAAAACCATGACCATCTTGGTTGGCATTATATCATTCAACTGGAGTGACGACTACATCACTTGACTTGATATCAAATGAAAACCATTACCATCTCAGCTGGCATTACATCATTCAACTTGAGTGACGAGTGCAGCACTTAGGCAGAAATTACATCACCTATATAAATATTTAATAAAAACCATAACCATCTCGGCTTGCAATACATCATTAAACTAGAGTGATGACTGCATCACTTGGGCAAGAGTTATATCACCTGACTTGATATAGATTGAAAACCATGACCACCTCTCGGCTGGCATTACATCATTCAACTAGAGTGACGAATTCAACTAGAGTGACGACTGTAGCATATTAGTCAGAATTACATCACCTGACTCGATATATAATTACAACCATGACCATCTCGTCTGGCATTACATTATTCAACTAGAGTGATGACTATAACACTTAGGCTAGAATTACATCACCTGATTCGATATAAAATAAAAACCATGACCATCTCGGCTGCCATTACATTATTCAATTAGAGTGATGACTGTAGCACTTGGGCCAGAGCTACATCACCTAACTCGATATAGAATGAAATCCATGACCACATTGGCATGAATTACATCATTAAACTGGAGTGTCAACTGCATCACTTGACTTGATCTCAAATGAAAACCATGACCATCTCGGCAGGAATTACATCATTCAACTTGAGTGACGACTGCAACACTTAGGCCGAAATTACATCACCTAACTAAATTTTGAATGAAAACTATAACCATCTCGGCTGGCAATACATCATTCAACTAGAGTGACGACTGCATCACTTGGGCATGAGTTACATCACTTAAGTCGATATTGAATGAAAATTATGACCACATTGGCCGGCATTACATCATTCAACTGGAGTGCTGACTGCATCACTTAGGCCGAAATTACATTACCTGACTCGATATAGAATGAAAACCATGACCATCTCGGCTGACATTACATCATTAAACTAAAGTGATGATTGTATCACTTAGGCTAGATTACATCACCTGACTCGATATAGAATAAAAACCATGACCATCTCGGTTGGGATTACATCATTCAACTGGAATGATGATTGTAGCACTTGGGCCGGAATTACATTACCTGACTCGGTATAGAATGAAAACCATGACCATATCGGTTGTCATTACATCATTCAATTTGAGTGACGACTTCAGCACTTGGGCCAAAATTACATTACCTAACTCGATATAGAATGAAAACCATGACCATCTCGGCTGTCATTATATCATTAATCTAGAGTGACGACTACATCACTTGACTCGATATCAAATGAAAACCATGACCATCTCGGCTGGCATGAAATCATTCTACTTGAGTGACAACTGCAGAACTTAGGCAGTAAATGCATCACCTCACTAATTATTGAATGAAAACCATAACCATCTCGGCTGGCAATTCATCATTCAACTAGAGTGACGACTGCATCACTTAGGCATGAGTTACATCACTTGACTCGATATAGAATGAAAACTATGATCACCTCGCCTGGTATTAAATCATTCAACTAGAGTGACGACTATAGAACTTTGGCCCAAATTACATCACCGGACTCGATATATAATTAAAACCATGACCATCTCATCTGGCATTACATTATTCAACTTGAGTGACGACTACAACACTTGGGCCAGAATAACATCTCCTGACTCTATATAGAATAAATACCGTGACTATTTCGGCTAGCATTACATCATTTAACTTGAGTGACGACTGCATCACTTATACCGAAATTACAACACCTAACTCAATATAGAATAAAATCCATGACCAACTCAGCTTGCATTACATCATTAGACTAGAATAACAACTGCATCACTTAGACCGAAATTACATTACCTGACTCGAAATAGAATGAAAACCATGAAATCTCGGCTGACATTACATAATTAAACTAGAGTGATGACTGTATCATATAGGCTAGAATTACATCACCTGACTCGATATAGCATGAAAACCATGACCATCTCGGCTGGCATTACATCATTCAACTAGAGTGATAACTGTAGCACTTGGGCCGAAATTACAACACCTGACCCGATATAGAATAAAAACCATGAACATATCGGTTGTCATTACATTATTCAATTTGAGTGACGACAGCAGCACTTGGGCCGAAATTACATTACCTAACTCGATATAGAATGAAAACAATGACTATCTCGGCTGGCATTATATCATTCAACTGGAGTGACGACTACATAACTTGAATCGATATCAAATGAAAACCATGACCATCTCGGTTGGCATTACATCATTCAACTTGAGTGATGACTACAACACTTAGGCGGAAATTGCATTACCTTACTAAATATTGAATGAAAACCATAACCATTTCGGCTGGTAATACATCATTCAACTAGAGTGACGATTGTATCACTTGGCCATGAGTTACATCACCTGACTTGATATAAAATAAAAACCATGACCACCTCGATTGGCATTACATCATTAACCTAGAGTAATGACTGCATCACTTGGGTCGGAGTCACATCACCTAACTCGATATAGAATGAAATCCATGACCACTTCGGCTTGCATTACATCATTAAACTGGAGTGACAATTTTTTCACTTAGGCCGAAACTACATTACTTGACTCGATATAGAATGAAAACCCTGACCATCTCAGCTGGCATTACATCATTCAGCTAGAGTGATAACTGTAACACTTGGGTTGAAGTTACATCACCTAACTCAGTATATAATGAAATCCATGACCATCTCGGCTTGCATTACATCATTAAACTAGAGTTATGACTGTATCACTTAGGCTAGAATTACATCTACTGACTCGATATAGAATGAAAACCATGACCATCTCGGCTGGCATTACATCATTCAACTGGAGAGATGATTGTAGCACTTGGGGCGGACTTACATCACCTAACTCGATATAGAATGAAATCCATGACCACCTCAGCTTGCATTACATCATTGAACTGGTGTGACAACTGTATCACTTAGGCCGAAACTACATTACTTGACTCGATATAGAATGAAAACCATGAAATCTCTGTTGGCATTACATTATTAAACTAGAGTGATCACTGTATCATTTAGGCTAGAATTACATCACCTGGCTCAATATAGAATGAAAACCATGACCATCTTGGTTGGCATTACATCATTCAAGTGGAGTGATGACTGTAACACTTGGGCCGAAATTACATCACCTGACTCGATATAGAATGAAAAGCATGACCATATCGGTTGTCATTACAATATTAAATTTGAGTGCCGACTACAACACTTGGGCCGAAATTACATTTCCTAACTCGGTATAGAATGAAAACAATGACCATCTCGGCTGGCATTATATCATTCAACTAGAGTGACGATGACATCACTTGACTCGATATCAAATGAAAACCATAACCATCTCGGCTGACATTACATCATTCAACTTGAGTGACGACTGCAACACATAGGCTGAAATTACATCACCTAACTAAATATTGAATAAAACCCATAACTATCTCGGCTGGCAATACATCATTCAACTAGAGTGACGACTACATCACTTGAGCATGAGTTATATCACATGACTAGATATAGAACGAAAACCATGAACACTTCGGTTGGCATTACATCGTTCAACTAGAGTGACGAATTCAATAAGAGTGAAGACTGTAGCACATTAGCCGGAAATACAACACCTGACTCGATATATATTTAAAAGCATGACCACCTCATCTGGCATTACATTATTCAACTTAAGTGACTACTGCAACACTTAGGCCGAAATTACATCACCCAACTAAATACTGAATGAAACCCATAACCATCTCGGCTGGCAATACATCATTCAACTAGAGTGACGACTGCATCACTTGGGCATGAGTTACATCACTTAAGTCGATATTGAATGAAAATTATGACCACATTGGTTGGCATTACATCATTCAACTGGAGTGTTGACTGCATCACTTAGGCCGAAATTACATTACCTGACTCGATATAGAATGAAAACCATGACCATCTAGGCTGACATTACATCATTAAACTAGAGTGATGACTGTATCACTTAGGCTAGATTTACATCACCTGACTCGATATAGAATGAAAACCATGACAATCTAGGCTGGCATTACATCATTCAACTGGAGTGATGATTGTAGCACTTGGGCTGGAATTATATCACCTGACTCGATATAGAATGAAAACCATGACCATATCGGTTGTCATTATATCATTCAATTTGAGTGACGACTACAACACTTGGGCCAAAATTACATTACCTAACTCGGTATAGAATGAAAGAAATGACCATGTCGGCGTATTATATCATTCAACTGGAGTGACGACTATATCACTTGACTTGATATCAAATGAAAACCATGACCATCTCGGCTGGCATTACATCATTCAACTTGAGTGACGACTGTAACACTTAGGCACAAAATACATCACCTAACTAAATATAGAATGAAAACCATAACCATATCGGTTGGCATTACGTTATTCAACTAGAGTGAGGACTACAACACTTGGGCTAGAGTTAAATCTCCTGACTCTATATAGAATGAAAACCATGAGCATATTGGCTGGAATTACATTATTCAGCTGGAATGATGATTCTAGAACTTGGGCCGGAATTACATCACCTGACTCGATATAGAATGAAAACCATGACCATATTTATTGTCATTACATCATTCAATTTGAGTGACGACTGGAGCACTTGGGCCGAAATTACATTACCTAACTCGATATAGAATGAAACAATGACCATCTCGGCTGGCATAATATTATTCAACTGGAGTGATGACTACATCACTTGACTCGATATCAAATGAAAACCATGACCATCTCGGTTGGCATTACATTCAAGTTGAGTGTCGACTGCAACACTTAGGTTGAAATTACATCACCTAACTATATATTTCATGAAAACCATAACCATCTTGGCTGGCAATGACTGTATCATTTGGCTATGAGTTACATCACCTAACTCAATATTGAATAAAAACCATGACAACCTCGGCTGGCATTACATCATTAACCTAGAGTGATGACTGCAGCAGTTGGGCCAGAGTTACATCACTTAACTAGATATATAATGAAAACCATGACCATATATGTTGTCGTTACATCATTCAACTTGAGTGACAACTGCAGCACTTGGGCCGAAATTACATTACCCAGCTCGATATAGATTGAAAACCATGACCATCTTGGCTGGCATTATATCATTCAACTGGAGTGACGTCTGCATCACTTGACTTGATATCAAATGAAAACCATTAACATCTCAGCTGGCATTACATCATTCAACTTGAGTGACGAGTGCAGCACTTAGGCAGAAATTACATCACCTATATAAATATTTAATAAAAACCATAACCATCTCGGCTGGCAATACATCATTAAACTAGAGTGATGACTGCATCACTTGGGCAAGAGTTATATCACCTGACTTGATATAGATTGAAAACCATGACCACCTCTCGGCTGGCATTACATCATTCAACTAGAGTGACGAATTGAACTAGAGTGACGACTGTAGCATATTAGTCAGAATTACATCACCTGACTCGATATATAATTACAACTATGACCATCTCGTCTGGCATTACATTATTCAACTAGAGTGATGACTATAACACTTAGGCTAGAATTACATCACCTGATTCGATATAAAATAAAAACCATGACCATCTCGGCTGCCATTACATTATTCGACTAGAGTGATGACTGTAGCACTTGGGCCGGAGTTACATCACCTAACTCGATATAGAATGAAATCCATGACCACATTGGCATGAATTACATCATTAAACTGGAGTGTCAACTGCATCACTTGACTTGATCTCAAATGAAAACCATGACCATCTCGGCAGGAATTACATCATTCAACTTGAGTGACGACTGCAACACTTAGGCCGAAATTACATCACCTAACTAAATTTTGAATGAAAACTATAACCATCTCGGCTGGCAATACATCATTCAACTAGAGTGACGACTGCATCACTTGGGCATGACTTACATCACCTAACTCGATATAGAATGAAATCCATGACCACCTCAGCTTGCATTACATCATTGAACTGGTGTGACAACTGTATCACTTAGGCGGAAACTACATTACCTGACTCGATATAGAATGAAAACCATGAAATCTCTGTTGGCATTACATTATTAAACTAGAGTGATCACTGTATCATTTAGGCTAGAATTACATCACCTGACTCGATATAGAATGAAAACCATGACCATCTCGGTTGGGATTACATCATTCAACTGGAATGATGATTGTAGTACTTGGGCCGGAATTATATCACCTGACACGATATAGAATGAAAACCATGACCATATCGGTTGTCATTACATCATTCAATTTGAGTGACGACTACAACACTTGGGCCAAAATTACATTACCTAACTCGATATAGAATGAAAACAATGACCATCTCGGCTGCCATTATATCATTCAACTGGAGTGACAACTATATCACTTGAATCGATATCAAATGAAAACTATGACCATCTCGACTGGCATTACATCATTCAACTTGAGTGACGACTGCAGCACTTAGGCAGTAAATGCATCACCTCACTAAATATTGAATGAAAACCATAACCATCTCGGCTGGCAATTCACCATTCAACTAGAGTGACGACTGCATCACTTAGGCATGAGTTACATCACTTGACTCGATATAGAATGAAAACTATGATCACCTCGCCTGGTATTAAATCATTCAACTAGAGTGACGACTATAGAACTTTGGCCCAAATTACATCACCGGACTCTATATATAATTAAAACCATGACCATCTCATCTGGCATTACATTATTCAACTTGAGTGACGACTACAACACTTGGGCCAGAATAACATCTCCTGACTCTATATAGAATAAATACCGTGACCATTTCGGCTAGCATTACATCATTCAACTTGAGTGACGACTGCAGCACTTAGACCGAAATTACAACACCTAACTCAATATAGAATGAAATCCATGACCAACTCGGCTTGCATTACATCATTAGACTGGAATAACAACTGCATCACTTAGACCGAAATTACATTACCTGACTCGATATAGAATGAAAACCATGAAATCTCGGCTGACATTACATAATTAAACTAGAGTGATGACTGTATCATATAGGCTAGAATTACATCACCTGACTCGATATAGCATGAAAACCATGACCATCTCGGCTGGCATTACATCATTCAACTAGAGTGATAACTGTAGCACTTGGGCCGAAATTACAACACCTGACCCGATATAGAATAAAAACCATGAATATATCGGTTGTCATTACATTATTCAATTTGAGTGACGACAGCAGCACTTGGGCCGAAATTACATTACCTAACTCGATATAGAATGAAAACAATGACTATCTCGGCTGGCATTGTATCATTCAACTGGAGTGACGACTACATAACTTGAATCGATATCAAATGAAAACCATGACCATCTCGGTTGGCATTACATCATTCAACTTGAGTGATGACTACAACACTTAGGCCGAAATTGCATTACCTTACTAAATATTGAATGAAAACCATAACCATTTCGGCTGGTAAAACATCATTCAACTACAGTGACGATTGTATCACTTGGCCATGAGTTACATCACCTGACTTGATATAAAATAAAAACCATGACCACCTCGATTGGCATTACATCATTAACCTAGAGTAATGACTGCATCACTTGGGTCGGAGTCACATCACCTAACTCGATATAGAATGAAATCCATGACCACCTCGGCTTGCATTACATCATTAAACTGGAGTGACAATTTTTTCACTTAGGCCGAAACTACATTACTTGACTCGATATAGAATGAAAACCATGACCATCTCAGCTGGCATTACATCATTCAGCTAGAGTGATAACTGTAACACTTGGGCCGAAGTTACATCACCTAACTCAGTATAGAATGAAATCCATGACCATCTCGGCTTGCATTACATCATTAAACTAGAGTTATGACTGTATCACTTAGGCTAGAATTACATCTACTGACTCGATATAGAATGAAAACCATGACCATCTCGGCTGGCATTACATCATTCAACTGGAGAGATGATTGTAGCACTTGGGGCGGACTTACATCACCTAACTCGATATAGAATGAAATCCATGACCACATCGGCTTGCATTACATCATTGAACTTGTGTGACAACTGTATCACTTAGGCCGAAACTACATTACCTTACTCGATATAGAATGAAAACCATGACTATCTCGGCTGATATTACATCATTAAACTAGAGTGATGATTGTATCACTTAGGCTAGAATTACATCACTTGTTTCGATATAGAATGAAAACCATGACAAACTCGGCTGACATTACATCATTCAACTGGAGTGACGACTGCAACACTTCGGTCAGAATTACATTACCTGACTCGATATAGAATGAAAACCATGACCATATCGGTTGTCATTACATCATTCAATTTGAGTGACGACTTCAGCACTTGGGCAGAAATTACATTACCTAACTCGGTATAGAATGAAAACCATGACCATCTCGGCTGGCATTATATCATTCAACTGGAGTGACGACTACATCACTTGACACAATATCAAATGAAAACTATGACCATCTCGGCTGGCATGACATCATTCAACTTGAGTGACAACTGCAGCACTTGGGCCGAAATTACATTACCCAGCTCGATATAGATTGAAAATCATAACCATCTCGGCTGGCAATACATCATTCAACTAGAGTGACGACTGCATCACTTGGGCATGAGTTATATCATATGACTAGATATAGAATGAAAACCATGAACACTTCGGCTGGCATTACATCATTCAACTAGAGTGACGAATTCAATAAGAGTGAAGACTGTAGCACATTAGCCGGAATTACAACACCTGACTCGATATATATTTAAAAGCATGACCATATCATCTGGCATTACATTATTCAACTTGAGTGACTACTGCAACACTTAGGCCGAAATTACATCACCTAACTAAATATTGAATGAAAACCATAACCATCTCGGCTGGAAATACATCATTCAACTAGACTGACGACTAGATCACTTGGGCATGAGTTACATCACTTGACTCAATATAGAATGAAAATTATGACCACCTCGGCTGGCATTACATCATTCAACTGGAGTGATGACTGCATCACTTAGGCCGAAATTACATTACTTGACTCGATATAGAATGAAAACCATGAACATCTCGGCTGACATTACATCATTAAACTAGAGTGATGAATGTATCACTTAGGCTAGAATTACATCACCTGACTCGATATAAAATGAAAACCATGACAATCTAGGCTGGCATTATATCATTCAACTGGAGTGATGATTGTAGCACTTGCGCTGGAATTATATCACCTGACTCGATATAGAATGAAAACCATGACCATATCTGTTGTCATTATATCATTCGATTTGAGTGACGACTACAACACTTGGGCCGAAATTACATTACATAACTCGATATAGAATGAAAACAATGACCATCTCGACGCATTATATCATTCAACTGGAGTGACGACTATATCACTTGACTTGATATCAAATGAAAACCATGACCATCTCCGCTAGCACTACATCATTCAACTTGAGTGACGACTGCAACACTTAGGCACAAAATACATCACCTAACTAAATATTGAATGAAAACCATAACCATCTCGGTAGGCAATACATCATTCAACTAGAGAGAGTGACGATTGCATCACTTGGGCATGAGTTACATCACCTGACTCCATATAGAATGAAAACCATGACCACCTCGCCTGGCATTACATCATTCAGCTGGAGTGACGACTGTAGCAATTTGGTCGGAATTACATCACCTGACTGGATATATAATTAAAACCAAGACCATCTCATCTAGCATTACATTATTCAACTAGAGTGACGACTACAACACTTGGGCCAGAATTAGATCACCTGACTCGATATAGAATGAAAACCATGACCATCTCGGCTGCCATGACATCATTCAACTGGTGTGATGACTGTAGCACTTGGGCCGGAGTTACATCACCTAACTCGATATAGATTGAAATCCATGACAACCTCGGCTTGCATTACTTCATTAAACTGGAGTGTCAACTGCATCACTTGACTCGATATCAAATGAAAACCATGACCATCTCGGCTGGCATTATATCATTCAACTTGAGTGACGACTGCAACACTTAGGCCGTAATCACATCACCTAACTAAATACTGAATGAAAACCATAACCATCTCAGCTGGTAATACATCATTCAACTAGACTGACGACTAGATCACTTGGGCATGAGTTACATCACTTGACTCGATATAGAATGAAAATTATGACCACCTCGGCAGGCCTTACATCATTCAACTAGAGTGATGACTGTATCACTTAGGCCGAAATTACATTACCTTACTCGATATAGAATGAAAATCATGACTATCTCGGCTGACATTACATCATTAAACTAGAGTGATGATTGTATCACTTAGGCTAGAATTACATCACCTGACTCGATATAGAATGAAAACCATGACAATCTAGGCTGGCATTACATCATTCAACTGGAGTGATGATTGTAGCACTTGGGCCGGAATTATATCACCTGACTCGATATAGAATGAAAACCATGACCATATCGGTTGTCATTACATCATTCAATTTGAGTGACGACTACAACACTTGGGCCGAAATTACATTACCTAACTCGATATAGAATGAAAATAATGATCATCTTGGTTGGCATTATATCATTCAACTGGAGTGACGACTATATCACTTGACTCGATATCAAATAAAAACCATGACCATCTCGGCTGGTATTACATCATTCAACTTGAGTGACGACTGCAGCACTTGGGCAGAAAATACATCACCTAACTAAATATTGAAAGAAAATCATAACCATCTCGGCTGGCAATACATCATTCAACTAGAGTGACGATTGCATCACTTGGGCATGAGTTACATCACTTGACTTGATATAGAATGAAAACCACGACCACCTTGCCTGGAATTACATCATTCAACTAGAGTGACGACTGTAGCACTTTGGCCGAAATTACATCACCTGACTCGATATATAATTAAAACCATGACCATCTAATCTGGTATTACATTATTCAACTTGAGTGACGACTACAACACTTGGACCAGAATTAGATCACCTGACTCGATATAGAATGAAAACCATGACCATCTCGGCTGCCATTACATCATTCAACTGGAGTGATGACTGTAGCACTTGGGCCGGAGTTACATCACCTAACTCAATATAGACTGAACTCCATGATCACCTCGGCTTGCATTACATCATTAAACTGGAGTGACAACTTCATCACTTAGACCGAAATTACATTACCTGACTCGATATAGAATGAAAATCATGAAATCTCGGCTTACATTACATCATTAAATTAGAGTGACGATTGTATCACATAGGCTAGAATTACATCATCTGACTCGATATAGCATGAAAACCATGACCATCTCGGCTGACATTACATCATTCAACTATAGTGATAATTGTAACACTTGGGCCGGAATTAAAACACTTGACCCGATATAGAATAAAAACCATAACCATATCGATTGTCATTACATTATTCAATTTGAGTGACGACAGCAGCACTTGGGCCGAAATTACATTACCTAAATCGATATAGAATGAAAACAATGACTATCTCGACTGGCATTATATCATTCAACTAGAGTGACGACTACATCACTTGAATCGATATCAAATGAAAACAATGACCATCTCGGCTGGCATTACATCATTCAACTTGAGTGACGACTACAACACTTAGGCTGAAATTACATTACCCTACTAAATATTGAATGAAAACTATAACCATTTCGGTTGGCAATACATCATTCAACTAGAATGATGACTGCATCACTTGGCCATGAGTTACATCACCTAACTTGATATAAAATAAAAACCATAACCACCTCAACTAGCATTACATCATTAACCTAGTTGCTAAATATTGAATGAAAACTATAACCATTTCGATTGGCAATACATCATTCAACTAGAGTGATGACGGTATCATTTGGCCATGAGTTACATCACCTAACTTGATATAAAATAAAAACCATAACCACCTCAGCTGGCATTACATCATTAACCTAGAGTAATGACTGCATCACTTGGGCCGGAGTCACATCACCTAACTCGATATAGAATGAAATTCATGACCACCTCGGCTTACATTACATAATTAAACTGGAGAGACAATTATATCACTTCGGCTGAAACTACATTACTTGACTCGATATAGAATGAAAACCATGACCATCTCAGCAGGCATTACATTATTCAACTAGAGTGATAACTGTAAAACTTGGGCCGGAGTTACATCACCTAACTCAGTATAGAATGAAATTCATGACCATCTCGGCTTGCATTACATTATTAAACTAGAGTTATGACTGTATCAGTTAGGCTAGAATTACATCACCTGACTCGATATAGAATGAAAACCATGACCATCTCCGCTGGCATTACATCATCCAACTGGAGTGATGATTATAGCACTTGGGGCGGACTTACATCACCTAACTCGATATAGAATTAAATTCATGACCACTTCGGCTTGCATTACATCATTGAACTGGTGTGACAACTGTATCACTTAGGCCGAAACTACATTACTTGACTCGATATAGAATGAAAACCATGAAATCTTGGCTGGCATTACATCATTAAACTAGAGTAATCACTGTATCATTTAGGCTAGAATTACATCACCTAGCTTAATATAGAATGAAAACCATGACCATTTTGGCTGGCATTACATCATTCAAGTGGAGTGATGACTGTAGCACTTGGGCCGGAATTACATTACCTGACTCGATATAGAATGAAAATCATGACCATATCGGTTGTCATTACATTATTCAATTTGAGTAACGACTACAACACTTGGGCCAAAATTACATTACCTAACTCGGTATAAAATGAAAACAATGACCATCTCGGTTGGCATTATATCATTCAACTGGAGTGACGATGACATCACTTGACTCGATATCAAATGAAAACCATAACCATCTCGGCTGACATTACATCATTCAACTTGAGTGACGACTACAACACTTAGGCTGAAATTACATCACCTAACTAAATATTGAATAAAAACCATAACCATCTCGGCTGGCAATACATCATTCAACTAGAGTGACGACTGCATCACTTGGGCATGAGTTATATCACATGACTAGATATAGAATGAAAGCCATGAACACTTCGGCTGGCATTACATCATTCAACTAGAGTGACGAATTCAATAAGAGTGAAGACTGTAGCACATTAGCCGGAATTACAACACCTGACTCGATATATATTTAAAAGCATGACCACCTCATCTGGCATTACATTATTCAACTTGAGTGACTACTGCAACACTTAGGCTAGAATTACATCTACTGACTCGATATAGAATGAAAACCATGACCATCTCGGCTGGCATTACATCATTCAACTGGAGAGATGATTGTAGCACTTGGGGCGGACTTACATCACCTAACTCGATATAGAATGAAAATTATGACCACCTCGGCTGGCATTACATCATTCAAATGGAGTGATAACTGCATCACTTAGGCCGAAATTACATTACCTTACTCGATATAGAATGAAAACCATGACCATCTCGACTGACATTACATCATTAAACTAGAGTGATGATTGTATCACATAGGCTAGAATTACATCACCTGACTCGATATAGAATGAAAACCATGACAATCTAGGTTGGCATTACATCATTCAACTGGAGTGATGAATGTAGCACTTGGGCCGGAATTATATCACCTGACTCGATAGAGAATGAAAACCATGACCATATCGGTTGTCATTATATCATTCAATTTGAGTGACGACTACAACACTTGGACCTAAATTACATTACCTAACTCGATATAGAATGAAAACAATGACCATCTCGGCGCATTATATATATCAACTGGAGTGGCGACTATATCACTTGACTTGATATCAAATGAAAACCATGATCATCTCGGCTGGATTACATCATTCAACTTGAGTAACGACTGCAGCACTTAGGCACAAAATACATCACCTAACTAAATATTGAATGAAAACCATAACCATCTCGGCAGCCAATACATCATTCAACTAGAGTGACGATTGCATCACTTGGGCATGAGTTACATCACCTGACTCGATAATTCCATTTAAAAAAGTACTTTTGACATCCATTTGAAATAGTTTAAAATGTTTATAAGATGCATAAGAAAGTAAGATACGAATAGATTCTAACCTTGCTAGTGGAGCAACTGTTTTATCGTAATCAATATCTTCTTGTTATGAGTACCCTTGTGCAACTAGTCTGGTGTTGTTTTTTATTACTTCACCAGACTCATTCAATTTATTTCTGAATACTCATTTTATTCCTATCACAGAGGCACTTTTAGGTCTTGGAATCAGTTTTCATACTTGATTTCTTTCGAACTGATCAAGCTCTTCTTGCATTGCATTTAGCCATGATTCATCTCCTAATTCTTCATCCACATTCTTTGGTTCAAGTTGTGATATTAGGGCGAATGAGGAATGTTGTCTAAGAGAGGCTCTGGTTTGCATCTTAGATTCTAGATTTCCAATGATGAAATCATTTGGAATGCTAGCTTCGTTTCTCCATTCCCTAGGAACATTTGTTTGTTTGGAGACTCTCTTTTTCTTCCTCTTTAGGAGTTGACTGATGTAGTTCACTTTGGTCTTCTGTAGTTGCAATCTCCATAGTCGACTTGGAGTTTTCCAAGACTGAGAAAACTCATATCTTGTTAGTCGACTCTGTTACAATTATTTCTTCTCCTAGATCAACATCTAAAGATTGTGTCTTGGACACTGGGGTTAGTATCAATAAAGACAACTTGAACGAATTCTTCTATAGTCATAGTTCTTTTATTATAGACCTTATAGGACCTGCTCATAGGGGCATATCCGACGAAAATACCTTCATCACTGCGAGTGTCAAACTTACATACGTTGTCATTACCAGTGTTGTGAACAAAATACTTTCACCCGAATGGGTGAAAGTATCCGATGTTTGGACGTTTGTCCTTCCAGAGTTCATAGGGCGTCTATTTCAGGATTGGCCTGATCAGACATCTATTTAAAATATGGCAGGCAGTGCTTACTGCTTCAGCCCAAAATTTGTCAAGCATTTCTTGTTCTAACAGCATTGTCCGTGCAGTGTCTTGAAGAGAACGGTTCTTTCTTTCTACGACACCGTTTTGTTATGGAGAACGAGGGGATGAGAAAGTTTTAGTGTATCCTTGCTGACAGAATTTTTCAAAGACTTTATTCTCAAATTCCTTTCCATGATCATTGCGAATAGTTGAGATAAAGTAACCTTTTTCCCTTTAGACTTTTCTACAAAAAAATCTCAAACTTGCTGAAAGCTTCACTTTTATGACTTATAAACATGACCCAAGTAAAACGAGAATAATCATCTACAATAACAAAGGTATACTTCTTTCCACCTATGCTAGCAGTTCTAGTTGGACCAAAGAGATCCATATGCAACAGTTGAAGAGGCTTAGATTTACTAACAATGTCCTTAGGTTTGAAAGAAGAGCGAGTTTGTTTACCTAATTGACATGCATCATAGATATGGTCTTTTGAAAAAATTAATTTAGGCAAAGCTAATACTAGGTCTAATTTAGAAAAAAAATCAAGAATATGCATACTAGCATGACCTAATTTTCTATGTCATAACCACGGATCACTAGATATAGATGCAAGCAAGTAAGAGTATGTAAGTTAACATTACTGAGTACATAGATGTTCTCCACTCTTTCTCCGAAGATGAGAAGATTTCTTGATTTATGCTTGAGCTTGCATTTTACATCATCAAATGATACTTTAAATCCCACATCGCATAGTTGACTGATGCTTAAGAGATTGTACTTGAATCCATTAACTAGATATACTTCAATTAGATAACATGTTGGACTTAAAGTGATGGTTCTAATTCCAACCACATCTCCTTTTCCATTATCTCCAAATATGATATGTCTTATATCTATCTTTTTGACATTTTTGAAGTTATCATTTTTCCCAGACATATGTTTGTAACATCCGCTATCGAGTACCCACATATCATTTTCGAAAGTTTTCTTTGGATGTTCCTGTAAAACAGATAAATCTATTTATTTTAGGTACCCAAGTGTTCTTGGGTCCTTGAAGGTTAGTTTCATTTGGACTAGTAGAGGCTTTTGGCCTCCAAATCCATTTTCCTAAATTATTCCTTTTATACTTACAACTAAAGCTTTATGACCAATTTTACCACAGGAATAACAAGTTATATGACTTAGAGAAAAATTGTTATTAGCATAAAAGAATTCAGAAGAGTTCTTATCTGAAGTTGACTGACCTCTGACAAACCTTCCTGAATTATGATTATTTAGATTAGATCTATTTGATCTAACTGAACTATGACTGGAAGATTTCTTGATGCCATTTAATTGCATCTTGACTTCATTCAATTCTTCCTGGAGTAAGTCGACTTCAATTTGACTTGCTTCAAGAAGAATATGCTAGTCTTTATTTCTCTTGCTAGTTTATTATATTTGTCAATCATATCTTTTGAAGATCGTCGGTGACAAAATCAAGAGCTGATTGAAGATCATTACAATTACTACAATCAGAGAGTCGTACCTTGCTAGTTTCCCCATGGCCATAAAACACATATTTGCTATGTCGGCTGGTTCTGAGTCTGACTCATCCTCGGAACTCCATGCTCCATATGATCTGGTAGTATTTTGATTTTGGTGGTTTCTTATTTTCAATTCAGGACAATCCGCCTTGATGTGTCCTGGTTTGCCACATTTATAGCATTTGTCATCATTCTTGTAGCCTTGTCGAGGTTTCTGTATTCTATTTCTCAGTATGCTCTTGACTCCTCGATTAATCATAGCTAGTGCCTCATTGATTTCTTCATCATCCTCCTCACTGTCATGAGTAATTGATTTGAAGGCAACTGCATTTTTCTTTTCTTACTTTTGATATCTGTTCATATGAGTCTTTTTGAAAGCCATCAAACTTCCTCAAAGTTTATCGTATGTGAGATTGTCCAGACCTTAACTTTCCAAGACAATATCTTGTGTCTCCCAAGACTTAGGTAGACTCCGGATGAGTTTTCTGACCTGCTAGCCATTTGTGTAGTTCATGCCTAGCGATTTGAGTTCGCTCACTATCTTACTGAATCGGGTGAACATTGATTCTATGTTTTCTTCTTCCGCCATCATGAACAGTTCATATTCATGTGTAAGATCATCGATCTTAGTTTCCCTAACTTTGGACATTCCTTCATATGTAACTTCCAGTTTATCCCACATCTTCTTTGTAGTTTCACGGGTTGATATCTTCTCGTATTCTTCTCCGCTAACTGCACAATAAAGCAAACTTATAGCTTTGGCGTTAGTTTGAATTACCTTTTGTTTCTCTTTGGTGACATCGAATGTTTTGAGGTCAGGTTTGCTTTTGGGGTCTTTGCCTTCTACATTTGGGATGGGCTTTAGGCCTTTCTTGATTACTAGCAAAACTTGGAAGTCAGTTGACTGAACAAAGATTCTAAATCGTTCCTTCCAGTGATTATAGTGTTGTCCATTGAAGTAGGGAGGTCGAGTTGTTGAGTGTCCACCTTGAAAGATTGCTCTAGGAATTTGATATCCAACCATTTGATCTTTTCTCACGTGCTATTAGGTGACTTGATGTGAGATCTTCTCTGATACCAATTGAAAATTTAGAGGGGGTGAATTGAAATTTTCTTGTCTTAGTTAGTTATTTAAATGTGTTGAATGACTAGTCAACTTTCCTGTAAGTCTTAAGATCAAGATTAGTTCACAATTAAAGTAGATAAAATAAAGCAGTAATGAAATAACACAGAGAACTCTATTCTGGTCCGGATCATCGGTGTGGTGCCTAATTCAGTCCCCTTGGGTTACAAGGGTTTCTTTAGAGCTCTTGAATGATTTGTGTACAAGTATGATTCAGATCGAACCAAGAACTTCTTCTGGTACTTTGCTGGTTGACAACCTCTACTTGTATAGCTAGCTACCTATTCTCTCTTTCTTTTTCTTACACTAGTAAACTGAAAATATATAGTGCTTTTACAAGATTAAGAGTGAATAAGAATTTTGCTCAAATGAAGATTTAAGTTCTTCAGTTGCGTAGAGTCTACTTCTTATAGTTGGTTGCTTTAGGTTCTGAGGAAAGGCAAGGAATCAATCTTTCCATTTGATTGATTCTGATTGGCTCGCTCTAAGGCAACCCAAGGGAGTTTATAATCAATCAGGGATTTTAATGTGATCCACTGATTGGTTGTGTATCTTCCTTGATGCTTCTTTTCCTTTGACAGATTATACGGTCAATCTTCAAGGTGTCTTATGTCTATAGATCTTCAGCTTCTTATTTTTCTTTCTTGATCGTTGTCTACAAGTCCCCAATTCGTGAAACCCAATTTAAACCCGAAACAAAAATTGCACCGCCTCAAAAGGTCGATCCTTTTGACGTTCCGTCAATCTAGACCGTCAATCCAGATCTGCAACTTTAATTTCTCAGACGATTTTGACGGTTCACATTGGCCATTTTGACGATTCCATCAATCCTCCCGTCAAACTGGATAGTTTTCCAATTTATCAAAACATACTTTCTTCAATCTGTTTAACCTCCAAACACTCTTGTACTTCCATAAATAAACTGTAAACCTTCATTACCCTTCTGTAAGGTTGTAACTCCTCCCAGGACATTGGTATCAATTGACGACACGATGGAACATGAAACTACGGGGTGTATTATTGGACCTGAAAATTATAGGGAACAACTGAATTTGTGGATTGAGCCAGTTACCTCTTGTACACTGCCTCGCTGATGGACAATCTCTCTGAAAGTGACCTCGCTGACCGCACCCATAAGAGATATCCATACCTATGCGACACTCCTCAGGGTATCTCTTACCATACTTACCGCAAACTAGATTATCAAAGGTCCTCTGACCCACACTGGCTTGTGACTGAGAGCCTGATGATCCGAAGTCCTATCTCTTCTGACCATTCCTGAACTTTGGGACTAGGGCATTGGCTGAATATAAAGCGGTTCTTGATGACCTATTTTTAAAGAACTGTTTGCATCCACCTCCCTCATGACTAAAGAGACCTGAATACTTAGATCTCTTATTGAATTCCCTATCTTTCTCCTTCTATAGCGCCTCTTCTTCCTTCATTCTGCTCTCGTTACCTTGTACAAAAGCAACCATGTTGGTAATAGTCATTTCCTTATTCTGAGCAGAAATGTTAGCAGCACCGAACAAATAGGGTCAAGACCCCACACGAAGCACTTAACTCTGGCCCTCGTATCCGGAATCATGTGTGGAGCATACTTAGCCAAAGAAACAAGTGGAGGTAGTACTCATTCGCACTCCTACCATTATGTTTGACCTTCTCGAATTCGAAGGCCTTTGCCTCCCTGACCTCTAGTGGTAGGAAGTGTTCAATGAAAGCATCTGCAAATTCATCACAAGTCGAAGGAGATGCATCTTCCCCTCGAGAATGTTTCCATGACTCATACCAAATATTAGCAAAATCTTGCAACTGATAAGCTCCCAACTCTGCTACCTCTAACTCATTAGTATGCATAATATGAAAAATCTTCTAAAGCTCGTCAATGAAATTCTGCGGATCCTCTGTCTTACTAGACCCTCTAAACACTAGAGGCTCCTTAAGCAGAAATTCTCGGGTCCTAAAACTGGACGACTCTAAACTAGCACATGTACTCTGAATCATTCCCTAACGTTGAGCTTGTGCAGCCACAATCTGGGTGAGAAGTTGAATAGCCCCCATAACATCTGGGTCAATGGAACTGAGTGGTGGAACTTGAGTACGAACCTCCGCAAGACCCCTAGTGTCAGGTGGGGGTGTTGTACCCGCGTTGGCTCTCTAAGCCTAAGTGTCCCCTCTTGCTTGTAGCTAACTTTATTTTAGCAGGCACTTTTTGAAATACGTAATACACATGAGTTAGAAGAATGTTCTGAAGGTATAGCTCTAGTTGCACGATCTAGAGTATGAAAGAAGTGAGATAATCCTGGAGGTCTTGGTGGTCATCCGTTTACATGTGTGGCGCATACACACACATAAAAGAGAGCCCATTGGACATGTGTGGCGCATACACACACATAGAAACATATGTTGAGCATATTTAGCCAATGAAACAAACTTGAGGTAGTACTCATTCACACTCATCTCATTCTGCTTGAGTCTTTCAAACTCCAGGGCCTTAGCTTCCTTGACTTCTTGCGGCTGGAAGTGATCATTAAAGGCATCTGCAAACACGTCCCAAGTCGTAGAAGGTGCATCTTCCCCTTGGGAATGTTCCCACGACTCATACAAAATATAAGTCGCATCCTTCAGCTGATAAGTTGTCATCTCTGCCGCCTTTCTATCAGTAGCATGCATAACTCAAAAAAAATTATGAACCCCATCAATGAAATTTTACGGATCCTCCACCTTGTCGGTCCCTGTGAACACTGGGGGCTTCATCCGAAGAAATTCCTGGGTCCTTTAACTAGATGACCCACTGTTAGAACTGGCACTAGGAGACACTCCCTGACGTTGAGCTTGCATTGTAACAATTTAGGTGAGCAGCTGATAGCTCCCCTAATATTCATGTCAGACGCACTAAGTGGCGAAACTGAAGTACGAACCTCCATAGGCCTTTTAGAAGTAGGTAGGGGTGCAGTCGGAGGTGCAGAATCAGACGCAACTCCTTATGACCTGGTGTGAACCCTCGTGGCTTAAGGGTCCACTTCTGGGGTAGCTTCGATAGCAGCCCTTCTGCTTGCAACTGCCTTCCATTTGGCAGGCATTTTTCTGATATACGTAACACGCACGAGTTAGAAGAGTTTACTGAAAAATATAGCTCTAACTGCACGATCTAAAGTAGGAAGAAGGGTAACTTTTCCTGAATTCCCTGTAACCTCCCAATTATAAGTGTGGCGCACTTCACACACATAATTAGGACTCTACTAGACACGAATTTATAGAATCCCTAATACACTTGAAGCTAGACTCTGATACCAAGCTTTGTCATGCTCCAAACCTAGGCCTGGACGCGATACGACTCTCGGTGCCTGACTAAATGTGACTGAGCGAACCAACTGGTTGGCTGAATCAACATGAGGTATAACTGAGCGAAAACGCAACCGATAACATGATGGACTACTGAAAAGTCTAACTAAATAAATAACAATAATAGCATTGAATGCGGAATAAATCTGAAACATAACTACATCTCCAAACGGCTAGCATAAACGTCTGCAAGAAAACTAATTGTCTAACTACTCTAGTCTATAAAGCCTCTAAGAATTTGAAAAGAAATTATTGTTTACCAGGACAAGGCCACTGGCATACCTGACTGTCTGTAATAATGAAATAAAATATAAAATAGCAATTGCCCCGATGAGAAGTTGGGGCTCACCAAGAAGCTGATACGAATTGTCCTAGAAAACTGAACCATCTTCTTATAAATCATTACCTACATCATGAGATGTAGGCCCCGGAAAAATGGACGTTAGTACGTTTGAATTGCACTAGTATGTAAAACCAACTGAAGGAAATAACTAGTTGTCGAGTGCTTGGGATAGGGGCAACCCAAAACAATAAATAGGAATAAATATGAAACTGAAAACTATAACTGAAATTGAATCTGAACGTAAGTACTCTTTATCCTGAATGAAGAACCACATGTTTAGCTGAATAAATAAGCTACAGCCTCATTCCCAATATAAGTGCACAAGCTACGGCCTCGGGCCCAAGTATACGTATACATGACTACGGCCTCAGGCCCAAAGATGCATAAAGCATAAACTACGACCTCGGGCCCAAATACAAGTGTTCAACATTCAGGAATATAAAATATGAAACTGAGAATCATTATGTAATACATAATACTGAAATACTGAATCATACTGAAGTACATGATACTGGAAATACTGAACAGAACTAGACTGAGACATGTACTCATAAACTGATTAAGAAATTTGAAGCATTCACTGTTCATAGTAAACTGAATTATCCTCACTGAGACTCATGGGATATCGAACACAAGTCTATACTAATTACGTAATGAGTTCACAACATTCAAAGTGATAATTATGAACAAATATGAAGTTATAATCTTAAAAGATAGAAGTTCTAGATTTTTCATGAACTAGGGCATAATCTCTAATTCTGAAGTAATTAGTAGTGATTCTGATGAACGTGGCATGGGGATGATTAACAATGTTTCCAGACGTAGAGAGTTAGCCTCACATAAATGTAATTGCTCCTAGCAATGAATGTGTGATAGAACCCAATAAAGTTTAAGTTAAATCCGAAGTACCGTGACATTGGAAGAAGGAAATCATATAGGCAGTAAGAGAGAAAACTATAGGAGAATAGCCTTTAAGAGTTATCAGAAAGAGGTTTCCCTAATACTGCCAGTGTGAGCAAAGCTAAATCGTTAAGACAAAATATGTCAGTTATGAATATGTTAGCACCCCGGTCATGTAAGTAATTTAGTTTTTCTCTAGTAAGGAAAATTTCTCATAAGTGAGTCAAAAGATGAGTCGTCAGTGATGTAAATTACAAAAATTGCAGAAGAGCAGGAAAGTTAGTTGGATCCCGACAAGAGAAAATGATCTACAAGTATAAGACCTTAATCTTTGGTCGAAGGAAGAGATGCGTAAATCGTCAATAAGTCCAGTTGGACATTTAAAACCTAAAGGGTTAGCATGAGATATGAAGAACATCAGTTCAGTGATAAGAGCAAAATTGAGATAGTCTTCATAAGGAGTCTACCCCACGTGTATAAGAAACACGAAGCTAATAGAATGATCGTCGGTTGACTTGTGTCAAACTCAGTTATTTCCGTAGGAGATCACAGAAAAGCTATGAGATAATGTCAAGTCATGTGTTACGTGGATGGTTCCATTGCACGAGACTTTAAACTTCAGGGTGCTAGTCAAAGACTTAAGTGCATAATAATATTATGATTATTTTCAGAAAGTACCTTAGAAAGAAATCAAGTATAGGAAGTTTAGCTCACGTTGAGGCAGACAAGAGAACTATGGTAAAGGTAGTCCATCATTTAGCTTATCTAGGAGTTCGACTTTTGGACTCCAAAGATGGTGGTGTTGTCGTTTAGAAAAGGGATGAATCCTCCTTAGTAGTCGAAGTGAAGAAAAAATAGTTTAATGATCCTTACTTGTTACAGCTAAAGGATGAGATTCACAAGCATAAGACGACGGCTTTTGAGCAAGGGGGAGATGACGGTACCTAGAGTCACGAAGGCAGGTTATGTGTTCCATATATAGATAGGCTCAGAGAGCGAATCAAGTCAAAACTCATAATTTTAGATATTTCATTCACCCAGGTTCAACAAAGATGTATCATGATCTTAAGGAGATTTATTGGTAGAACAGTATGAAAAAGAACGTAGCATATTTCATGGAAAAGTGTCCGAATTATCAGCGGATGAAAGTCGAGCACCAAAAGCCCGTTGGTTTAGCACCAAATGCAGATAGTCCTGCAAGGAAATGATAAACATGGACTTTATACCAGGGTACCTCGCTCATTTAGAAAGCATGATTCGATTTGGGGATTGTGGAGCGACATACTAAGACAGCACACCCTTTCCATTGAGGACAACATATTCAGCAGAAGACTATGCCAAGTAGCATACTCAGGAAATTGTCAGATTTCATGGGACCCAGTGTCCATTACTTCATATCAAGGTGTCCAGTTCACAGCAAACTTTTGGAAGTCCTTTCAGAAATGATTGGGTACCAAGGTAAGTCTTAGTACCACTTTTCATCCTCAGACAAATGTCCAGAATGAACTATTCAGACACTTAAAGATATGTTGAGAGCATGTGTCCCAGACTTTAAGGGTAATTAGGATGACATTTACCTCTCATTGAGTTTGTTTCTAATTATAGATATCATGCCAGTATTAAGATGGCACCGTTTGGAGCCTTGTATGGGCGAAGGTGTAGACCACCTATTGATTGGTATAAAGTTGGCAAAATAGAATTTGCTACGGCCAAAATCAGTCCATCGGGCTATGGAATAAGTTAAATTGATTCAGTAGCATTTGAAAATTGCTAAGAATTGCCAGAAGTCCCATTCAGACGTGCAACATAAAGATTCAGAGTTTCATGCTAATGATTGGGAGTTTCTTGAAAGTTTTGCCTGTGGAAGGCGTCAAGCGAATTGAGAAGAAAGGGAAGCTTAGTCCCAAATATAATTAGACCATACAAGATCCTACGAGGGGTCAGGCCAGTGCCTTACGAGCTAGAATTACCACCAGAGCTGGTTGTCGTACACTTAGTATTGTGTTATAACATTCGTGTTTCCAACACTCAGATATTTATGTCAATTCAGTACTCAGATATTCATGCCATCTTAGTACTCAGATATTGATGTCAGTTCAGTATTTATCCAATTCAGTATCCCTTCAGTTCAGTATTCATGTATTCATTCAGTTGAGTATTCATGTGTTCATGACAGTTTAATGTACACATCTTTCCATCAGTCACGTTCATGTTCAATTACCCTGGGATAGATCCCTATGAGGTTTGTGTTGATACTCTGGTTAGCTGGCAGGTGTTTGAGATTTGTTGTGATAGTCCTATTTACAAAGAATACGTTGTTGAAATTTTTGTAAAATTCCAGAGTTAGTCATACTCCTAACCATGAATCATCATTCGAGGATGAATGACCACAAGGGGGAGATAATGTAACGTCTCAAGTCTCCATACTAGTTCCTGACTCGTTCTAAGGAAATAAATCAAAATTGAAAAGGTTTCACATTTTGCGAAAATGGTCGAGGGGCCTACTTCATGCAACCTTAACCCCGAGATTAAATGGAAAGTTGGAAAAGAATACTTAATAAAAGTTGTAGTACGTAGAAATACCTTTCCATCCATAAATAAATCAGGCCAATCGGAGCAAGGAGATATGATCGTCGCAAAATGGAAAATAGTGAGGTGCTTAAGATTGATAGAATCTGCTAAGTTTACGACATGTCTGTCTTAGAGCCCGATTTCGTGAAAATCCGTTGAGAATTTGTGAAAACTTAAAAACTGAAAGTTGTATATCTTTAAAATACATTTCCAACGGTAGGTCGCCCAGCTCAGACGGAGCTCCATACAAAGAGTTATGCCCATTTTACTAAAGGTAGTGTCGCGGCACCCTCACGTCGCGAGGGTGACACGAGCTGAAGCCCTCACTGACAGATTTTTGCCCTTGTGTGGCACCCCTGCGACGCGAGGGTGCCGCGGGAGTCGTAATTTTTTCAATTTTTGTGTTTTATTTTATATTTAAGGTTGGGGTTATTTCCCCAACTTCCCCCAAACAGGAAAAATAACCTAGAAGGAGATAGAACTCGTCTCAAGCCTCAAGAACACTTCAAGGTAAGTCCTAATGAAGATTCTAAATTGATTCCAATTTCCCAATACCTTACTAACATGATTAAACCCTAAAAACTCATAGATAATAGGTATGATGGATATGCATATGTATATACTTGAGTATGGCCATGGCCCTATCCTAACCAGATGTTGTCATTATACTCTTTAGAAGCTTGTAGACGATTGTGTTGTGTACTATGACGTGGTGTGGCCTTGTCGACCTCTCCAGTAGATTTATTGTGTTCATGTCGGCCTTGTGTAGATATATTTGTATAGGTTTGACCTTTTCTGCGTGCAGGTGAATGTGTCTCTGTTCAGCTAATTATTTATCAAGAGCCTTATCGGCCTACGAGTTGTTGAATATGTCACCGGTATCAGGGTTGATACGCTCAAGCCTTAGGGTGTCGGGTGATGGCCACACCCCCAAGGTTGGGGTGTGACAGATCCCATATAGTCAGACATCGAGTGCTATGTTATGCCCAGGCCATGATTCGAGCATGACAAAAACAAATACCATGAGATTTTTGTTTACAAGGATACGAACACATGAAATTTATACACATTGAGCATTGCATGCCAAATGGGTAAATAGGAGATTCAGCCATAATTATGAGGCCAAAAACAACTCTTCTAAAGTCAAAGCCTGTCTTTTTGATGTATTCGTCCAATTCATTCTTCCTAATTGTAATATAGGTACACTATCTCTTATTGCATTAAAACTGCCAAATATATACTTCATTGTATAGAATAGTAACTTTCTGTGGAAATCGCCATATCCCACTTGCACTGAACTGTTTGAGAATTAGAAGCTAAATTTCTACAACTAATTTAACTTTCTATGCAGCAAAACCTAGCCAAGCAGGCTATTCCAATGTTTTTGTAGAATCTCATATGCCTTGAAGCAAGGGACTGCCTGCAACACAGTGTGGCCATTTGAAGAACTCTCTGTTACAATACCTAACCTCACCAATGTACTTATGGCTCTGTCTACAGGCATTTCAACCTGCACACAGTGCAAGAGTGTCAAGATGGAAAAATATAACTACAAAGGACATCAATCACCAACTTACCTTTTCGTCTAATAGATCATAAATAAACTTCTCACATCTGGCTCCGACATTTCTAGCACAACTTTCCTGCATTCAAATAATTTTTGACAAGATCTCAGATGGTTAAATTCTACAGAAGTACGTAATCAATTGGAAACACTTGCCTAAGTAATAACTACAAGCACGTGCCTACACCTTCAAGGCCTTCCACTCGTAGTCAAGCTAAGGAGCTACAAGCATTTGGCTTACTTGTGATGAGTGGGAAGCATCAATGGACCAGTTGGAGAAGTTTCACCTCATGCTACACCATTGCTTGAGTGGAAGGAATTGCGAGGATTGCTTTGCAGTGAAGAAGAAGATGGAATTGGGCAATCGTGGACCAGAACAAGTTCCCATTTGAAAATGTGGAGTTGAAAATATTGGGAGCAGCTAGAGACAAGGGGAAACGTCTCCACGTACCAAACCGTGGAGACCAATTAAAGAGAAGCCAGGCCCAACGATTCACAAACTTAGAGAAGATAAGTTCCTTCAGTTTGGCCTATGTTGCTAGGAACCTTCAAATTCCTTCTGCAGCAAGTCAATCTAACATGGATGTGAGTGTGAGTATGAATCTCCACCGCATTTGGTCAATCTCTTGGATGCTTTGACTACCTATGGCCAAGAAGTATATGATGATTGCATATTTGGTTTGATTTTGGGTTTATGTCATACACATATTCATCATAAAGTACTACAACACTTCGTTATATACAAGATAACTTATGAATAAGGTATTAAGGAGTCGTTTGGTTGTTGGTTTAGAGAGGAGTTATACATGTATTAAAGCTAGCATAACTTAATACATGATTTGGTTACAAAAATAAGAAAAAATAATTTTCAAATAGAATCAGGCATAAGTTATACAATGTTTGGTTGATTTTTTCTCATCTTCACATTAAATATAACATTGCTACTACAATATTTGGTTCATGTTTTTCTTTTCTGCATAACTAAGGTGTATAAGTTATGAGAAAATCTATGTATTACTTTATACAAGATTGAAGATGGAATAACTAATACATGAATAACTAAACCCTTTATAACTCTGACCAACAACTAAACAACCCCTAAGTGGGCAGATCATTAAAAGCCCTATTTCGAACTTGGACATTTCATTCTTCATTTTTGGGACTTGAGAGCTCGGTCTAAGGTGGATTTTGGGAGTTTTTGCAAGAATCTTCATTTGGGTAAGCTTCTTATCATCCAAATACGATTATATTTCGATTATTAAGAGATTTCATGCTAGAGATCATGATTTTCGGATGAGGGTTTTATGGATTTATGAACCCTAGATTGAAAATGAAGTTTTTCTCTTTAATTAATCATGAATTTGTTGTTGGATTGAGTTGATATTTAATATTTAGACTCCACAAACCTTGGTAACCTAATTTTGGGACTGAATTTCCCATTTTGCCCTTCGAGACTCGGAATCCTATTTTGGGTGGCTTTTTGAGCCCAAAACTTTCATATAGCAACATGGGTGTTTAGAACCTTATGTTAACGTACTTCCCATATTTGAATAGATTTGGACTATTCAAAGGCGTTGCGAAAGAGCAAAGCTACATTGTGACTGTCAGACTTCTATTCCAGGCAAGTTGAGATCTTATGACTTATTTAAAGCGTCGTGGTTGGTCAAATAAACTAAATAAGAGGGTGTAATGGGGATAATAAGGGGGTTCCGATACTTGTAAGGTGACGAATGCTTGTATCAGGTACCGGTGACATGTTACGAGTACTTGCGCTTTTAAATTATGTAGTGAATGTCATGCTTTATGCACTAGCTGATAGATAGTACGATCCTATGGATGTGATTGGGGTATGAAGCCTATACTTTCAGTCATTATGTGTTTATGCTTGTCTTATCTGATATTGTGCTACTCGTCACTCCTAAGTCCTAAATACTCGTTAAAAAGGTGAAAAAAGTTAAAAATAGTAACTTTACTATGAAATTGATTAAGGATCGGATCTTTATGGCTTTTGTTGATGAAAGAAGTCTTTTTGCATATCTTAGCTTTTTTTGTTGCGCATGTCATATTCATGCTTCATATGGTATCTCATGCATTGTACATTTGAGGATACATATGTGGGTCCGAGGAAAAATGGTTTCGGAAGGAGTGATGCGTTGATTATGAGACCTAGTGGCTAAAGACGGATATTGTGAGCCTAGAAATGGTTAAGGAACCCGAACGAAAATGATTTCGGGTGGTATATGGACCTCGCGAGTCCCCCATAGGACATTATTCGTTAATGTTCGAATGTGTGTACCGGTGATGGCAAGGCAAGCATTGAATAGCATTTGCATATCATTTATGTTATTACTTCTTGTTGCTTTACTTGCCCAAGCTGTGTAATTGCCCACTTTATATGCTATTTGACTATTTGAGATAAATTGATCAATTAGAGGATTCATACACGTAGGCTTGAATCTTGGATTAATTGACTTTGTTGATATTTCGGACTAATAGCGGTTTAGTGTAGAAGTGGTATTCGTACGGCCAGCCCTTGTCTCTGTTTTATCTAGGGTCGGGCGACAATGTTGTTGAGTACCCGTTGCTTTTGTACTCACGCTATACTTGCTCTGCATACCTAGCACGAGCGGAGCTTGACCTTCAGGACGATTCGGGGTGATCCATGGCACCCGATCCTCCTATCTATCCCTTTATTGTCTTTTTCCATATTTGGATAGTTTTCGTATCTTTAGGATGTATTCCTAAACTTGTATTCCTTATAGCTAGTTCTTGTAATAAATGACACCATTCTTGGGGGATTTTCAAGTATTTTCGCATTATTTATTTTATGAGATCTTATTAAGACTTAAAATGTTTTGCCTTACTATTTCCACACCTTATTTCTCTAAGTAAATCGTTTTGAATTGTTGTGGTTCGCTTACTGACCCTTGCGGTCAGTGCCATGACGGCCGGGTAAATTGGGTCGTGACAACTATATTTCAATCCATTTCCACGTAGCATACTATATACAAATCCTATTCTTATTCCTATTCTAAAACTTCCTTCAAGATGGTGCATACAAGTCATATGTGTCGAGCATATTATAGATATAACTAATACGACGACCAGTAACTGACTTAGTGAAAATATCTGCAAAATGATCACTCAACTTCACAAACTTTGTTGCAATATTTCTGGAGACTATTTTTTTCTAATCAATCTCAATGTGCTTAGTCCTCTCATGAAATACTGAATTTTATTCAATATGAAGGGCTTCTTGGTTATCACACACAAGTTCTATTTGATAGATTTCTCTACATTTTAGTTCTCTGCGCAATTGTTTAATCCAAACTAGCTCACAAATTGCTACAATCATTGCTCGATATTCTGTTTCAGCAATAGATCGAGCAACCGCACTCTGTTTCTTACTCATCCAAGACACCTTACCTCTTACTAAAGCACAATATCCAGATGTAGAACGTCTATCGGATGGTGATCCTGCCCAATCAACATATGTATATCAAACGATCTGCTCATTGCCTCGATCCTCGAAGAGTAGTCCTTTACCAGAAGCTGACTTTATATATCGCAGAATGCAGACAATTGCATCTCAATAACTATCACCGGTAAAATTCATAAACTGACTTACAACCCTCATAGAAAAAGAAATGTCAGATCTAGTCACTGTGAGATAATTCAACTTACCGACCAGCCACATATATCATCCAGAATCATTGAGTGACTCCTCTTGTCCTGGCAGGAGTTTAGCATTCAGATCCATAGGAGTGTCAATAGGTATACATCCCATCATTCTTGTCTTCCCAAGAATGTCTAAGGCATACTTGCGTTGTGAAATAACACTATATGGTCTAGATTGAGCAACCTCAATACCTAGACAATATTTTAGTTTGTCGAGGTCTTTAGTGTAAAAATGTTGAAAGAGATGTTGCTTTGAATTAGTGATACCATCCTGATACACATATTTGAAGCAGAATGCCAATAAAATACAGAGTGATCAATTTCACTACGAGTCATGTCAAACTCCTGAATTACTATGCTGATTGGGCAGGATCACCATCTGATAGACTGTTTCAAACCATAAAGTGATCGGCGCAATCGACACACCAAACTAGACTCCCCCTGAGCAACAAAACCAAGTGGTTGCTCCATTTAAACTTCCTCCTCAAGGTCACCATGGAGAAAAACATTATTAATGTCAAACTGATAAAAAGGCAAATGACGGACAACAATCTGAAGCAAGAAAACCCTTGTCTTTTATGACATTTATAAAGAAAGTGATTTATCTTATAGGTGGACATTTGCTATTTTAGCCATGAAAGAGAAGGTATTGTTGGAATCAAGCCCAAATATCTTAATATACCCCTTGACAACAAGACGAGCCTTAAGTCGATCAACTTGGTCGTTCGGACCAACTTGGTCGTTCGGACCAACTTGGTCGTTCGGACCAACTTGGTCGTTCGGACCAACTTGGTCGTTCGGACCAACTTGGTCGTTCGGACCAACTTGGTCGTTCGGACCAACTTGGTCGTTCGGCATAAACCCAACGACAACCAACAGTAGATTTACCTAAAAGAAGAAAAACAGTTCCCAAATATCAGTCGCATGTAAAGCCGACATCTCGTCAATCATGGCATGTCCTGTAGACCTAAGGATGAAGAAAGAGGACAAAGATGATACAAAGGCATAATGGGATGAAGACAGACGATAATAACTTAAAAGGGTATAATTCGAATTACTATTATGAGTCGAATGTCTACTAATGAAGTGTAATAGGTTGATTAGGAGGAGATAAGTTTGCACTAGGGGCAGGGTCTGGTGCAGGACGTGAATCATCTAGGTTTGATGCGAGACTTGGATGACGATAATAAGTCAAGAATGGTGGCACTGTCGATAAAGATATAAAAGTAATCATGAATTCCTCAAAAGTCGGTATAGGTAAGACCTTAGATATATCACGATGATCAGAAGATGTACAGTAAGGTCGAGACTCGAAGAATATGACATCTCAGCTTACATAAGGTACTAACGAATATCATGTAAGTACTAATGATACCCCTTTTAGACCCGAGTATAACCAACAAAGACACATTTGAGAGCACGAGGGGCTAATTTATCTTTTACATGGGTTAAGTTACGAACAAAACATGTGCTCCCAAAGACACGAGGGAGAAAAAAGTATAGAGGTGACTGAGGAAATAATACTGAATAAGAAATTTAATTCTAAATGGAAAATGAGAGCATCAGATTATATTGCAAGATGTCAGAACCTCATCGCCCCAAAAGCATAGTGGAACATGAGATTGAATGAGAAGAGCGTGAGCAGTCTCAATAGGGCGTCTATTCTTTCTCTTTGCTACCCCATTCTGCTAAGAGGTGTAGGGACAAAATGTCTAATGAATAATTCCTTAGTGAGTCATAAAGTGTTGAAATTGGGAGGACATTATCACTACGAAAGGTACGAATAGAGACATCAAATTGATTTTGTATTTCAGCACAAAAACTCTTCGAATATAGAAAACAACTCGGAACAATTTTTCATTAAGAAAATCCAAGTACATAAGGGACAGCCCGGTGCACTAGCTCCTGCTATGCGCGGGGTCCGGAGAAGGGTCGGACCACAAGGGTCTTGAATACTGATCAATGAAACTAATAAAATAATGAAAACCTATGGTAGAACTGACTCTACTAGGACCAAATATCATAATGGACTAAGGAAAAAATAGACTCTGAACGACTCTCGGCACTACATGGAAAGCAAGTGCGAGTGTGTTTCCCAAGTTGACACGACTCACAATCTAATGTGAACATGTTAGACAAACTAGGTACCATCTTTTGTAGCTTGAACAAACTCGGATGTCTCAAACGTTTATTAATTAAGTCTAGAGAATCTGTTACTGGACATGCTATATGAGAATTAGAAAAGGTAAGGTAGTAAAGGCCTAGCAATTCATGTCCTACACCAATTATATGTCCCATACTGTGGTCCTGCATAAAAAAGAATCATCAAGAAATATTATGACATACGAGTTAAACGACTGACCGATGCAAGAGTAAAAGGACGGCTAAGGACATAAAGAACTGACTTTAAAGTGACGGAGGATAGAGGATTAGCTTGTCCAACTCTTTTTGCTTTTGTTTGGACCCCATTGGCTAAAGTAACAGTGAGAAGTGACGGTGAATAAACAATATTTGACAAGAGTGATTTATCACCAGAAATATGATCAGAAGCGTAGGAGTCCACAACTCACGAGCCAATGGTATTAGACTATCTCGTTATATTCATCTTCATATAAATAAACACGTTGATTACCTATAGTGTCAATCTGAGCAACATGAGCATTCTTGGGTAGTCAACCATGCAGAGAATAACATACTTCATGAATGTGTCCAAGGCTATAACAATAACTACACCTAGGTCGAAATCTTCCAAAACGACCTTCTAGTTGATTCTTCATAGACTGGAATGTTCAAATTTTTGGTCTTCTCATTAAGGATTCTAAGGTAGTCATACGACTTGAATTTCCAACTTTCATATTAAGAACATCAAATCTAAGAGATATGGTTGGATTGAAGAGAGTTCTAGGCAAATAATCACAAAATATAGTTGAAAGCCCACCGGAAAGTAACTGAAAAGTTACTGGTCCCAGCGGTTGGCTGGAATGTCGTTGGAAAAATCTGAAATTTCTAAGGATAACTTCGGAAAGGTTGGACGACTCACAGAGAGCATAAATCTACTTTAAAACGACACAAATCAGATAAATCACCAGAAAAAAGTCATCTAGGAATTATATGATTTACATTTATTAGGAATGATTTGATTATGGATTTGCCAAGACATCTAGGGATTTAATTAGAAATTTGATTAGGATACTGATTGTGTAATAATACACTTACCAAAATTGTACCTATTGTAATTGCTATAAATCCCAACAACACTCGAGGGAAATAATCAAGCTTTCGCTGCAATTCTCTCTAGTTTAATACTTCTAATGTAGGTGATAAGCAAATACAAAGACAATTTTTTCTCAAGAGAAGAATGATAACTCTGAGCCCATGCCTACACCTTCAAGGGCTTCCACTCATATCCCATGTAAGGAGCTATAAGCATTTGGATTACATGTGATGAAGTGAGAAGCATCTATAGACCAATTGGAAAAGTTCACCTCATACTATACCATGCTTGAGTGGAAGAAAGTGCTAGGATTAAAGCTTTTGAAGAAAGAAGATGATGCTGAGCAAATTGTGGACCAAAATGGCTCCATATTTCAAAACGTGGAACTAGACAGATCGGGAGCAGCTGGATACAAGGGGAAAAGGTCTCCACGTTACCAAATTGTGGAGATGAACTGAAGAGAAGCCAGGTAGAAACACCTACACGATTTGCAAATGTGGAGACAATTAGTTCCTTCATTTTTTATAATTTCCAGCCCAGGTGTATTGTAAAGCCTACTTAGGATAGTTTAGACTTATTTAGCTTATGTTAAACCCAAGTAAGAGTACCCTACTAATTTAATTTAGTAAGGTTAGACTTTATTGATGAATGATGTCATGCTTTTGATGATGAACACGTTAGTAAGTTACAATTAGTGGTAGTTGTTGATCTCTTGAATGTAATTTTTTACTTGCCCTAGAGTTTGCAAGAGTTTTCAATCTCTTGAAGATTCTAATTGATTAGGTTCTTGTTTGAATGTACCTAGAGGTGATTAGGGTTTGTTTATTGGTTGTGCCATTTCAAGGAAGTGATGGAATCCAGGAATTCAATTAGGCTTTAAAAGATTGACATCACAAGCTCCAATTAAGAATATGAAGACTTCACTGACTTTAAGGTTTCATGAGTATGAGATTAGTCCTTGCTTAACTCTCTTAACTCACTAGCGCCCCAATTTCCAAGATTTCCTTGCCTAGGCACCTCCATTGAGATTTGTCAAGGAAACTTCACATTTTTAGGTTCATTGAAAAGGAAAACATAAAACAGATTAAGTTTTCGCTGCACTGAAGAGAATAGTGGGAAATACAAAATGGAAGGTGCAGGTGGAAGTGGGTCTATTTGATTTCTGTTGCTATTGTAATTTAACAGTGATATTCGGAGATTATATTTCAGATGAAAACAGCAAGAGTGGATGATATCAAAAGTAACGATGCCCCTACGTAGTAAGGCTTTGACTGTAAAAGCTATAAACTGCAGCTTTAAGTAGCTGTAGGGGCATATAATGATGGAGGAGAAATATGAAAAATTTTAAAAAGGAAGACCGAATCAGCCACTACTGTTTGTAGCGTAGGCTATCGCGGTGATGTGGTTTGGTTTATATATTGAGCAATCCTAAGAATTGAAATAATCTGGAAAGAAACGAGCAAGTAGGATAAAAGAAGCACCGAGAAAAAATAAAGTTGAACAGAAAATTTGTGCTTGTTATTTTCCCTTAAGTGCACTGTGCTGGTACAACAACAACATACCCAATGAAATCACACAACGTGGGATCTGGGGAGGGTGGAGTGTACGCAGACCTTACCTCTACCTTGGTAGGTAGAGCGGTTGTTTCCGAGAGACCCTCAGCTCAAGACAGAGCATAAGCACAAGCAAAGCAACAGCAAAAGCAAAGCAAGAGAAACGGTCAGACCCGGTCAGAAAAAATTTAAAGCAGTATGAAAATGCTGATATCAAAAGCGAATAAGTCATGATAGAGCATTCTGAAAAAGTAAGCAGTAACTAGCGCAGGTAAATAAGCTAAACAAAGTATACTAAAGGATATTTAAAGAAAAGAAAGCCTTACAATGCATAGTAAGTAGTTATAAAAAGATTTTATTAATACAGAAAAAACATGGATCATTGAAAAGAAAATAGTACAACAATTAAAAAGGAGAACATAGTGCTAGGGGTATTGATAAGATGAAGGAAAACCTGACTGTTTTCTTTCAGCAGGACTGCATATGCCAAAATGGCCTCTTTGTACTGCAAGGGAAAAATGCAAGAATAAGGTGCCTCTATTTTCCCTCAGGAAACCAACTACCTTCACTTGTGTAGACAAAACGGATACAAATGTTAGAGGCTTCTGTTACCTGCTGTTGTTCAGAAGCATCCAGGAGAAAGTAAACAGAACCAAAGCCACTTGCTATTGTTTTCTCATTAAGTGTCCTGTTGACCAGAAGCTAAATATAGCTAAAAGAAATGAGTAGGTACAAAAAATTTCAAACTTCATAAAAAGATATGGAGAATGGAAGTGATGGACTCACTTGATATCTATCCCATGTTTGCTTGTAACCTAAGACCACGCGGCTCACATATATCACAAGAGCAGTGACTGCAACCACATCTAAAAGTATTGCGGATCTGTAATAAAAAAGAACTATCACTCAAGAAAGGGCCCCTTTCTTTGATACAACTGATTATTATTGGTAGGTAAGCACACAGAGTAATCAGACTAGTGGTGTTTACAACGATCTTAATATCAAGCAAAAACAATTAGAATAAAACTAGATAAGTTTGAAATAAGCATGTTAGATATTTTACTGATGTACGAAGATAAGTAAAATTCAGAAAACAAATTTGCCGAGCACACTACTTATTTTTTTAAGAACCCATGATAAGGAAAAGAGGAGTTGGATGAGCGCAGTGCCTTGAAAGTACTCTCTGCCTCTCTTTATAAAAGAATTTTGAGTCGGTTAGAGGGATTAAAGAAAAGAAGATGTCTTAACAAGACATCGTGCATTATTTTGACAATTGCATGATGGATCGAAAACTGTGTACAGATTACGAAAAGGTTGACCAATCATACGGTGAAAATATGTTTTCAAACTTGTAGTTTATGAAATATGCCATAAGTCCAAGACCCGAGGCAATGTCCAGGCGTACCTACAAACAAAAGTTAAGTACTTCAGGATAACCAGTGAAATATAAAAAAACCGCACCCCTCATTGAATACACTAGAAAACCTCCATAAGTCATTGTAACTATTAGAATTTAAGAGTAAGCATTCTCAGTCCACTGACTAAAGGAAAATAGCTGTATCTTCTTCAAATACAAATAAGGTCGAGATGGAGAAGGCTATGACAATTGCATTCACTCCACAAGTAGTGTGTGCTTAGATCAATGATATAGATAAGATTGTCCTCTTTTAAAGTTTCCTTCTAATATTTGACCTCTAGAATTCCCTAAATTGAAGACATAACTAAGCAAATAAAAGTATTGACATTTTCAAGCTTTAAGATGAGATGGCCACATAATTTAACGAAGGTATTATAGCATACAGAAGTCCTGGTTTCAAATCTCACCACCAACAAAAACAACCCAATGAAATCCCACAAATAGGGTCTAGGCAGGTAGTGAGTACGCAGACCTTACCCCTACCTTGAGAGGTAGAGAGGTTTTAGATAGATCCTCGGCTCAATGAAAGATGAAAAAGAAAGCAGTAGCAACAAGCAGAAACAACAGTGAGATAGTACAATAATCGAGGCTAAAGAAACAACTGGCAGTAGTAGAAATCTAAGAATACAAAAATACAAGAATAATACTAATACTCCGGGAATGGGAGAAAAATACGCCCGACTACCTACTAACCTTCTATCATAATCCTCGACCTCCACACCCTTCTATAAAGGGTCATTGTCCTCGGTGAGCTGACATTGAGTCATGTCTTTTCTAATCACTTCATCCAATACTTCTTAGGCCTACCTCTATCCCTGCTCAAGCCCACTACGGCCAACCTCTCAGACCTCCTTACCGGGGCATCCGCATCTTATCCTCCACAGGGCCGCTCACACCTTGTCTTGAATATCTTCATTCCAAATCTCATCTCTCCTAGTAATGTCCAAACATCCATCTCAGCATCCTCATCTCTGGAACTCTCATCTTGACTAGCGAACACTCTGCCCCATATAACATAGTCGGTCAAACCACCACTCTATAGGACATAAAAACACTCTCCCCCCGTATAACATAGTCGTTCAAACCACCACTCTATAGAACATACTTTTAAGTCTTGGCGACACATCCTTATAGCACAGAACACCGGATGTGAACCTCCATTTCATTTACCCCGCTCCAATACGATGTGTGACATACTCATCAATTTCTCCATCTTGGATTACTTACCCCGGGTACTTGAAACTTCCTCTCTTGGGGATGACCTGCGTGTCAAGTCTCACATCCACGTTCGCTCCACGGGTCACGTTACTGAACTTTCACTCCAAGTATTCTATTTTGGTCCTTCTCAACTTGAAACCTTTTGACTCCAAGGTCTACCTCCGAACCTCCAGCCTCGCGTCTCGTCAATCGATACTATGTAAATCTCACCACCACCCTCCATCAAAAAATATTTCACATGCTTAACCCACGAAAAAATCAGACTTGCATGCGAGAATGCATGTACAGTGCACACATGGATGAATTAAACAATTAGAAAGTTCCATGACTTCGGTCATGAGAAAGAAAAAGACTAAAGTAAGCGGGTATAGTGGCTAATCTAATACAGCACTAGCCGAAAATTTTCTACTAAGAACTCCCTCTTAGTTTTTATTTTTCATATGATATGGCTTTCTTATATGTGATTTACTGATTACATTAGGCACTGTTGTTTTTCCTAATGTGCTTATGTCTTTCAGTTATTTATCCAATTCAAAGATGTGCTGGATTATATCTTTTTCATTCTTCTTTCTTTAAATTTCTGCCCAGAAAAATGTCACAAGATGGCAATAGAAATCATGTCAGATCAATACTTGGAAACCAACTAAAATTAACAGAAAATTTGATGCCTACAATACAATGGTTATCCAAGAACATGGATACTAACTCCAATGTTACCATTATCAAAAAAAAACATGGATACTAACTTCTAGGTAATTTCAGGCTACACATTGACATTGTCCCCAATTCCAAATTTAATATCCATATCTTTACCGCACCACACAAACAGCTAATTCCTAGAGGGCCCTATGGTACAACTGATGAGAACTTGTGTGTTTTCCTTTCACCCTCTTACCGCACCACACGAACAGCTAATTCCTAGAGGGACCTATGGTACAACTGAAGAGAACTGGTGTGCTTTCCTTTCACCCTCTTACCGCACCACACAAACAGCTAATTCCTAGAGGGCCTATGGTACAACTGATGAGAACTTGTGTGCTTTCCTTTCACCCTCTTTTTCTTGATACCAAAATGAAATAGTTTAAGGTTTCATCTCAAGGTCATTAATGCCGAATTTTAGTGTATGAATTTCTATGTCATGGATTATATATAGTTCGTTGTACTTCACAAATTAGGAAATGTGCAAGGCATTATGATAAGCAATTAAGCATCTGAGTACTGGTTACCAAACTTATCAAGCACTCATTGGTCTGTAGCATATATTAAGCCCAATACCACCAGGCTTGCTTGCCTAACCTTATGATAATGCAATTTTCAGAGCTCCTTTATATTGAATATAAAATTTAAGCAAATTAATAAAAACACTTGAAATTGAATATAAAAATTCAATTTCAGGTCATACCGAGTCTAGTATGCGGAAAGACAACTTCTTGTGTGGAAAAACAACCTATAGAAGTAACAAACATAATTAGCTGAAGTACATATTAAATCAAAATGTGGACGGAGAACAAATACAATCATAAACTTCAAGTAATTTAATAGTTGATCAAGTATATTCCATGTTCAAGGATTTACTGGTAGATCTGGAATGGGGATTTTCTCGTAGATCTTCAGTTGTAAAGAGGGAAACTCGGTTTTATCCCCGTCAACTCCTTCACAAGTTTCCTTTATGTATAGCAAAATCAACTCTTGGTAAGCTGGCTCCTATCAGAAGAAACTATCACATTATATGAGGATGCAGATCCTGAGAATAAGGTTTTCTAGCAAAAGATGAACACATAAGTATTTAAATGTTTGCTTAGACAGTTTACTTGACTAAGAACAGTTTTAAAGGCTCAAGTATTCTTAAGATGCAGCATTCCATTGCTATTGCTAGAGAGTAACATAGGAGATGCAACAGTTGCAATATTTCAAGCACTACAGTCAGATTTAATATTTGCTAACCATGAAAAAAAAAAATGTAACATTCATGATGAAAGGATACAGGAGTAACTTGAGGCCGCAAATGTACAGTTTTAAGAAGGGAAAATGGAAGAGAAAAAGAATGAGTTGCAGTTAGCTAGGTGGTATAAAAGAATTGCGCTTATGAACAATATATAAGATTATAGGTAAGGAAATCTGAAAAGAAAAGAAAAAAGGAAGACTAGTGGAAACGGAATAAAATTGTAATATCTTCTAAGTAGTTTGAATTGAGGACCATGTAAACCCATGAAATTCATTGTGTTTCAAGCAATTATGAGGACAAAGAGAGGATACTAAACATTAATGTCATATGCTATAAGAACCAAACTTGAATGTAACTGAAGCTACCTGCAGAGTTGATTTTGAGAGAAGAATGGAAATAGAAGTTCTCAACATTCTCCAAGAATCATTTCCACATAGTATGCGTGATGCGGGTTCCCATATATCGCTAAGTGATATCCTCGACAAAAAGATTGGCCTAGACAGAAGATTCTCTTTGATGAAATAGTCATTTCAAAAACCAACGAAAATTTAAGTCTCATTCTTTAACCAAAGAAAATAACAACAGCAGCAGCAGCAAGAACAAAAAAAAACTTTCACAGATTGGTGTAAAATATGAGTTTTTTCTTGAACATAAGAGCATATGCAAGTCCTATCACATACACTCAGTCACACAGCAATATAGAATTTAATACTCAAGTGGACAAACCTTAAATGAGGTTCAGTTTCAGTAACATTTATTTCAAGCTCCACTTGCTGTTTATGTGTTGAAGGTAGAATTCCAATCAACACCAGCAGCTTTTTTAGAAGCCTACCACGAGGCCCGGCTGCTGAAAGATTTTCTTCATAACGAGTTACTGCATTCTGTGCAGCTTTCAGAAGGGGAAGGTCATTTTCTGATAATGCGTCAACTTCAAACGGCTTATTTGATATGTGCTGGCTGTCACTAGATGTTTGCTGGAAAATTGGAAAATGTTTCAACCAAAGCTTGATATTTTTGGCCCAAATTTGAGCATTGTCTTTTGTGATAGATCTTTCCAAAATCTGGCTCAAGAATATATAGAAATCTTAGAATGATTCTAACGACCTTCAAAACTAATGAGATTTTCGCATCTACATCAAACCACTAAATGTATTAGCAAAAAGAATTATTACATCAAGTCGAATCATCATCATAAATCAAATCAATATGGTTTCAAGTATATATATGCAATCATGAATAAACAAAGACCAGAATGATTCAGCTTGACAATTAGTTGGCAGCAGCCTTCATATGTACTGACTATTTCTGCCACTGTTTGATGCTTCCCTAGCACATGACTTTAGGATTTCTAGTAATCTTGTCTTGTCTGTCTAAATTAAAACAAGGGCAAAGGTGCAAATATACCTCTCACCTTTGCGATATGGAGCAGATATACCCCTCGTTAAAAAGGTGGTGCATATATACCCTGCCGTTACCCAAATGGTGCAAATATATCCTTTTCGCTGACAAATTTTTTTAAAAAAATTATTTAGCTTATTTTTAAACTAAAACAAATGACGCGAGGCTTTAAAAGAATAAGTCAAATTATTTTCTTTTAGTAGTTTTCTATTTTTAAAGCCACTTGGTAATTTTTTCCCTGTGAGTAAAAAATTATCTCTGTGGCTTAAAAAAATAAGTGTACCCATTTTTTTAAATGAACCAAACCCAATCTACCAGGAAATTTTTTTTATCACATTGCTTTAAAAAATTAAGTCAACACAAAAAAAATGGTAGACATTTTTTTGAAAGCCACGTGACATATTTTTAATTAAAACATAAGCTAAATAATTTTTAAAAAATATTCCGTCAGCAAAAGGGTATATTTGCTCCATTTGTGTAACGGTAGGGGTATATATGCACCACTTTTTAACGAGGGGTATATCTGCTCTATATACGCTTTTTAATAACTTTTTTTGGTTAGCTTCTTTTTGCAGATTTACGAAAGCTCATTTAAAGAAAATGCCCTTAATTGGTTAATGTTTCCAATTCTTTTGGAGATGCATGGAAGTCTGTAACTGTGATTGGCCATAAAATCCAAGAAATCAGGATCAGGAGAAAAAATACCAAACCAACAAAATTTCCCCTCCCAACAAATATTGAGGACCCTTAGAAAGCCACTTTTCAGTTTATCTCTACAGAAAGGAAAATTTTGATTTACCAGTAAACCACATACCTCCGTCAACCAAATACTAACTTTCTTCAGAGGTTTGACAATCAGAAAAAAAACTCCCTGTAAGAACTTTGACTGCAAGTAATCTAGTTTTTCAACAATTAGCAAACCCTTCTGCTTCTCAGTTGCATAACCACGCCTGCATGCAAAGATCACGACTTTAATACAAAAAAGAAAAACAAGTCAAAAAAGAGGTGTAAGGGGAAGTGTAATGAGACAGGAATTTCAACAGAAAATAAATGAGGAATAACATGAGGTAGGATTAAAGTGGTTGAAAGTCAAGTATATCATTAAGATAACTGTGCTAAACATAATGATTATATCCTCATAATTACTATCTCAAGAATTACGAATTTTTCCATACTTCATGTAGCTCAAACCCCATATTTAAGGAGCCTTCTCTGTTGTTAACAATCAATTTCAGTGGAGTTCTTTTCTCTTCTTTTTAATTGCACATTATAGCAGAACCTACGATCTTAGTAATGTGAAAGAATCTAAACGTTTTTTTTAACTGGGGGTAGTGGTGGGGGAAATTGGGGAGGAGATTACAAGGTGCGAAATCGAACCCTCACCAACAATGTGAAAGTTCATGAGCTACTTGTAACACCTCGTACCTTCGGGCTATGGTTTGAACCGTACGATAGGAAAATGATGGAACCAAGATGAGGAGTGTATGAAGTGTTTTGAAAACTAATCAAGGCATAAGAAGGGTCATAGGAAAAATTAGAGTCGGAAGCTACTTTACGGGGCATGTTTTAAAGTGAGTTTTCAGCAGGCCTCACTAAACCGAGTGTACGGATAAATCTATAAGGAATTTGGGAAAACTTCCTTCATGAAAGTTGTAGCCCTTTGAAATACATTTCCATCCATATAAGGCTCACATCAAACGGAGTTCTATACAAAAAGTTATGGCCGATTTACTGAGGACGTGTAAAATGGAAATCTCGATTCTTGTAGGATTATGTTTTAAAGCCCAAGACTTTATGATAACCTATAAATACTAACCCTAAAATGTTTTATGTAAGAATTTTCGACCAGAACTGCTACCAAACACCTAAGTTGAGTTCTTATTCAAATTCCTATGTCAATTATATTAAGCTAACACTAGAATAACACCGAATCATTATTTGAAATCGCTAGATTTTGGAAAATCCAAGGTCGAATTTAGAATGAAGCTTTGGGATTTCTTCAAAAGGTAGGCCCCTCAATCATTAATCGATTATATGGAGCCATTATTATGTTTTAGATATTTAATGGTCGGTATAATCATAGGATTGATTTAGATGCACTCCATCAAACGCAAAACCCTAGTAATTTGTTGTAGATTTTCCTCCAATCATCCAGCTTCCTTTGACGTTTTCTGATAATTTAACCGTTGGATCGAGCCCAAATTTAAATGAGTGGTCACAACATATAGGTCTTAAATGTGAACGGTGGAGATCGGATTTGGAGGTCCGGAACAGTGTGATTTGAGCTATGAAAAATAGCTACTAAAATCGGTGAAAACTCTTCTCAAGGTTTCACTTTTGAGTTTCTTATCCAAAAGTTCGGACCTTTTCTTTAAGTTTTGGAGCGACTAAGGTAGGTAGAGCTTCATGTTCTTCCTCATGCCTCGTTTTCCATGAAATCACAAAAATTCCATGACCTAGGGTTTTTTTACTCTCTTATCATGATAACCCTAGTTACATGCAATATTATGTATCATGTCTCTATTACAATTCGTTATTGTATTCATTATATTCTATTATGATTGTCATGAATATGCCCGTAATCCATGAACACATGTTTTGAATTCCATGAGTTCCTAATTGTAATAGATTTGGACACATTCGTGAAGTATGCTATTCTCTGCATGGTCGACCACCCAAGAATGCTTCTGTTGGTCAGACTGCCACTACAGGTAATCAACAGGTTTATTTATCCAAAGAGGAATATAATGTGTACCTTCAGTATCGAGCAAGTAAGCAGACATCTCCACAAGTAGCCTCAATCGCACAGTCTAATATCCTTGGATCGTGAGTTGTGGACTCCGGCGTTGCTGATCATATTTATGGTGATAAATCACTTTTATCAAATATTGTTTATTCACATTCTCTTCTCGTTCTTACTTTAGCCAATGGGGTTCAAACAAAAGCTAAAGGAGTTGACGAGCTAATCTCCTGTCCACTGTCACTTTAAATTATGTTATTTATCCTTTTAATTTTGCATGGGTCAATCATTTGACTCGTGCCCTAAATTGTTCCACTTGATGATTATTTTGTTATGCATGACCGCAGTACGGGATAGACGATTGGTGTAGGATATGAAACGCACGTTTGGGACATCCACGTTTGTTCAAGCTACAAAAGATGGTGCCTAGTTTGTCTAGCATGTCCACATTAAATTGTGAGTCGTGTCAACTTGGGAGACACACTCGCACTACCTTTCCACGTAGTGCTGAGAGTCGTGTAGATTCTGCTTTTTCCTTAGGTCCATTCTGATATTTGGGGTCCTAGTAGAGTCAGATCAACCTTAAGGATTTCGTTATTTTGTTAGCTTCATTGATGAGTATTCAAGATGCACTTGGATTTTCTTAATGAAAGATCGTTCTGAGTTATTCTCTATATTCGAGAGTTTTTGTGCTAAAATACAAAATCAATTTGGTGTTTCTATTCGTACTTTTCGTAGTGATAATGCCTTAGAATACTTATCCTCCCAATTTCAACAGTTTATGACTCACCAAGGAATTATTCATCAGACATCTTGTTCGTACACCCCTCAGCAAAACGAGGTAGCAAAAAGAAAGAATAGGCATCTCATTGAGACTGCTCGCACTCTTCTCATTGAATTCCATGTTCCGCTATGTTTTTGGGGCGATGCAGTCCTCATGACTTGCTATTTAAATAATTAAATGTCCTCATCTTTCATTCAGAATCAGATTCTTTATTCCATATTGTATCTTCAATCATCTCTATACTCTCCTCCCCTTTGTGTCTATGGCAACACACGTTTTGTTCATAACCTAGCCCCTGAAAAAAGATAAATTAGTCTCTCATGCTCTCAAATGTGTCTTTCTTGGTTATTCTCGGGTTCAAAAGGAATATCGTTGCTACTCACCTAATCTTTAACAATGCCTTATGTCAGATGATGTCACATTCTTTGAGTCTCGACCATACTTTACATCTTCTTATCATTCTAACATAACAGAGGTCTTATGTATACCGACTTTTGAGGAATCTACGGTTACTTCTACATCTCCATCAACAATGCCACCAGTCTTACCCATACAGACTTTCGAGAAATCTCCAGTTACTTCTACATCTCCATCCACAGTGCCACTACTCCTAACTTAACATCATCGTCAGAGTCCACCGTCAGGTCCAGATGATTCATGTCCTGAGGCGTCGCGAATTTTGGGTATTGTATGAGTATTAAGGTTGAGGAGGTTAAGGATGTAGTTCGTAGGATGAGCACGGGGAGAGCGACCAGACCTGACGAGATTCCTGGGGAATTTTGGAAAAGTGCAGCCACATCAGATTTGGAGTGGTTGACTAGGTTGTTTAATGTCATCTTTAAGACGGCGAGGATGCCCGAAAAATGGAGGTCAAGTGTAATGATTCATTTGTACAAGAACAAGGGCGATATCCAAAGTTGCAACAACTATAGAGGTATCAAACTGCTAAGCCATACTATGAAAGTGTGGGAAATAACGGTGGAGATGAGGGTGAGGAGAGGCATGTTTATTTCTGAAAACCAGTTCGAATTCATGCCAGGACGCTCGGCTACAGAAGCCATTCATCTTGTAAGGAGACTGGTGGAGCAGGAAGAGGAAGAAGGACTTACACATGATATTCATCGATTTAGAAAAGGCTTACAACAAAGTTTCAAGGGAGCTCCATTGGAGATGCTTAGAGGCTAGAGGTGTGTTTGTGGCGTACATTAGGACGATCAAGGACATGTATGATGGAGCCAAGACAAGGGTAACGACAGTAGGAGGAGATTTGGAGCACTTTTCAGTTGTGATGGGATTGCATCAAGGATCAGCTCTTAGTTCGTTTTTATTTGCCTTGGTGATGGATGGATTGACGCGGCAAATTCAAGGTGAAGTGTCATGGTGTATGCTTTTTGCGGATGGCATAGTCCTGATCGATGAGACTCGCAACGGAGTTAACGCTAAGCTGGAGGATTGAAGACAAACTCTGAAGTCTAAAGGGTTCAAGTTGAGTAGAACCAAGACAGTACTTGAAGTGTAAGTTCAGTGATGCACCTCATGAGGTTGACGTGGAAGTGAAGCTTGGTACCCAGGTCATCCAGATGAGAAGTAGTTTCAAGTATATTGGGTCTATTAAACAAGGCAACAGAGAGATTGATGATGATGTCACACATCGTATTGGTGCATGGTAGATGAATGGAAACTCGCATCTAGAGTGCTATGTGATAAGAGGTGTCACCAAAACCTAAGGGCAAGTTCTACAAAGTGGTAGTTAGACCGACTATGTTGTATGGGGCAGTGTTGGCCAGTTAAGATTTCTCACGTTCAAAAGATGAAAGTTGTAGGGATGAGAATGTTGCGATGGATATATGTGCACAAAAGGAGAGACAAGATTAGGATTGAGGCTATCTGAGACAAGGTGGGAGTGGCCTCGGTGGAGGACAAGATGCGAAAAGCGAGGCTGAGATGATTTGGGCATGTGAAAAGAAGAGACACAGATGCCCCAGTGCGTAGGTGTGAGAGGTTAGCTATGGACGGTTTCAGAAGAGGTAAGGGTAGATCGAAGAAGTATTGCGAAGAGGTTATTAGATAGGACATGGCGCAGTTACAGCTTACCGAGGACATGGCCTTAAATATAAGGTTACGGAGGACTCAGATTAGGGTAGAAGGCTAGTAGGTAGTCTCGCTTATCTTTTCATATTAGTTGTCGCAGTATTGCTCTATAGTTTAATGTGTTTTGATTTCTGCTACTATTTGATATTTCTTGTACTCCGATTATCTTATTTTGTTTGTGTTAGCTATTGTGCCTTTTTCAAATGGCTTTATCATGGATTAGTTACTTTCGTTATTCCCATTTTCATACTGCTTTAAATTTCTTGTCCATATCTGACCTCTTTCTATGATTTCTCTTGAGCCGAGGGTCTTTCGAAACAGCCTTCCTATCTTGGTAAGGTTAAGGTTGGGGTACACTCTACCCTTCTCAAATCCCACATTGTGAAATTTAAATGGGTATGTTGTTGTTATCGTCTGTCATCACCCCATTATGCCTTTGTATCATTTTTGACCTCTGTCTCCATCCCTAAGTCTACAAGTGAAGCACTTTCTCATCCAGGATGACAACATGCTATGATTGACGAGATGTCCGTTTTACATGCAAGTGGTACTTGGGAGCTTGTTCCTCTTTCTTTAGGTAAATCTATTGTTGGTTGTCGTTGGGTTTATGAAGTCAAAGTTGATCCGGACGGCCAAGTTGATCGGCTTAAAGCTCGCCTTGTTGCCAAAGGGTGCACTCAGATCTTTGGGCTTGATTACAGTGATACTTTCTCTCCCGTGGCTAAAATAGCACTTGTCCGTCTTTTTCTATCTATGATTGTTGTACGCCATTGGCCTCTTTATTAATTGGACATTAAGAATGTTTATTTCCAAGAAAGTTTAAATAGAGCAACCATTTGGTTTTATTGCTAAGGGGGAGTCTAGCCTGGTGTGCTGATTGTGCCAGTCACTATATGGTCTGAAACAGTCTCCTTGAGCCTGGTTTGGGAAGTTCAGCATAGTAATTCATGAGTTCTGCATGACTCGTAGTGAAACTGATCACTCTGTATTTTATCGACATTCTGCTCCAAATCAGTATAGTCCCAAAGTTGGAGTGCTTACTTGCCAGGTGAGGCCAAGTTTGAGTGTCTGGTTATGTATTATGCCTTTTCAAATTAACCCATGATTTGGAAATAACGAAAAATGTTGCATGTTGCCTATCCGGTCAGGGGCAGATCGGATTCTTGGATCTTTGATGCACTACACAGAAATGAGATTCAGCTACAAGCCATGATTTTGAGAAATAATGAAATGTATTTTACCTATCCAGTCGGGGAGTAGATCGGACTTCTTGGATCCTTGATGCATTTACAGAAATGAAAATTCAGTCAAAGTGTCACGATTTTGAGAAATATTGACACATAGACATAAGGGTTATGCACACTATTGTTGTACCATTGAAACATAGATGGAAGAATTATGTACATTATTGTATAACATTGAAATACATGTCGAATGATTGTCTATTGTTCTGTCGTTTGCGAAAGTTTAATTAAATCTTATATTCTTATTATGCCTTGAAAAATGCTTGCTTTATATGTTTTGATAGATTGCATTTGCTCACTAGATTTATCTCTCACATATTTGATTTATATTTTGTTGCTTGTAACTCTTGTCCCACCATGAGTGGCTTGGCTATGATGTATACTGAGTATTCCAGTACTCAAGCATCGTTTTCATGATGTCAAGTTCAAGCGTTGGTCAGAGCAGGGCGTTCCACGTGCGAGTAGGATCCTGCTTCATCTCCCCTATTGTTGAGCCGACTTTGGATCATGGGAGCACATTGAGTATTCCATTCTTGTATAGCCGGGTTAAGCCCGTAACTTTATTCTTATTCTTCTTAAAGTGTCATAAAAGTTCCATAAATAGTGTTGAGTTATACTTTTGGGGTTTGGTATTCATTTGACATCGCGAATAACTTACATTTTTGACGTTTTAAGGGAATGTTTGCCCATTAAGGCCTGCTTGTTATTCTAAATGTTTCAATCAAAAAAAGAAGATTTACTTTTGTACCACTCGAAAGTTGTTTGTTTTCCTAGAATAAATTAATGAACTGAGATACATGGGAAAGGTGGGTAGTTACTACACTAAATCGGTTTGCTTTGCAAGTTGGAAGGTATCGGGTACCATGTCACTTCTCGTCCCATTTTGGAGCGTGAAACCCAAATCACTCACTGCCTTGAGGTTGAGTGGATGAGGAGAAAGTCAAGAAAAATCATTAAGGTTATTATGTAAAACTTTATTGTTGATTATTTGAAAGTCAAGATATTAATTGTATAGCCAAAAGCTTCTATATAACAGTTAACAACCAATTTAAATAAGAGATTCACTTTTCTCTTTTATTTCAGAAAAATTATTTACACAAACCTGAATAATATGGCACTGGACTGAAATGCACTCTTCCAGTCAACAGATATTGGCAAAGTAAGAAGATAATCAGTATTTAGAGCAGATGTCAGCCTCAGATCTCTAGCAGACAATTCTTCAAACCCCGCGTTGGAAAGCAGCTGCAGGAAAGCATGTTGAAAACGACTGGAAACAGCACTTCTACAGGAAATTTCAGATGGTAAGTCATATATAGTTAAGAAAAATCAATGTCCACTAATTGTTATCATGAGAACAGCAGTGTAAAAACCAAAAGCATATAGTACTAGACATGCAAAAATTCTAATAGATATTTTCAGTAAAGTACTATAGTTGTGGTCATTTTTGCAGTTATCATAGATCTCTTGCTTGAGCTCAACAAAGCACTGTTTTTTATGTTCACGTAGTTCTCATATTCCTAAAGAATTTTTAAATAAAATCGTCAGTGATCTGTCCTTGTCTTTTGTCATGTTGCCTAAATTTGAAGCAGTCTAAACCCATATCACGTTTCCTCAGCTACGTTCATCTTTTCTATATATCCATTATAAGACTCAGCTTTTAGACTAACAAAATTAGGGAAGTAATTCAGCAAACAACAAGATACACCAAATTTTAAGAGAATTCCCACAACTAACCTTGTCAATGGAAACTAGGGAATCTCCTTCGCTGACTTGTCAACCCTACCAAATTAACACTTTGTTATGGTTATAATCAAACTTTGATTTAGAAGGCATCTTCACAATTCCCTAGCCTTCAATACTATAAATTTGTTCTTTTTCCTTTCTCTACAGTGTATCTTCATGCTGAATCAGTACTTTGTGTGGATCAAAGATTGGCAAAGAACTTTGTGAGCCTTCATGAAGAACTTCGATTGAGCATCATGAAATAGCAATTTCTGACCAATAGACAGTTCTACACATTATTTTGTTTAATTATGTTTTACCTCAGTTGTCAGTTCCAATGACAGATTTTAGAGCCTTTTGAAATTTCATTTCCTTTTGCTCGATCTTATATAGTGATGCAGCTTAAAGTAATTATTGAACTTTATGATATTACACGCTACTTCAGAAGATAGCAACATACCTAGACTCCTTACGAGAGTCTTTGTTGACAAATTTGAGAAAAGAAACATAGGGAGATCCTGAGGATTGATTAGAACCTGAAGGCCATATATTCTTCAGTTCCATGTCCCCGCCATATCTATCCATGTTTTCAACCTTCTCAATATCACTAGTGATAATGTCGGAACCCCTTCCATTTGGCGTGAAATTTCTTTCTTGGCCAGATGAAACTGCAGTATTATTATTACTACTATCATTGGTATGAGAACGATCATATTCAACTCGCATTTCCTCTAAGATAACTTTGTGTTCAGCATGGAGAATCAGGTCCAGACATCTGCAATTACAGAAATTCTATTAGCACAAACCTGAAACTGATCACCAAAAAGCATTCAACAATTAATGCTCTAACTTCCAAAGGAGAAAAAAAAAGGGAAATATTTGGATCTAAAGCATCCATGTGACAGCCAACAGTTGAGCTGGTATAAATTGAAATGGTTTACACTGTAGGGAAAGGCTTATTTTTGAGAATATTCATTTATCATAATTACAAAATATACGACGAATATTCTGAGAATATTCGCTAATACATAAGATAAACTAGCAGGTCGATAAAGTACTGAAGTAGGATTTTTTCAATAGTAACCTCTCCCCACCAATGTGAATAGCTAGCCTAGAGAGACAAAAAGATCTTAAAAGTAGGAGCATTATCCCTAAAGGAACGCTCTATCTGCCCAATAAACATGAAAAATTAATAGAACTTTTTCCTTAAATGAAAGTATCAGCAAGGTCTCTTTGTAATACTATGCACATGGAAAGACAGGAGTTGAGAAATATACAATGATAGATGACGAAATTGATGGGCTTCATCGGGTGAGGTAAACATAGTGGTAGTGATGACATCCAACAGCTGCGATTTTGAAGCAGCAATATATCTTTGCCTGGGCACTTTAATTCCAGAAATTCCTTCATTCTCAGTTGTATCATCTGAAGTGCTAGTGCTGGGTTTTGTTTCAATAGGACGGAAATAGTCGGTCGGTGGCTTGAATTTGAATAAGCCAACTGGTGATGTAGTAGAGCAGTTAGTGACATGACTAGACGCTGTGACCAACCGAGAAAGCAACGGTAGAGGAGGAGTACTGATGTTGAAGATCCGCAGAGACATAAGGAGTAGTTGAGAAACCAGGAAATTCCAGAGCGCTGTTAGTTGAGCCACCTATTTTGACTCTTTAGTTTCTGGAATTAGTTTGAATACAACCAATCTCCGCCTTACATTTCTTTTTCTCTTTTGGATACGTGTCATCGCTCCTCCACAATCTTGAAATTGTCGGAACTTCTCCCAAGGGCCTAGTGTTGGACACGTGACAACTGTTTCCTTCTTTCATTCATAGAGGGGAAATTTCAAGAACAACTGACTTAAGGCATCGGACTAACTTACCCAGAGACTGGAAAAGCCTTATGAAAGCCTTTTTTTGTTCTAGAATGAAATGAAACTTCTAAGAGTCCCGATATCCGATATCCAATATCCAATATCCAATATCAATAGCTTTAGGCACTAATGATCCGATCCTATTAGATAGCTATCGGTAAGGGCGGGAAAAAGTTAAAAAAATAAGTGGATTTTCATAACCTTGCAGTGCCAACAGGGATACATTCCAAAAATATAACCTATAATTTACCTCGTAGAATTTTGACCTAAAAATAGTAGGCTCAAGTTATAGAATATGATATTAGTCTTCTGCCTTCAAATTTTGAACCTTCATTAAATATCACTCTTAAATTCAAAAAAGGTAAAAAAAGAAAACAGTGATAGAATCCACTAATTTATCAACTGAAACACAATGAAGACAATAAGAAGATTAAGATAAATCAAATGGATCTAACTAAAACGGTAAGAAAATATAAAACTGTAATATTCGTATTGAGTAGAAAGAGAAAATAGGAAGAGTTGACTAGCAAGTGGTAAGGCATCAGTTTTTGATATCCGCATGCAAAGGTTTGAATCTTTTTACTCCATATTATGAACACTCTACCAATTGTAGAAATAGGATTTTTGACAAATAATAAGCACTTAAATAATACAATTCAAGTGTGTCGTTTTCTTTCTCATTTCGAGAAAAAGGTGCGGAAGAAAAAGAAAACAGCGGAGGAATCTGAATAGGCTGAGTGTACCTTCCGCTCATGAACAAGAAATGAAGCTATTAAGTGTTGGTGACACTTTCCTTTTTCTAGCTCTTCTTTGAGTTCCCTATCGATGTGTGTATACCTTCACTTGCAATTCTATTCAACAAATTCAAACTTCATATTAACAAATTTTGGCAAATCAGATAATAAATTCACCAACACCTTGACACGAGCATAACTAGATCTAGTATGATTAACAATCGCTATATTCAAATACAAAGGTGTCCCAACAACATATGCAAGTGAAAACAAAGACTACTTCACATAAAATGTTGGCATCAGATTGGGAAAAGAGATCCAAGATATTACCTTCGACGTTTCTTCCTCGATCTTGAATCATAAATCAAAGGTCGCATTTGGTATGAACATCCATCTCTTGACTGCAAATAGTAAGCACTCTTCGAACAAAGATTAACAAAGTATTGTTTAAAGAAAATAACAAAGTCCTCCATGAACAATAATCTGATTAAAACATGACTATTCCTAAATAATCCAATATGACAATCTCTTTTAATTCCACATTGCTCAAGAATGATTTTTCTAAGTTCCTCCATCTCCGACCATCCATAAGAGAACTTCTCGATAACTGCATGTTTTAGATTTTCCAACACTTCCATTTGATCGACTTCCTTCTGCGTTCAACGCAATACCGGCACTCAATTGCAATATCTGACTTTCTTTAATGGAATAGTGGATATAGGAGTTAGGATTTTGCATGGGGTTCATAACGGTAGGTTTAAAAACTGATTTTATTTTTGTTTGAAAAAAATCCGGTAGAGTATTGTTGGTATATTAGTGATCTGGTCATCTAATGGAGAAGGCCGACTAGTGGTCGTACCAACCATATTTCCGGCACAGATGAAATTAGTGAATGTGTTGCATGTAGGGATTCGTCAAGCTAGAAAGCGTTTGTTAATCATATGATGAGTATAGTTCAATAAAACTCAATAATGGTGTCCTTCAAGTTTCCTTAACCAAAACCAAACTAGACCAAAATACAACGGATAAACAATAAGGACTCGTTTGGTACAAGGGATAAGGGAGAATTGATCCGTGATTAAATTTGAGATGTATTACATTTATTTCATGTTTGGTTGAAATAAAATTATGGTATAACTAATTCCGATATTAGTTATCCCGAGATTGTAGTGTTATTTTATCCCTGGGGAGGATGAATAACTAATCCCAGGATAACTTATCTCATATATTGTTTTAAGAAGCGGGGGCACGAGGCGATGCATTTTATGCAACAAAGGGCGAGGCGTTAGTCCCATGGATCTACTGCGTATGTCTCGTGTATCTTTAATTTTATAATTTTAATACTAAAAAAATAAGCAAAAGTAACATTTTCATTAAAATTCTGTAAATATTCAAATAAATCACCAATAATATAATAAAATATTATAATTATTATATGAGAAAGGTAACAACACAAAAATGATACTCGATAGCCTAGATAATCTTTAAAATAAAATCTTCATCCACTTCGTCATTAATTTCCACATCTATTAGTTCTTTCCACCCTCAACTAATATTTGCACTGGTTTTTATTTATATATTTCAAATAAGAGGAAGGATGAAAAGTGTAATAGCAACGACAAAAAATGAAAAAAGTTATTTCAACAACATAGTACTATGAAATCTCTATCCTACCAATTTCATACATAAACATTTAAAAAAATATTTATGACAGTGTAATTTATATATTTTAGGAAAAACCACTACAATATGATAACATAAAGTATAAATATGATTACACCAATAATAAAAATTATAATCTATAGCAAAAATACATTAATTTTTTTTAAAAAAAAATAACGTCTGGGGCATACACATTTACGCCCGGGCTTACGCTTTCGCTTCCAGAACTTACGGCCCAAATTCTAGGGCGTGCGCCCTACGGATCTATGGCTTTCATTTACACTCCAAAGCATTTTTGGTACGCCCCGCCCCTAAAACGGCTCTAAAAACACTGATCCCATAATTAATTATCCTGAGATAACTTATTTCCAGCCAAACGGCCCCTAAGTCTTCAATTTGTATTGCACATATGAAGATGAATGAGGAGGAGTAGAAGTTCCTGGCGGAAGTTACACTTGCACAACTTTTCTTAACCATTTCAAAAAGGGGAAATTGTTAAATTTTCCCTCCAACTATGCTTTATAGTTTAACATTGCCCTCCATCAAACTTTGGGATCAAAATTACCCTTCCCGTTGGCATACTTATCAAATTTGCCCTTACATGGATGAAAATCTGACTTGAACTCCACAACACAAAAAAAATTCCACGTCAGATCCACATAGACCACCACCGCTCCACCTACTCCTTACCGCCAAATGACCCATCATAATCACCTCCGTCAAATAAAAATCAATTTTCATCTCCTTCATCAGCTCCACCGCTCAACGACTTCCGTTTAGTCCGCCTTGTCTTACGAGCTAGTCTTCGAGGTGCGACTTTGACCTTATTGTATTTTACAGGCGGTGGCACTAGGACGACATCGATCGGAAAAATCACGGCGGAGATTTGATGAACTTCGGCGGCGGAAGGAGATTACTGCTCCGATGAGGAATCAGAGAGTGAGAGAACGTCCACCTCTTTTAACCAATATCGGACCTTAAAAATCAATAGGTACATGTTCACCTCTTTTAACCAAAACATCATCTCCATTACCCAAATCTTGTAAAGATCTTTCCACACGTCCATCTCCAACTATAATTGCCGGAGCTACCTTTGTGGTGGTTCCAGTGGCCATATTAGCTGAGGTAGTGATGCTCCAATTTTGAAATTAAGGTTGATTCTTGAAGTGATTTTTGTGTAGTGGTGCCAAAATGTTGAGCTAGAGAGAGTGACAGTGTTTGCCATTGCTGCCTTCATGGTGTACAGTTTCTGGGGCCATGGTTTCTTTCTTGTGCTATTAATGAAAAAAATGGGTGCCACTCATTTTCACTTATGATCTATGAATTTTATCACTTTATCAGTGGCAGTGGTGTAGGTGGTAGAAATTGGGGTTCGATTTGATGAGAATTCTAGTCGGGTTGCTAGTTGCTGGGCTTGGTTAAGAAATGTGTTGTGGTCGGAGATGGAGCAAAAAGGGATCGTCGGTTGTAACAGTGAGACGCCTACATGGCGTCTATGTGGATCTGACGTGGAAAGTTTTTTTGTGTTGTGGAGTCCAGTCAGATTTCCATCCATGTAAGGGCCAATTTGATAAGTATGCTAACGGAAAGGGCAATTTTGATGAAAAAGTTTGACGGCGGGCAATATTAAACTATAAAGCATAGTTTGAGGATAAATTTAACCCTTTTCCCTTTCAAAAATTAAACACCAACCCTTCAAAATACTGCTCCATATAATTTTCTGATTCTTTTGCAATTGGGTTTTAATTCAGAGGAAGGGTTGGGACCCTTTGGGCCCAATTGCAGCCCATGGCCTAAAAAGAGTAGAGTGGTGGCCCTTCCTTGCTATTTTTATTCACCCTTTTGTTTTATTCTCCGCCAAAGCATTTGGCAAGGACAAGAGAAAACTACTCCATTTCACGGAGTATTTATTTCTATCCATAAAGGCGGGAAACAAAAACATTTGAGCTCTCTACACTAATTTTGAGAGTCCTACATCGAAAAGACTACACCAACCTTCACTCCTATAATAATATTTTGTTGGGTATACGTCAATCCCTCTATAAACGCAAGATTCTTATATCCTAAAAAATTACTCAAAATTAAAATAGTACTGAAACGTTTTCTCTTAACTATTACTCATCTCGTTTCAAATTTTTTGTCTTACTTTTCTTTTTGGTACATTTCAAAAATTCTGTCTGTTTCGTTTATTGACAATTCTTTCATTTCAATTTTTCATATGATATATTTAGGACCGCAAAATTAAAAAGCATTTTGATATATTTTTCATATTTTTAATTTAAGACCACAATATTCAAAAATGTTCTTTATTTTCTTAAACTGCATGACATGCCAAATCCAGACAAATATTTTGAAATATAGTGAGTAAAATAATTTTCCTGATAAAGTGTTTTCCTTAATTTTAATTCTACTTAACCAGCCATAGTTTTAAACTTTTATTCCAAAAAAGTTCGTAACTCGCTACAACTTTCTAAATATATATACTATAATATAAAGTAAAATTGTCAATTTCTTTATGAGTGCAAAATTCAACAACACTTTTAGAAGTTGAATTTTGTTATAATTATATTTAGAGATTTTTACGCTCTATATCACTTCACCCAAACTTATTATCAAAATAAGCCCATATTTTTATATTTTGACCTATTTAGCTCATTTTGTATATAATTTGAAGTTTTTAGATATGAGATAATACTTCTTTAGTTTGTGGTTATGATTTTCATTTTTTATGCTTAGAAACTGATTTTATGTTTATCATCAAAGATTTAAACATTTTTGAGTGAATTGAAGTGAAAATTTTAAAACTTGATAATTAATAAACTAAAGTGAAAATTTTAAAACTCTATTTTGGAGTTACTAAAAGTTTGAAAACTCGCAAATGTGTTTTGTGATTTGTTGAGATTTTTCATAATAGATGATTGAGGTACGTTCTGGATTATCATTTTGTAGTTGTGGTTAAAATTTGAAGCTATTCAATGAAGACTTGACCCATTTCGAATGGAGTTTCGTGGTTCAAATTTTGTAGGAAACGAAACCCAATTTTTTTTATAATTTTATATAACAATGTAAAAGTTCGTACAAACACCTCTTATATACTATAAATGGATCGTTTGGTAGCTTGTTAAGATTATGTAGGTATTAATAATACATGTATTAGTTATGCCGGATTTACTTATGCATAAATTATTTCTTTGGGTGTTGGTTTGTTATATTAAAAATTAATAAAAATTATATACTTTTTAAAATTAAGATATTTATTTACAATTAAAATAAAAATATTATATATGTTTTTAAAAATATTAAAATATTATATTAAAATTATATAAAATTATTTGTTTAGAAAAGAAAAGTATTTAAATGGGAAGTGATAAAGGTAATATTGTCATTTCAACTTTTTATTCATGTATTAGTTATTCCATCTTCTACCCCACATAAATAATACATAGATTCTCTTATAACTTATACATGTATCAGTTATGCGGGTTTCTAAATTGCAAACCAAACGTCATACTAATTTTATACATGAATAACTTACTTCCTAACTAGCTACCAAACACGTTGTAAGTATGAAAAAATTAATACACGAATAAGGTATTTCTTTAATAGCTACCAAACATGGTATAAGTTATGCAGAAATTAATATATGAATAAAGGGTCTCTTTACTAGCTACCAAACTACCCCTAAGTGTATAATATTGTATACCGCATGTATAAACATTGTTGCAAGAAAAGAGTTGGCTATGTAGGTGTAAACTAAGTAGGCGTTTGGTCCTGCGATATGAAATCATGATTTCATATTTTGATTTCAAATCAGCATTTATTTATGAAATTTGCACAAAATTTCAACTTCAACTTCATATCATGATTCCCAATTTCTCCAAAAATGCATGATTTGGAATTCCAAATCATTATTTTAATTTTTTAAAATGTAAAGCTTGACCCATAAATTTATACTTTGTAAAATAAGATCCATAAGTTGGTAGATATATTTTACCAATCATGTTTACCAATAATTTATATCAAATATAAAAAAAATTACAAGTTGATAGTATATTTATAACAAAATCTACTCTTATCAACCATTTACCAACTAAATTTACTTCTACAACTCATGTTCAATTTTTCTTAGGGAAAATTTCAGAAAAGTATAATTTGATGACTTACATTGCAGTAATTTAGTCCATAACTTACCTTGCAAAGCTTTGACCCAAAAATATTTGTATAAAATGTTATACACTTATATTCAAAAAAAGGTATATTATGTATCTATGTGTATAAAAGTGTATAATGTGTAGGTATATACATTAAAAATATAACTATACAACATTATACACATTTATACATAATTTTTTATCCTCGCCGTCGCCTGAAATCGCCAGTTCACTTAAAGTTGTGGATGGTCGGATATGGAGTCTGGGCGATGGTGTTTGGTTGTAATTTTGCCGGAGTTGGAGGGAGAAGGAGATAGTGGCATCGTGGTTCTCATTCGCTTTCAAGGGCTGTTTGCCAACGACGTGGTGGTGGTGGTGGTCGGAGGTTGCTCCAGTTCGTTGGAGCAGTGGAGAAGACAAATAGAGCTGCTAACATTGTTTAGGGTTTCGTCGATGTTTTTGGATGCTAACTAGATCCATGATTTCGGTAGCAGCAAGAGGCATAGGAGAGAGAAGAGGAGGATTTCTCCAGCGGCCGCGCCGGATGTGCAGTGGTAAGGGAGCAGCGCGACATATATATATATATATATATATATATATATATATATATATATATATATAGAGAGAGAGAGAGAGAGAGAGAGAGAAGGCTAGGTCATTTTTTGTAAGATTTAAAAAGGTGGGCCAGTTTTGGTTGCATTGTTACCCTAATTAACATACAACGTAATTAAGTCTTTTTCTTTTTTATTGAACTAAAGTTCGATTAATAAAGGTTGTATTTTTTTAGAGCGGTCTTCTAGTAGCGTATTAACTTTGTTATGAACTATGATTTGCTTATTCAGTAAGATTATATAAGAATTGGGGAAGTTTTGATGGTTTTCAAAACTTGTGGGATTTTTATGCTTATGAGAAAAAATACAACTTAAGAAATCCAAATTTCATGTTCAAACAAAAACTTCAACTTCAAATCATCTTGATTTTAAATCACTGATTTCATATCATGATTTCAAATTATGTCCAAATGGGACCTAAAAATATGACTATGTGAGTGCAATATATTGTGTTCGGCTGTAATATCTTTTTTAAATTCTATAAAAAAAAATTGGTTGTAGCTCTTGACATAGCATTTTCAAGACTTCCCCCTTACTACTTGCACAATTAGCATAAAATCTATATTCAGATTTATGTACACAAAATTTCCTCGTTGAATTATAAATTCTAAAAATCGAATAGTATTCATGATCACTGTCAATTGGGTTATTTCCCCCCCAAAAAAAATCTTGCTTTTTTTTCTAAAAAAAAATTGAGTAATATCTTTTAAAACATTTTTGTACTCGTCTAGTTAGGTGCCTCAAAGAACGAAGTTAAAATAAGAATCTTTTAGTATTTGGGGAATTTATTGTTATACAACAACTCACTTAGGTCCCGTTTGAAAAGTCACCCACGTAATTGGAATTGAGTGTAATTACACAGTTTGACATGTTTGACATATCAAGTAATTACATGACCAACATATAATTGAGATGATGTAATTACACTCTCCAATTCTCACGGGGGTGGGGATTGAGAATTTGGTGTAATTACACCCTGTAATTACAAAGATACACTTTTAATTTCTTTTCTTTTTCTTTTAATTTCTTTTTTATTTTTACATTTTAAATTGCTTTTATTTTTTAGAAATATTTTTTATATTATTATCTTTCTTTTTTTTCTTCTCATTTCCCAACCTTTACTTCTTGTGATTCCATGTATTTGCTTCTATTTTTTTTTCTTATTTTCTTTATTTAGCGTAACTACATTATTATTTTAGTTTCTGAAATTACACTTTCCAATATTAGAAAGAATGAGTCATTAACAAACTTGACATATAACGAATGATGTTATTAAAGTATAATTTCATTGTTGAATGAGGTTATAGACTTATAAATGTTTTCACTTTCTTTTGAATTATATTTACTTAAGTTATGTTATGTAGGAATTTGACATAAAAGTATTATGCTAAATTATAATTTTTTGAATTTTGAATTTAGGTTGTATTTGCGATTTCAGTTTATTTGCTTTAGTACTATTCACTTGTTGTTTTTACATTGCATATTATTCATTTTCACTTACAATTGATACTTTTTTCGTTAAACATTTGAATAATGTTATGACATTATATGTATTAATATTAATCTTTTTGTCAAACATATATACAACCCATGATGTTCCTACAAAACGTGTGCTTTTAATTTTTATAATTAATTAAATTAAAATATTATTAATTTGAAAATATACTGTTACTTTTATAATATTATTTACTAATAAGTGATTATTAATTAATATAATTTCAAGAAATAATATATATCTTAAATATCTAATTTAATATATCATTTATAAAGACACATATTTGTCAAGTATTAATTTTTATTTTAAACTAATCTAACTGTGTAATTAAACATGTGTAACCAAACAATATGCTTGTAATTACACTGTAATTATGTTATGACAAATACATATGTCCTCATAATTACTATGCTATGTAATTACTAGGTCGTGTAATTACTACCTTAGTAATTACACCAATTCCAATTACTAGGTGGATTTCTAGTTTCATAAGAATATTAATTGTGAGGTGTACAAGCTTGACAATGGTATAAATTTTGAAGTATGACACAATATGGAAGGAAAGCAGTAATAATAACATACTCAGTGAAATTCCACAACGTGGGGTCTGGAGTGGGTAGAGTGTACGCAGATCTTACCTCTACCTTGGTAGATAGAGCGTCTGTTTCCGAGAGACCCTCGACTCAAGACAAGCAAAGCAGGAAAAATAGTCAGACCCAGTCAAAAATTTAAAGCAGTATGAAAATGCTGATATCACACGCGAATACGCCATGATAGCGCATCCTGAAATATGAAGCAGTAACTAACGCAGGTAAATAAGATAAATAAAGTACACTAAAGAACACATAATAGAAGAAATCAAACTACATGGGACTATGAAGCAATACTGTGCCTATCTGTATGATATGCTAGGCGGGCCTACAGTAACAACACTACAACTACAAGGTTGTAAGCGTAAGTAGGACTACGCTCGACTACCTACTACCCTTCTACCCTAATTCATATCCTCCACAACCCCCTATCTAAGGTCATGTCCTCAGTAAGTCGTGCTTGCTACATATCCCTTCTAATCACCTCTCTCCAATATTTCTTCAGCCTACCTCTACCCCTCATGAACCCGTCCATATCCAACCTCTCACACCTCCGCACTGGGGCATTTATGTCTCTCCTCTGCACATGCCCAAATCATTTTAACCTCACTTCCCGCATCGTATCTTTCACCGAGGTCACTCTCACTCTGTATCGGATATCATTATTTCTAATTATATCCATCCTTGTATGCCCACACATTCATCTCAGCATCCTCATCTCCGCCACTCTCATATTTTGGATGTGCGACGTCTTGACTGGCCAACACTCTGCCACATACAATATAGTCGATCTAACTACTACCCTATAAACCCGCCTTTTAGTTTTGGTGACACCTTTTTATCGCACAAGACTCCAAATGCGAGCTTTCATTTCATCCACCCTGCCCCAATACGATGTGTCACATCGTCATAAATTTTTTTCTTCCCTTGGATAATAGACCCGATGTACTTGAAGCTTTCTTTCTTTGGAATGACCCGAGCTTAGCGTTCACTCCGCTGCGAGTCTCATCAATCAGGACTATATCGTCTGTGAATAACATACACTATGGCACATCTCATTGGATTTGTCGCGTCAGTCCATCTATCACCAAGGCAAATAAGAATGGGCTAAAAGTTGATCCCTGGTGCAGCCCCATCATCACTGGAAAATGCTCCGAGTCTCCTCCCACTGTCTGTACCCTGGTCTTGGCTCCATCATACATATCCTTGATCGCCCTAGAGTACGCCACAAGTACACCTCTGGCCTCCAAACATCTCCAAAGAACCTCCCTAGGGACTTTATCGTATGCTTTCTCGAGGTTGATGAAAATTATATGTAAGTCTCTCTTCCTCTCCTATACTGCTCCACCAACCTCCTAATAAGGTGAATGGCTTCCGTAGTCGAATGCCCTGACATGAATCCAAACTGGTTCTCGAAAATAGACACGCCTCTTCTCACCCTCATCTCCGCGACCCTTTCCCAACCTTTCATAGTGTGGCTCAACAGCTTGATACCTCTATAATTGTTGCAACTCTAGATATCACATTTGTTCTTGTACAAAGGAATCATTGTACTCCATCTCCATTCTTCGGGCATTCTCACTGTCTTAAAAATGATGTAAAACAACTCAGTCAGCCACTCCAAACCAGCCCTGCCTGCGCTCTTCCAAAATTCAGCTGGGTTCTCATCAGGCCGGTCGCTCGTCCCATGCGCATCCTGCGAACAACACCCTTAACCTCCTCAATCTTAATGCTTCTACAATACCCAAAATTCCGAAACCAACCAGATTACTCCAAATCTCCAGTACAATGTCTCTATCTCATTTTTCGTTCAAGAGTTTATAGAAGTAAGACTGTCACCTCCGCCTAATATGCATTTACTCCAACAGTACTTTGTCGTCCTCGTCCTTGATGCACCTCACGTGATCCAAGTCACGGGGCCTCCTCTCCCCCACCTTGGGTAGTCTGTACAACTTCTTATCTTCGTCTTTTTCCTCTATTTCCACGTATAGGCGTTCAAAAGTAGCCGTTTTCGCTGCTGTGACTGCTAGCTTTGCCTCATTTCTCGCTATCTTATATTGTTCCCTATTCGTCCACTTCTCCACCCCATCCTTGCTTTCTAGCAATTTCGCATGCGCCACTTTCTTCGCGTCCACCTTCTCTTTAACTTTATCATTTCACCACCAGTCCTCTCGATGTCCACCATAACTACTGTGTGAGACCCCTAACACTTCTCTAGCCCCCTCCCGAATACAACTGGCCGTCCTGTCCCATATACCGATCGCGTCCCCACTACTTCCCCAAGCCCCCTTGGCCATTAACCTCTCCCCTATCTCATTTGCACTACCCATGGTCAAACTCCCCCATTTGATTCTTAACCTGTCATACACAACCATTCTCTTCTTCTCCATATTGATCTCCAAATCCATCACCAAAAGCTTATGTCGGGTTGTAAGACACTCTTTTGGAATAACCTTGCAGTCTTTACTAAGACCGTTGTCAACCTTCCTAAGGAGCAAAAAGTCTATCTGAGTCTTAGCGACCGAACTACAGAAAGTCACCAAGTGCTCATCCTTCTTTAGGAACCTCGAATTGGCTATCACCAACCCAAAAGCTCTAGCGAACTCCAAAAGTGAGACGCCTTCCCCATTCCTATCCCCGAGGCCAAAGCCTCAATGCACATCATCGTACCCCCCGGAAAGTGACGCGATATGTCCATTGAAATTTCCTCATACAAATAACTTCTTAGTGGGTGGTACACCTGCCACTACCTCGTCCAAATCCTCCCAAAAATGCATTTTCTCCTCCTCGTCCAAGCCCGCCTGCGACGCGTAAGCACTAATAATGTTCATAGTGGACCCTCCAACTACCAACTTAATCGCCATCATCCTATCGTTGACCCTCTAAACCTCTACCACTCGGTCCCTTAGCTCATTGTCTACCAAAATTCCTACCCCATTCCTATACCCCGACCTACCCGAGAACCATAACTTATACCCGTCCACCTCCTTAGCCTTATGTCCTACCTATTTGGTCTCCTGGACATATGCTATATTAATCTTCCTCTTTTTAAGAATCTTAACTAACTCTATATACTTCCCTGTTAAAGTTCCAATGTTCCAAGACCCTATTCTCAGCCTATCATCTCCCTTACCCCGCTTACCCCCCTAACCCTTCCCCCCGTCCCCAACCGAGAACATGACCCTAGTTTACCATCAGTCACCAAAGCCACTAAAGCGGCTATAGACTAATCGACTATTTACCCTAAAACAATCAGAAATCAATGCGAAAAAACACAAATTAACAAGAATCTAGATGCAAGTCTAGCCACTACGACAAAAATGATATAGCTAAGGAGAAGACTAGTAACGACAAGAATATAAAGTTAATATACAATACAACAAAGCAAGCAAAATTTAACTACGAAGGTAAGGACAAAAAATGAATACGGGCACCTGGAGGTACCAACTCCAGGTGAATCTAACCTTCTCGCTGCCAAAAGTCACTGTTCAACTGTGCAAATGTCTGTTTTATGCCGAACAATTCTTGTTCACCGCCAGAACTTGTGTAACTATGTAGATATGCCCGAAACCCACTATAGGGTTTCTATTTTGAGCTTGAGAACCCGATGAAACCTGGTCTTCTTCTTCGTCGGCGGCCGCCGAAGGTGGTAGTGGTCTCTGAAGGTCCTTACTGACCAGATCTGTTTGTCGATGGTTCCGAGTGATGGGTTACAGTTGATAGTCACCGGCGATGATACAAATTCGGCCGCCGGTGGTGACGGAAAGATAGAGAAAGAGTAGAAAGGGGAAATAAAGAGAAAGAGAGCGAACGAGAGAGGAACAAGCAGCGTACCTGGTCGCCTTTGTTCGGCGGACGGCGCAACGTCGGCAATCAGTGGTCGGTGGTGGTAGTCACCGGCGACGATACAACTATGGTCACCGGTGGTGGTGGGAAGATAGAGAAAAAGTAGCAAGGGGGAAGAAAGAGAAAGAGAGAGAAAACAGAGGACAACAGGGCTAGGGTAGCGTACCTGGTCGCCGGTGGTCGGCAGACGGCGCAACATCAGTGGTCGGCGGTGATGGTGGTCCTATGAAAGAGCAGGATTGGTTTCCAACGACAGTTAACCTCGTATGGCTTTCTTCGGCACTACACTGTCAATTCTGACTGTCGATGTGGGAGGGGGGGCTGGGGATGTTACTGTAAAGTGTAAACAAGTAACAAAACTATAAATTCAAAATAAGAAACGCTAATGGTAGGAGTAGGGGTAGATATGTGAAAGCAGAGATATTGAAATCTGAAGGAGGGCAGACGGGTGAATTAAGGAGAGAGATTCAAAATTTAAGGGTACCCTTTTCCTCAAAAATAGGTAAAGCAATCAGACAGCGGAGCACTAAAAACGCAGAGCAAATTCATACTCCTACACTTTTTCTTTAGCAACCAAATACAATTCTCTCCCTCTCTTTATCTACAAAATTATCTGTTCATACTTAGCACACTTCTTACTGTTTCACCCAACATTTCATTTTGATTTATTTCAGTGTTCCTGCGACTTGTGATTTTCGTGCAACATTTCTTGTTGCTGTTGTAAGCGGGACTCATCTTTGTCTCAAGAGTAGGTATGGTATGATTTTTGTTGGGTTATCTTCCAATCTTTGAGTTCTTGATTAAATTGATTTTTATTAGCATCTCAAGTCTCCTTTTCACAATAACTGCAAGATGACCCTAGTTTGTGTTCCCGATTTAACTTTTCATTTTGTGTATTTTACGTGTATGTTAATATCTGGGTTTCTTGGAAATGTTTGAGGCGCTCGTTTTTGTTTCTTCCTCTATAGAAACTTTGGCCAACTTCAATTTATCTGTTACTTTAAAAAACTAGTAGGCCACTGCAATTGTTCCTTAACTACTCTGAAATGGTAAGTTTGTTCTTGATTAAATATATGCTTCTTATAATATCCCAAAAGTCTCCTTTTGATGGACTTATAGACTCAAGTGGTCCAATTTCTCTTCTTAAAAGCCAATCTTGATATGTGAATATTAAATGTTACCTGTGTAATAGCCAAAAAGAAGCGGAAAAAAACTGTCTAAATATTAATTGATTTTGTAGGTAAGTGGTAGTAATGGGGAGAAGTCTGAGCCCAATACTTAGAAGAGAGCTGGAGAATTTGGATAAGGATGCTGAGAGTAGAAAATGTGCAATGAAAGCATTGAAGTCATATGTGAAAGATCTTGATTCCAAGGCAATCCCTCTGTTTCTTGCTCAGGTTTCTGAAACAAAAGAATCTAATGCATCATCAGGAGAATACACAATTTCACTGTATGAGGTACTTGCCCGTGTACATGGACCTAAAATTGTTCCTCAGATTGATAACATCATGAGCACTATTATCAAAACCCTTACATCCAGTACCGGATCTTTTGCCCTTCACCAAGCTTGTTCAAAGGTTGTTCCAGCCATGGCGAGGTACAGTATGGACCCAACTACACCTGAGGAAAAGAAAAGACACATTATACATTCCCTCTCAAAGACCCTATCAGATTGCCTTCTGGGGGAGACAGGAGAGTTTATCTTCTGGAGCTGCTCTCTGCCTAAAGGCTCTGGTGGATTCTGATAATTGGCGAGTTGCTTCAAATGAGATGGTTCATGAGGTTTGTCAAAAAGTTGCCGCGGCTTTGGAGAAGCATACACAAACAAATTCTCATATGGCTCTAGTCACTTGTTTAGCCAAGCACAATAGCTTAATTATGGAAGCTTATGCAAGATTGTTGATACAGTCTGGATTACAAATTTTGAACACTAGTAGCAGTGGAGAAGGAAATTCTCAAAAAAGATTGTCTGCCATTCATATGGTCAACTCTTTGATGAAGTATTTGGATCAAAGAAGCATACATTCTGAGCTTAGAATGGTTATTGAGAAGATGGAAAAATGTCAATCTGACAAGATGCTTTATGTTAGAGGGGCTGCATTTGAAGCATTACAGACTGCAAAGAGAATATGCTCTGACAAGGGTTCAAAATTTGAGAATTCAATGACTAGAGGGAACATGAGGAGAAATCTATCACCTTCACCAGAATCGCGCACAATTGTTGACTATGAACCATTTATGGACTCCCCTGTTTCAATCAATGATAGGAGTGTGAACCGAGAGCTTTGGAACAATGGTGGTGTTGATGTCTCTCTTAAAGATGGCATCTTCTCTGAATTCACACATGGAAATGGTTTCATAAACTCTGAGGTTCATAATGATAACACTGCTGGATTTGCTGGATTTTTGCCCCGAAATGGTTTTGTCAGAAGTGCTACTCCAAGTCCTCAGGTAAAAAATACTCTTTGCTCAGTTTATGGTGTTGCAAGTTTAAATTTCTTTACTATTTCTAAATCAAATTTTAGTACAAGTTTGTTGGAACAACAGACAGCATACAGATCTGAGGGCAAATATTTCTCACAAGCAAATAAATTTATCAAAAATAACAGGGAGTCTTTTGGAGTTAAAAAACTACCTTGTGTATTTATGAAGAACAGAAGATACAGCTCGGTTATTTGAGTTGCAAAGGGGATTAAATAAACAAACAAAATAGATGGTTCTGTCTAGTGCATCTGCCACAAAACTAATTAAATAGCAATGCCAATCAAAACTTATATGTCTGATTGTTGGATTTATATGATTTTTATGGAATGTGCACAGAGGAATTCTGTAATTTAAGTTAAATAATATATTTCATGGGATTTCAAAACATGAAGTGGAATAGATAAGTAAAATCCTTGAATTTGTGTGCCTCTAGTATGGTGTACTATTTAATGGCTGTCCTAACATGGTTGACATTGCTCTTTTTGTGCTTCAGAGGTCACGTTCTCATGTTAATGTCGAAAATGTGAAGATCTTTGCAACGCCACGAAAACTTATTCATCTCCTTCAGGATGCCAATGATGTGAACTCAGACGTTTCTGAGAGGAAAACCAGAAGGTTTAGGAGTCCGTCCTTGTGCAGGTGTCAACAAAGTCCAGCAAAGTCTGAAGTAAATTGCCTCTTCCATCGTAGAGATGGGGCAACATCTAATGATGGGAAACACTACCATCTGAACTCTGAATCAGTATCTTCAACAGAAGATGCTCAAACTAATGGAGATTTGCAAGTATCTTCAAATGATGGAACAGAATCTCAAGGTGTCATTCCTCAAAAAGGCTATGCCTCTGCTCGCATATTGATCTTTGGTATCTTAGTTGTACTTCTGGCAGCATTCATACTTTTTTTGTGGATAGGAAATCAAGACCAAAGCTACAATCTTGTTTCCACCTAAAACATGTAGTTGGTCTTGTATAATACATCCCTCTCTTAGACAGTGGGTACTAAATAGGACCTTCAGTATCTTAAATTTCTCGTTGAGGATTAATCTACTTTGCTACAGAACTAGTATCTGATCATCAGAATTGATTATTTGGATGCTAATTGAAGGCTTGCTTTTTCGGAAAGCATATTGCTATTGCATGCACTGTCAATAGGCTTGGTTCTTCATACCATTTTTAAAATAAATTTGCTTTTCTATAGCTTGTTGAGTAAATTGATTCCATGAGCAGATGAATGAAATTATATTTGTATGCTTTACTTGAGTTAATGAGGGAAAACATGGGCAACAGACTTGTCTTTTAATGACCAAACTGTATTTATAGCTAATATCTGCAGCAGACCTCTCTTTCTAACAATCAAAAGGTTGTTCATAGGATTTATAGCTTAATATCCACATCAGAGCTCTCTTTCAAAGTTAAATCATGTGTCTGCTCGATTTATGGTTTATGAATTGTAAATATGTTGCCATCTCTTGATTTGCTATGAGAAACTCTATTCTGTGTGAAAACAAGTTGATTGACAAACTTCACATGTTTGGATTATGCAAACTTTGTTTACCTCTCCATTCACTTTGAGATTCTATGACTATTGGTTGAAGCAAAGCGGCTTGCCCAACACATATGTACGAGTATCTGCCATAACTGTCATGTCTTGAGCCGGGACTCAGCACATACACTTTGAACCCGTCCCGTCCTACTACCACTGAGTTCCGTCTTCCCTAATCATGAATAGTTATCAACATGTCAATATCAATTAACAGCTAGAATTCAGAAATTGATTCATCGATGAAGATAGTTTACCCGATCAATGAGCGTGAAGTTCCTGGGCGTGCTTTTATAAATTTTGCTCATTTCATCAGTCAAATGTTTGTAGTTGTCTCTTTCTTCACCCTCCAACTCTTTTTCTGTATCGTCGTAGTTTTGATTTTTTGTACCCCAGCATGAGACTATTTCCCCAAAATATTTGTTAGAAGCCTGATTTTTCCTCTTCCCAAAGCCAGGAGGGAGAAGGCTGAAGTTAGCTAAAAATGGAGTCTTGCTGAAAAAATCCGACCCTTGCAGTCCCACTGCGTAGCTGGCTTCTGGTGTGCTTACTGTCAGGTGGCTAAGAACTGAATCCATCATCCGGAGGCTTGCCATACCTAAATTAAAGACTTTAATCTCTGAAGTTAAAAGATCTTGTTGCAGAGTAACCATATACTTAGCTTCAATCTTTCCATCTGAACTTGTGCAAATCAATTCCACCTGCACCACCTCCAACAAGTCTAACCATCATCCAATTCAATAATATACATAAATGAGTAGTAAAAGAGAGCATCTAAAAGGCACCTGAATAGATCCTTTTGGATCTCCTTTAACTTGATGAAGAGCCCAAGAACTTGGCGACCATGAAAAACGTTCATCATTCCCGCAATTGCAGGCTAGTGAAACTCCTCCTTCAATGACTGGTGAACCATTCTGTCCTTCTGAGACAATGGTATGCAGCAACTCCATTGTGCCTCCATGCCACATTTGACCTTTGTATGATGTGATCAAACCACTTGGAAGCATCAAATTAGCTATACTGAAGTTCTCCAACACCATGCGGACAACACAACTGTCATAACACCCGTGAAGGTCACTCCATGTCCACTGAACTCACTTTCCAAGTATTCCGTGTCGATGGATGGGTATGCGATTGAAGCTACCCCGGCAATGGAATATTTCTTGTTAAGCTACTGTAACTGCAGGGATGAGGAGGAAATATAGATGATATACTTTTCCTCGGGGATCTAGAAATGGGACAACCTGAAATTATATTTGGAGAGAGGAGACAAGTGTTAATGGCAGCCATGCCAAACTCAAGAAGGAATGGGATGAGGTGGTATGTGAAGATGGCCGACTTCTGTTATCCTTGTTCCATGATATGATATTTGGATAAGAAGAGTAACTTTTGGTTGGCTATGGTTGAAAATTTGAAAGAGTTTTGTGGATTATGCTCCATTTTTTGTGTGTATTTTGGATATGTCTTGATATGATATTTTGGGTGGTGGTCCTCCCTTTTGCTCTTTCTTTTCTCTTTTTCAGGATAGGATATATGTGTGATTCTGTTTAACATGTTTTTTAGCCCCTGAAGCTGCTGCAGTTGAAAGAAGATATCTTTAGCTCAACCATCTTCTAACAATCAAGTCACTGAATTTGCTTGGAAGCGAAGAAAAAACAGGAGAAACAAGCATTCCCCAAATCCATATGTATTTTTGAAATCTCAGATTGATAACTACAATTACTCTTCAGGTGGAACAAAAACAGTTAAAAAAGGTCTTTTTAAGCGTAAGTGCAATAACTCTTTCTTGAGGAATAACCAAGCACATTTGGCATTGGATAACATTGCAGTAAGAATTCAAGAGATACAGGCAGCTTGTAAAATAAAGATATATGTAAAAAAAAAAAAAAACTCCAGCCTTGAAATTCTAGATGACAAAATCATAAATTATCATGCTCAATTACTTGTGCTCCTCTCCACTCTTCACCGGGATTCACAACTAGAGGAACCAACATTGAAGCAGGGCCTGTGCAGATAAAGTAATCCTTCCCATACTTTTCCGAATATGAACCTGGACTTGATAAGTAAATATCTTCAAACCCCATACGTATTATCCTGAAGAAGAGCTCACGACCCTGAAAAAACAACATGAGAAAAATTAAGTTTTGTACTGCTTCTAAAGATAGCTTTTCTGCACTTAATTCCGTCTGCTGTTTTCGATGACTTCATTTTGATAATTAAAGTTGTGACAAATTGGTTCTTAAAATGCTAATATATAGAGATCAAAAGAGTTGAAATGACATGTTGAAATTTCAGCTACTTAATACATTATTTCTTGAATTTTTGGGGTTGAATTAAATCCAAGATGTAAGTTTTAGTAAGAGTCCATGAGTCTAGTATTAAACCTGCGATTGTTTTTGTGATACCTGATCGATGGTTTCATATTTTGAAGGTATTGAATTATAAAATTGCTTTGCTTTTTCTTGTGGTGGAACACTGTAAAGTCTACTGAGCTTGTGCTTGAGGACCGTGATGGGCACATCTTGAGCGGACCATATGCCGGGCTTCTTTTCTGGCTCCCAACCAAAAGAGAAGAGATGAGGTTCCTCAGTTTTCATAGCTTCGGCTGGAGATAAAATTTCAAAGGAAGAAGAGAAAGGAGGATGTATGCAATAAGTGCAGCCACGGAGTCCTTGTATTCCTGTCCCCGCTCTTGTCTTAGACTTCAAATGGCTTAGTATAGCAGTCGTTAACTTGACAGGCTTTCGGCCATTATTCTTCACTATAACTGCTGTTGCCATGCTCAGTGGATAGAGTGACACCACATAGTTAATATCCAGAGTCCCTCGGCTGCAGCTCAATTCAACCTGCCAATAACAATAAGTAATCATCCCTTTTGGGGCAAGGCCAAAATCAGATTAGTTAAACAAGGGAGATCTATTTTCTAAACGAGGGATCAAGTCACAGCCAACTTCTTTTAATTTGTTGTTGATGAGAAAGGATGAAGAAATTCAACACAACACATTCTCTTTTTAAGCCTGAAACACTGGTTGGTAAAGTTATAATACTGATAATTAGTCAAGCATTGAAGAAAGAGATTATCGGAGTGAAAACAACTACGCAGTGGTACGACAATTAATCATGTGCTCATTCCAATCTTATCTTAGATAGTTTGGAACTACTTAAACAGAACGTAGTCATTTATTTCTATAACTAGTTCATGGTAGATACTGCTACTAACTGAGTACCTGGAGAGCATCAATAGAGTCAAAATCAACATCTGTGACAGTCCACTCAGAAGCTGAAGCTGCTGCTGTTATCTTTGCCATGGCTGCTGGTCTTTTGGGATTAGGCTCCAAGATTTCATTGATTACCAAACCAATGCCACCTCTCGAATTACACGACGAAGAAGAATTAGAAGGAGGAAGGGTATAAAGAACTTCCTCAAAGCCATCATCTTTCCAATAAACTTTAGGCTTGTAAGAAGTGACATGGGCATTGGGTATCTGTAGCTTTACTGAGCTTCCATTTCTAACAGTCAGCTCAACTTCCCCTGGCTCTGAAAATTTGATGCCTTTACGACCAAATTTATGTTCAAGAGTATCGGGACCACAAGTGATAGTGCTGCCTGCAGTTGAAGCAGAAGCTTTAGTTACATTAAGCTTAGGTAGAGAAAGAGATAAAAGAGCTGCAGCAGCAGCCATTCTCAACCACCAACAAGACAAAGAAGAAGAAGAAATAACAAAGTGAGTTTTTGGGAGCTTAGTTTCCACAAACTCACACCACCCAGTGCATACTGGCTAAGCCTATCCCCACCTCGTCCTTACTCTCTCCAAACAAACTTTACAGCGACCATTAAGCCCCAATAAGACATTTCCTACCCCTGTATTTTTTTTACATGTTTTATTAAAAAATTACAATATTCTAAAATATAGTAATACATTCAAATGAATTTATATACCGACTTTCCAAAACTTTCGTGTAACAGTTACAAAATTCTATATAACTTGGTTAAGTGAAAATTGTAGCTTTATAGATTCACAAAGACTCCCTAAAATCGATCATATTGTAAATGACCAGAGTTTCCACCAAGTAAAATGTACTTCCATATTTGATTTTATACAAAATTCAAGAAAGGAAAATGTTTGATTTTATACAAACTTCAAGAAAGGAAAATGTTTAACCTAAAATCTGGATTAACGCTCAAAAACTGAATTTACAATATTGGGCCACAAGCAAGTGAATTAACTTAGAGACAATTAGCCTTATGATAATACGAACACTGTTTTCCGGTGAAAACGATTCTAACCAGAAAATCAATTAGAAATTTATTTTTATAGGGTTTGAAGACAAGTGAGTTGTATCCGATCCGGGAAACTTCTTAACGAGTCCGGTTTAAGTAATAGAAAATGAATGTGACTGATAAGTAATACAAGAAAATAAGCAAGTAAACAATGGATCTTCGTGTATATTGCTTTGAGGAAGAGATAATATTGTCTTTGAGAGAAAAATAATGCTAGGGTTACAAAAATGAGCAAGGTCCTATTTCTTCCCTCCTAAGCTATCCATATATGAGCCAAGATTGAACTTTTCTACCCTAAAATGCGAGTGACGTGACCTAGATGACGTCCCAACGTTCGTGTATACTGCGATACTCTGATCGAGACTAACGGATGTGACCCGAGTTGGTGGGAGTGGGGAACAACTGTAGGGCTTTCCCGGATCCTCTAAGCCTTCGGGCACACTAATTTCTCTAGGTGCGCTTTATACCCAATACAGATAGTCCCCCACTTTCTGGGAACTTCATGTCATGAGATCGGGAAGTGGAAGAGTCTTCTTCTTTTTAAACTTTACGTGGGAACTCAGCCGAAGCATCGCCACTCTTCCCAGGATTAGACATCTTGTCAGGTCAGTATTTAATGCATCCATTCATCCATTCGGCGACGCCTCTTCAGAGACAACAGTTGACATTTTCTGACCAGGCATGCCACATCACTTTCCAAGGCTAATGATTGCCCCCTCTAGCTATTTAAGCGGACAATCTGCACCCCATCTTTCCACATTTGCTCTCAGCTTTTAAGTATTTCTTCTTTAGTGTATCAAATTCCCTTTCTGCTCTAAAATCATCTACGATGTCTTCTTCATCTTCGTTGTCATCCTCCTCGTCTGAGGATCAACCCATTATCCCTCCCAAGGAATAAATAGGTGGTGCCTCCGCTACCTCTTCTCGCCGTCCGGTCACGACTTCATCTTTTACTCAGGCGATATATCTAGGCTCTATGACCGCTGATATTATTCTGGTCAATTCCAATTATGATAGGGACTTTCGTGCCAGTCATCAGCACGAGTCTGTTGAGGGGATAACCTCTTTGATTGATGAGTCCATAATTCCTCAGGTTCACATTGATTGCTAATGAGGACCTAAGATTGAGGTGTTTGTCACACCCCAACCTTGGGGGGTGTGGCCGGCACCCGACGCCTGAACGGTCCGAGCGTACCAACTGTATATCATAAATCGAACATGAAACCATCTGGGCCGACAAGGCCTCAGAAGATAATCAAACAGAAGATAACAATATATATATGTGACAACCCAATCTAATATATATACATATATATCACAAGGCCGACAAAGCCATAAGAAGTATACGAACAACTGACAAGGGATGACAAGGCAAAAAAAAACATATATGTATAACCATGTCTAGTCTGCAAGGCTCTACTAGTACTATGACGTGTCAACAAGTCGGGACACGACCCCGCCATACCCAAAATAGCTATATACATGAACAACTGTGCCTACCAACTCTGTACAGCAACTCCGGAGAAGTGGAGTGTGACAATTAATAGCTGAATTTGATGGCCTACTAAGGAGGTGCGTTCGACTGTCTACCTACACATGCGGGCATGAAAAACAACTCTCCAGCAAGGGACGTCAGTATGAAAGAATGTAATGAATATTTAAGGCATAAGTAAATATAAATGAAGGCAATCAGTGAGTAAGGAGAACTCAAGAACACAACATATAATACTTGGAGTGCCACTGTATATACATAAATGAAATGTAATCGCGTATATAACACCGTAGGCATATGTGTACAATATCTTTCATATAATATAATGCGTATATATAATGCCATAGGCCTCTGTGGGCAATATCATCAATGTCATTTATGTATAGTTGCGTATATAACGCCATAGGCCTCTGTGGGAAATATCTTTATGTTATATGTATACATGATGACTATATAGAGACTATGGAATACATTTTTGACTCATCGGAGTGATGTGAAGTCGTTATACCTCCGACTAACCTTATGCGGATAACATGTCACCTGTTACTCTTTCGTATGAATTCATAAGAACAATAGATCATATCATTGACTTAGTTTTTCTAGGAAACCAACAAGGGAATTCAATACATTAACATGGAGAGAATACTATGGAATACAGAATGTAACTTCAACAAAGGACAAGTGATATACAATAACATATTTCTGGGGTAGCCATTTCATAAGGACTAAGAGTTGAGTTTTTGTAGTTGTCGATTCTATATTAATCACGCCAAAAGAAGGAAAAATAAGCCTTACATACCTTATTGTATAGCCTATATGAATTCCAGGAGTCCTCGGACGTTCTACGAGCGATTATCTACATTATATAAACGATTGATATCAACCACAGATTCAAAATTCATAAAAAAACTCATTTGGGCATTTTATCAAACAACTTGTGTTCATGAAGCTTATATGATGTTCTACACCAAATATTGTATGAATTTCAACCCTACAACCTTTACAATTCTCCTTCCATAATCTTTACATTACATACAACAAGTTTCACTACTCTCATAACTCCATAACTTCAACAAATAATCCAACAACAACCCATCCTAGTTTTAAGTTCATAAACATGTATCCAATGGGTTTTTCTTCAATAATAACTCCTCAAACACTTATAGAATATAAGGATAAGATAATAGAGATGATTTTTACCTTCAATCTCAAGAATTTTCCAGAACAAAGGTTACTTCACTGCCAATTTTTCCTCCAAAGTTGTTACAACAAGAAGGAAGATGTTATACGATGATTATGAGATTCTCTACATCGGATTTAATTGATTTACATTGGGATTTATGTATAAGATGATAAGTGTCATGCCTCAAACCTGAACTTGGACGTAACATGCATCCTCTACTATGAACAACACTGGAATCACCTTATAAATCACTAAACATTAACATCTTTTAACAATATTTCATTATTTAATCAAATAAGGTATAGATAGCTAGATGAAATCATGATCACAATAATGAAATAAAATCAGCAGAAGTCTATTATTATATGTTTTCATAACCGTAGCAACACCCAATGAGTCAAATAATTACTTCAACATCTATCTAAAGTATAAACGTCTATCTATGGAGCCTCTAATACGAATAAAGATGTAGTCTAACTTCAGGACGTATCCCAAAAACTAAAACAATAACCAAGGTAGAGGGTGACCCACGAACAAAGGTGTGGGCTCAATAATAAGTCTGGAAGTAGCAAGCTCTCCTAGTTTGTACACATATCACAAACTTGCTCCTCAATGTTACCTAACACACCATAAAAAATAACAATGGTATTCCTGAGTACTGGGTACTCAGTAAGTATCTCCGGGATAACAGATAATAGCAAAATATATGAGTAACAAGTATGATTGAACAGTATTAAGAAGCAATTCAAAACAAATGATATGTACATAGTGGGTAGGTCGATGCCCTGTCCCAACCATATGACAGTATATGTACTCGTAGAGGCTCACAGACTTGTCTGGTATGTATAGTTCTGATGTATGGCCTTATCGACCGGGTTGTCTTTTGTTAACTTGTGTTGCGACCTTATGGGCCTTATTTATATTCATATGCTTGGTTGATCCCTCTTTGTTCACCCTAAGAGGTTGTATTCCATCTTATCTTGTAGAATGTGGCCTTGTCGACCCTCCCATAGTATTGTTGTTTGGATTATATCTTAGTATGGCCCCATCGGCCGAAAGTTCTACTCGTATAGAGCCTGGTTCTCAGAGAGCTATGCTCGGGCCAGTACAACACCAGGTGCCGACCACACCCTCTATTTTGGGGTGTGACAAACTTGGTATCAGAGCAGGTCAGTCCTAGGGAGTCTATGAGTTGTGTCTGATTAAGTATTGTTAATGTGTTGTGCACCACACTTATAAACAAGAGGCTACCGAGTATCTAGGAATGGTTACCGTTCTTTCACTACATAGGTCGTGCTATAGAACTGAGTTACATGATTTTGAGTATAATTCGTGCTCTATCCCTTTTTCAGTCATGCCAACTACTACGAGTGCTACTGCTAGTCATTGGGCCAGTGTTGATAGGGGTAAAGGTACTAGTAACGACCAAGTTGATAAAGTTGAGGTCCAAGGAGAGTTGCTTTCCCACGTATTATCTGTTCCACCTCCACAGGAGGAGATTAGAGGAGGTGTAGTACTTCCAGCTCCTCAGGACACAATACCTCCAACTCCACCGAATTCGATTCCCCCAGTTCCTCCTCCCGAATCCTCAGAGCAGGGTGTGGCAAATGCTGTGCAGTTATTAACACAGATATTCACTTCACTGTAGTGACAAATACGAGCTTCCATAGATGGTGGGTCTTCTGATGGTATATGGAGCTCTAATACCCAATAGTTCCTTGCATTGAGCCCCCTAGTGTTTACCGGTACTGATCCAGGTGTAGACCCATATGATTTTATTGATTAGATGTAGAGGGTATTGAGGGTTATGCATGCTTTAGACACGAAGTCGGTTGAGTTGGCTTATTTTAGATTGCGAGATATGACTATTTTGTGATATGAGGCTTGGGAGCGGTCCCAAGGCCTAGATACACATCCCGCGGTATGTGAAGAGTTTGCGGATGCTTTTCTTGATCATTATTTCCCATTAGAGGTATGAGAGGCCATGGTAGAGCGCTTCTTAAACCTCAAGTAGAGGGGCAAGAGAATTCAGGATTATAGTTTGCAGTTTGATTCTCTAGCTAGGTATGCCCCGAATATCATGGATACGATGAGAGCTCGAGTTCATTTTTTTTATCAGGTTTGGCGGTAAATATGGTAAGAGACACTTGGGGGAGTGTCGCATGGGTATGGATATCTGTTATGGGTGTGGTCAGCGATGTCACTTTCAACGGGACTGTCCATTAGCAAGGCAGTGTACAAGAGGTAATATGGCTCAGTCCACAAATTCAGCAGTTCCTCATAATTCTCAGGCCCAATCAGAGTGTGGTACAACTAAGTCTGGTAACACATGTAGAGGTCCAAACCACTTGTATGCACTAGCAGGTCACCAGGATATGGAGGCTCATGCAGATGTTGTTATATGTATACTAACCGTTTTCACTTTTGATGTTTATGCCCTTATGGATCCTGAATCCACTCTATCATGTGTAACCCCGTTCGTTGCTAAGAAATTTGGGATAGAACCAGAAAATTTGCATGAACCCTTTGAAGTATCCACTCCAATCGGAGTGTCAGTCATAGCTAAACAAATATATAGGGGTTGTCCAGTTAAAGTCCATCACCACATTATAGTAGCCGATTTAGTAGAGTTGGAAATGGTAGAGTTCAATGTAATCATGGGAATGGATTGGTTGTCTTCATGTTATGACACAGTAGGTTGTAGAACCAAAATTGTCAGTTTTGAATTTCTCAGTGAACCAATCATAGAATGGAGTAGGTTTATTTCCTATATTAATTAGAAAGATGATATCCAAGGGGTACATTTACTATCTAGTTCGGGTTAGGGATGCAAATGCCCATACTAAAACTCTTCAGTCCATACCAGTTGTCAGCGAGTTTCCAGAAGTCTTTCCTGAAGATCTTCCTGGATCCTGATAGAGAGATCTACTTTGGAATTGATTTATTTCCCAACACTAAGACGATATCTATTCCGCCATACAGATTGGCTCCAATAGAGTTAAAAGAATTAAAAGCCCAGTTGAAAGATCTCCTTGATAAAGGATCAATTAGACCAAATGTCTCACCTTAGGGTGCACTTGTCTTATTTGTTCAAAAGAATGATTGATCTTTGCATATGTGCATTGACTACCGACAGTTGAACAAGGTCACCATTAAGAACAAATATCCACTTCCTAGAATCGATGACTTATTTGATCAACTTTAGGGTGCCCAATATTATTTTAAGATTGACCTCAGATCAGGGTACCATCAACTAAGGGTTAAGGAAGTTGACATTCTAAAAACCACTTTCATAACTCGCTATGGTCATTTTGAATTTTGTGTCATGTCGTTCGAATTGATGAATGCACCAACAACTTTCATAGATTTTATAAACAGGGTCTTCAAGCCTTATCTTGATCTTTTCATCATTGTCTTCATTGATGACATTCTAGTCTATTCCAGTAGTGAGGCTGAGCATGCAGAACATCCCAGAATAGTGTTGCGAACACTTCTGGACTGAAAGCTTTATGCAATTTTTTCTCAGTGTGAATTTTGGCTAAAGTCAGTAGCATTCTTAGGCCATGTAATTTCAGGAGAAGGCATCCAAGTTGACTTTCGGAAAATTGAGGCGGTAAAGAACTATCCCAGACCCACCTCAATGTCAGAGATAAGAAGCATCTTGGGTCTGGCAGGCTATTACATGCGCCTCGTAGAAGGTTTTTCTTCCATCTCAGCTCCATTAACTAGATTAACTCAGAAGAAAGTCAAATTTCAGTGGTCAGATGCCCGTGAGCATAGTTTTGAGGAATTAAAAATGAGACTGACTTTTGCCCCAGTGTTAACATTGCCAGAAGGAATTGAAGGGTTCGTAGTGTATTGTGATGCATCAGGAATCGGTCTCGGATGTGTTTTAATGCAACATGATAAGGTTATAGCTTATGCATCCAGATAACTCAAGCCTCATGAAAAGAATTACCCGACTCATGACTTAGAATTGGCAGCTATGATTTTCATGCTCAAGATATGGCACCACTATTTGTATGGAGTTCACGTTGACATTTTTACCGATCACAAGAGCCTCTAGTATATTTTCAAGGAGCGAGAGCTAAATCTTAGATAAAGGAGATGGCTAGAATTGATAAAGGATTAAGATGTAGATGTTATCTATCAACAGGGGAAAGCAAATGTTGTAGTCGATACTCTCAATCGACGATCTATGGTAAGCTTAGCTCATGTTAAATAAGAGAAGCGAACTATGGAAAAAGAAGTTGACCGACTAGCCATATTAGGATTTTGACTTTTGGACTCCGAGGATGGTGGCATTGTTATCCAAAATAGGTTTGAATACTCCTTAGTAGCCAAAGTAATGGAGAAACAATTTAACGATCCCTATTTGTTGCAGCTAAAATAGGGGATCCACAATCATAAGACTATGGATTTTGAACATGGAGGAGATAATGATACTTTGAGGTACCGAGACAGGTTATGTGTCAGAGATGTGGATGGACTCAGAGAGTGAATCATGGCAAAAGCGCACAATTCTAGGTATTCTATCCACCTAGGTTCTATGAATATGTATAATTATCTTAAAGAGATTTATTGGTAGAACGATATGAAGATGAATATAGCAGACTTTGTAGTCAAGTGTTCGAATTGTCAGCAGGTGAAAGCCGAGCACCAGAGGCCTGGTGGGTTGGCTCAGAATATTGATATTCCAGTTTGGAAATGGGAGATGATAAACATGGACTTCATAACAGGTCTACCTCGCTCATACCGTAGGCGTGGTTCAATTTGGGTGATTGTGGACCGAATCAACCCACTTCTTGCCAGTAAAAACTACAGATTCAGCAGAGTATTATGCCAAGTTATATATCCGAGAAATTGTCAGGCTTCATGGGACTCTAGTGTCTATTATTTCAGATCATGGTGCTCAGTTCATAGCACACTTTTAGAGGTCTTTACAGAAAGGATTGGGTACTAAGGTAAATCCCAACACAACTTTTCATCCTCAAACAAATGGCTAGGCATAGTGTATCATCATAACTTTTCATCCTCAGATAGATGGCCAGGCAAAGTATACTATTCCGACTCTTGAGGATATTTTGAGGGCATGTGTTCTTGATTTTAAGGGTAAATGGGATGATCATTTGCCTCTCATTGAATTTTCTTATAATAACAATTATCATGCTAGTATTAAGATGACACCTTTCGAAGCTTTGTATGGACGAAGGTGTAGATCACTAATTGGTTGGTTCAAAGCTGGTGAAGTGGAGTTGTAGGACCAAACTGGTTCACCAGGCTATGGAGGAAGTCAAGTTGATTCAGGAGCATTTGAAAATAGCTCAGAGTGGCCAAAACTTCAATTCGGATGTGAGGCGTAGAGACTTGGAGTTTCAAGTTGATGATTGGGTATTTATGAAACTTTCACCTTTGAAGGGTGTCATGAGGTTTGGAAAGAAAGGGAAACTCAATCCCAGATATATCAGACCATACACAATCTTGTGAAGAATTGGTCAAGTGGCTTATGAGCGTGAATTGCCACAAGATTTGATTGTTGTACACTCAGTGTTTCATGTATCTATGTTGAGGAAGTGTTTGGGGGACCTATTGTCAGTTGTCTCTATCGAATCCATCACAGTTAAGTATGATCTAACCTATGAAGAGGTCCTTATGGCTATTCTAGATCATCAAGTTTGCAAGTTGAGGACTAAGAAAGTTACCTCAGTGAAAGTGTTGTGGATAAGTCAGAAAGTTGAGGAGGCTACATGGGAAGCCGAAGAGGACATGAAGTCCAGATATCCACACTTATTTGAGGAGCAAACAGAAAGCATACAAGGTATACCTTCAGTATTCATGTCACGTCCCTTGCTCATCCGTGTCTCATGTTTCACGTTCATGTATTTATTACCCATGTCTCATGTTCCCATGTTATGTTTTCATGTAATCATGTTAGTTTAGTCCCTATGATCTATGTCATGTTTCTTCACATTCATGTACTTATGTCATAACCAGTCTTATTCTTAACCATGACCCATTATTCTAGGACGAATGATAACACCTCGTACCTTTGAACTAAGCTATGTTCATAATTCAGGAGTTTAGGAAATCAAGACAGGGAATGTGAAGTTAAAAAATCCATTTTAGTTCAGTAACCTCTCTTTTATGCCAGGTTTATATGGACCATAGAATAGAGTGAGTACGAATCATAGAATCGTACCATACAAATCACGAATACATATATATAGATGATACACCAAAGGTTCAATGAGGGATTGTCCCTCATGCATATGAAACCTTACCAAAGAAATCATTTTTAAAGGTCGAAAAGTATGTTAAAAAAAGAGACATACCTCAATTCCCACTAAAATGTGACCAAACGGATTTTTTGAGGTTCAACACTCGCTCTACAATGGATTTAGATGAAAAATATTACGTTTCTACGAGCTTTCCTTAATTTTTGAAAACTAGGGAAACTTGTTCTTGAACCTCATATGAATCACTCGTAGATTCTAATCGCACATTATAATCTATACTAGCTTAAAATTTGTAACACCCCGTACCTTCGAACTAAGCCATATTCATGATTCAGGACTTTAGGTAACCAAGGCGGGAAATGTGAAGTTAAAATTCTATTTTAGTTCAGTAACCTCTGTTTTACACCAGGTTTATACGGACTGTAGAATAGAGTACAGACCGTAGAATCATACAGTACAAATCATCATCGAAAATCAATGAAATACGATGTTATACAGATCGTATAAAATTATACGCACTGTACATTTAGACCGTAGGTAAGCCCTTAACTTTGGTAATTACTGGAATTTGCAATTCGATGACGATCACTTTATACGGACCGTACAATATTGTACAGACCGTACTTACCAGTATATAAATTGTATGGACCATACAATACGACCGTATAATTCCCAACAAACTAAACAGTATATATCCGCGAAATCAGTTTTAAAAATCAATTTTCAAGCCCTAGCACGAATGTTCTCTCCTTCCATCATTCTCATACACCAAGGTAGGCCTATTACAAGTATTCCAAGTGGATTCTAACATATACACATAAATTCTAAGTCGAAATTCATTGTTTCTAACCTAGGGTTTTCATGAAAACCCAACTCAAGGAATTAAAGTTCAGACTTTAGGTTTCTTCTTCAAAGTTTAGTTTTTTATTGCAAGTTTTGGAGCGATTAAGGTATGTAGAGCTTCTATCCACATGTGAGAATATTATTATTCTTCCCCACACCACGTGTAATCCATGAAACATGAATTTCCTCAGACCTAGGGTTTTTCTTTAATTCATGATAACCCTATATACACATACAACTATATATATAAATTATGCTTATGTCATGTTTTCGTTTATTGTGTTCATGATATTTTATTTTGATTGTCATGAACCTTTCCGTAATCCATGAACACGTGTTTTGAATTCCATGAGTCCTTAAATACAAGTTATGAATCATTGTTACTCAATCAATGAAATTGTACATGTTTTTCATGATTTATACAAGTTATATTATATATCTATTCACATGCTAAATTATAATTACAAACCATGTTTTACAAGTTATTTTCATGAATATGTTTATATTTTAGGAGTTGCACAGATTACCGAGAGGGCTCAGACAACCTAAAACTATGTTTGACAACGTAGGATAAGGATCGCTCTGCCCAGTTATGATGATACCTTCATGTTATCCATTGAAGGTTATTGGATCAATTCATGTCATGTTCATTTCTCGTACACTAGCAAGGTACGAGATGTCTTAACTGATCGGGCAGAGATAAGACACCGTGTTCTAGCTTGGTGGTTTCATGTCGGTTATACTATTGCTCTCTGACAGATTCACAAAAATATAGATAAACAGACATATAGAATTTATACATATTTTTACATTCATATCAAATCATATTCATGCTCATTGTTCAATTTCAGTTTCATGTTCCTATTATGTCATGTGATTGCTTATTCTTTCAGTTGCTTTACATACAATACAATCAAATGTACTTACATCCTTTTTTTCCCAGGGCCTGCACTTCGCAGTGTAGGTACGAAGTTTCAGAATGACAGATCTGCACGTTAGGACTTCATCAGTATCAGCTATTGGTGAGCCCCATTTCATTCGGGGTGTCAGTTTGATTATTTTCATGATTATGTTTTACAGTAGAGGTATGCCAAGGTGTTATCCTAGTAGACACTTTTGCAGTTAGACTCACGTTCCAGAGGTTTCATAGACTAGACTAGTTTAGCATATCATGTCAGTATTGTTTTCAGACCTTTCACGATTTCAGATATTTCTGCAATATATTTTTCAGACTATATTTCAGTATTCAATTTTATATGTTTCAAATAAATATTATGCATGCATTTGATGCTTATGTTGATTTAGCAAGCCATGTGGTTTGTTCGGTCACGTTCAGGCAGGCACCGAGTTCCGTGTTTCACCCAGGCCATGATTCAGGGTGTTACAAAACTCATCAATAAAATCAGGAAAACTGAAGTTCATACCTTTTAGATGAAGTTCTACATGTCCAGTCTTCTCCTCTCTTGAGTTTTCAAGAATCTAGGTTTTGGAGAGATGAACTAAGGTTAATTTGATGTTAGATTGATGTAGTAATGAGAGGAATTGATCAAGAACTTACATTAGAGGTTTGGGGAGGTCTTAGGGTTGTTTTCTCTCTTGAATATGGTTTAGAACGAAGTCTGGAATGGTTGCTAAATGATATTTCAGTCTAAGTGTTGAATTTATAGGACATGCCATTTGGACACCCCGCTTCGCTAAGCGAGGACCATAGCGAGGTGTTGTATCGCTCTGGGATTCTCTTAGCGAGCTGCCCCGTCTGTTTTACACTTAGAGGGTTTTTGAATAAAAATGCATTTTGGACACTCCAGCTCGCTTGGAAAGGTATTTAAATGACCTATAACTTTCATGCTTTGAGTTTTCTCAGATTCCCAACCTAAATTACCCAAAAATAGGGTATAAGGGAAAACTATCTCAGACTTAGACGAATTTAAGAACTTTTACGAACTCCCTTATTTGGTTTGACTTCGAAATTATTATCTATCACCAGAATTCATCTTGAAGGGATTCACATAGCTAAAATAACTCGTTAACACTCATTTAATTCATTCACACCTAACCCAGAATGTTACATTATCCCCTCTCAGTATCCTTCATTCCCGAATGAAACTTATGGCCTAAGATTTTCACTAAACCTCAAACTTTCAAAATTAACAGTTTCTTTGCAAAATGAGCTATTCCCTGAATACCAAATATCATCTAAAAACCCAACAATAATGATATGGTCCTCACAAGGACTTCCATAACTATATCATTCGAGACTAAATACAAAAATAAGGAATTCATATCTTTAGTCTATACTTTCACAAGAATTCGATAACCCGAAGGTTCAATACATACTTGGGATACATAATAAGTTAAGGTATTATGGCCTAAATATCCTTGACAACAACTAGATGGTAAATACACCTCTTCGAGTTCATTTGGTGAGTCTTAAGATACAAAACAAGTCACCCTCAAGGTTTAACAATAGCATTCCTCCACTGTATAATGAGTTCATCAGCAAATTCAAGCATAACTATTTTGATTGCCAATCCGGAGTTCCATAACACCTGGAAAGACAGTATATCCCTATAATCACATCAAAGTTGACCATTTTTAATTCAAACAAATCAACAATAGTCTCACCACTCTTAACTACACTACACAGTCTCTATAGATCCTAGAAGAATTGACGAAAACACTAGCAGGGGTATTCATAGAAGAAGTGTCCTAACAATTATTCAGGTTCCACACCAGAATTCAAGGACCAAGTACAGAGTCACATAAGAAAGATTCGGACCCGGATCAATCAACGAATACGCCTCAAGAGAACAAATAGTTAGAATAACTGTAACCACAACGTCTGAGACTTTAGCCACCTCTTTACGAGCCAAATCATGGAATCAAGCTTCCTTTGTACTAAACGATCCTAGAAAGATGAAGACACAACTAACACCCAAATAAGAACAACGTAGTCCTCAAGGGGATTCTAACAAATAGAACACTCAAGTCTCAACACGAAGTAAGGAGGTTTCTTCCTTTATCTCACTTTCCCAAGAGTTGGATAACCAAAAGGTTTAAAATGTATATGCTTTGACAAGGAAGTGCACAATATATCAATCTAGACAATGTACTTCGGCAAGGAGGCAAATTCAACAACACATGATTTAAGCCTAAATTACCTTACTTTCCGTTTTCATTAAATTTGGAAAGAACAAACATACCTATAGTTTCCAATAAGAGGGAGTATTAACTACTTATATATTCCTCTTTCTTTATCTGAAGTGGCTCATTCGGACCTTAACTTTTTCTAACATAATATCTCTTCACTCTTATCACTATACAATCTCTCACACAATTCTTAATCTTGTCACAACCCTACATAGGTAGCATAATACTATTCCACATATCATAGACCTTTTAAAACGTATAACTTTTGGAATTTCCTGGGGTATCTCCCCTACTTAGCATGCTCTTTGCCATCGGACTCCTTGAAACTTTTATAACTCTAAGGACTTGCTCTTTAAGACTAGATACTTATGACATCTTGCTCTTAGGGCGTTGTTCTCTAATCTCTTTTGGTCAATCATATCTCGCTAGTAATAGCCAAAACAATATTACCCTCCAGACATAGTAAATATATATATGTATGACTAGCTTCAACATATACGATCTTTGATGTATAATTATTCAGCCTTATACTAAATACATTAATATTCATAATATGATATAAGCATGTTCCTCGACTTTATGACTTACCAGCAACATTATTGTCACTCTTAAGATGCAAGCATTTATTTAATCTTAGTTCTATCACATCTTAACTCAACTCTTATGAGCACCATAAGAATATACTAAGTGTGTTCCCAGTTATTGTTACCCTAGAACAATAATTTAAACTCTCATAGTAAATAAGCTTAACATCACATTTTGTAATAATATACCTCCTTGGGCACACCATCTTACTTTTGTAATTAAGGTTTCATCTTTATCTAATGCATTAACCTTCATTCACTTATTCATATAAAACTCACATATATCATACTCACATCTTCACACATGCCGTAGATTATTGCCTTGAGTTCTTGTATTTTTTATATCAAGACTACTAGATAAAATCTAGTTGTTACCACTCTCATACTTTTGTTATCCCTCCAAGGTGATTACTTAAAGTTCCAATCTAATAATTAGTACCAACCTAAGCAGCAACACAAATTCTTTTTGGGCTAGATAAAATTACAAATGTTAGAGTACAATCAAAGAAACATTAGTCTATTGAGAGTCCATGACAAAAGTAGCCTATCCAAATCTCACAGGTCCATTGAACTAAATCCTCAAATTAGAATTCTTTGTATCAAAACCTAGGATAACAAATTAAAGCCTAAATCAAGCTCCATCACCTTCTTAAATCACTCTTCCACAAGTAGTTGTTTTCGAGTTTCAAACATAAAATATAGTTCTTCCACTAAACATCAAAATAGCACAGATCTTTTAACCCAATAAGAATATAGCCTCAATGTATAGTAATTCTTAATTCACTACTAGATACCTTCAAATTTCCTTTCATCCAAATCTTCAGTACTCTAAACATATCACATCTTAAGTATGTCTCAAAGTCATAATAACATATAGATCATTCTACTTAAACCCGTAGAGAGCACCGTAGCATCATATCACAATCCATAAATACTCCTATGACTGTCTCTAATCTAGTCACACCAAACAAATTTGTTTACACATGTATATCAAAGCTCAAACCTTCAATCCCAAACTTTAAACACCACAAGAGAACAAATAAAGGAAACAAGAACACAAGCTCAAAGGATGTAGCCGAAAAGCACACTCTCTTTTCATGGTCTCATTATTTCTTATTCTTTCATTACATATATCTCCCAAATTAAATTCATAGGTCAACATAAATTATAGAGTCCCTTTTCCCGAATTCTAGAAGTATAGTCTATAACTTTCAATTCCTGACTATTTTTTCCTCTTATTCATGCCTTATACTTGATTTTCTTTATGATCAACACTACAATGATGGACCATCATAATATTTCATCGGAGTTTCTAATATACTCCAAGTCTCGTAACTTCTTTACAACCCTTTAATAATTTTCTAATAAAATACTAGCTATACCATAAGAAAACTCTCACCACATACTTTAAATAACTAATTAATTTAATATAGGTAACCACCACCACTAATCTCATGTTATGAGCATGGTTTAAAGTATCATATTGTGGAAAGTTCTTGACGGTCTCAAATATAGAAATTTTGAGAAGCTTAGTACTAATAATTCTATGGTTCTCATTTGACAAATAAAATATAACAGTATTATATTTCCAAAAGGTAGCTACTGCAACATAAGGCAAAAATGAAGGAATATAACTCACAAATAGACTTTTCTCTACTTGTTAATATGAAATATGTCTGAATCCCATTACCTCTTCGTCAATAACTAATGACATACCTATCCCACTCTTCACCTAACAAATTGATGACACTCATCTACATACTTCCATCCATCACTATCTCATATTTTATCTACTATGTTTTTTTATAGCTGATGTTGTGTCTATCACATTGCAAGCCTTATTCATCTTAACAATTTCCTTAGGACTAATAAAATTCCAGCAAAGTTCCCCCAGGTATTAGGACTAATACCATTCTTATACGTGTCTCAAAAGATCAAAACCCACATCTTATAATCACCATATAGATACACCTACTACTGAATTCTGAACAACCTCGTACCATCCACCACACTATCCATTAAAACCCATGTGCGCTTAATAGAACCATTTTCACATGGTTAGCTGATGCAACACGAGTTAAAATCAATTTCTATGAGGCATGAGTTAACGAACACGTCAGTACGATCCAAAAGGAAGTTTAAGCTCTATAGCACAATATAAAATCAAGAAGAATGATAAACACCTATAAATGTTTTGGTAGTCTTTGAATCATGCAGGTGATCAGGCTGCACATGGAAGACTCCACTAGACACAACTCCACAGACACAAACAACTCCTAGGACACATCTAAACCTATACTCTGATACCAAACTTGTTACGCCCCAAACCCGCCCGTGGACGTAACATGCATCCGATGCTATTAACAACACCGAAAGTACTTTATAAATTATTAAACGTGTACCTATTTTAAAAATATTTCATTATTTAATCAAACAAAGTATAAATAGCTAGATAAAATCATGATCACAATTATGAAATAAAATCAGCGGAAGTCTATTATTAATATGTTGTCATAACCGTAGCAACACCCAATGAGTCAAACAATGACTTCAACATCTACCCATAGTATAAACGTCTATCTATGGAGCCTCTAATACGAGTAAAGATGTAGTCTAAACTACAACAATAACTATGGTAGAGGGTGACCCACAATCAAAGGTGTGGGCTCACCAATCAGTCTGGAAGTAGCAAGCTCTCCTAGTCTACACACGTATCACATACTTGCTTCTCATTGTTACCTAACACACCATAAAAAACAACAATGGTATGCCTGAGTACTAGGTACTCAGTGAGTGTCTCCTGGATAATATTTAATAGCAAAATATATGAGTAACAAGTATGATTGAACAGTATTGAGAAATAATTCAAAACAAATGATAACGTCTCATGAATATCCAATTTAAGACAATGATGAATAAATAATCACTTTGAATATGTATGTCATTCTCGTTACCTTATATTCTTTCAAACAGTTTGAAATCCAAAGATAGAGTAAGCTAGTAAGCTTAGTAAAATCACCAGTAAAAACCAATACCACATGAATATATCAATTTTAACTTATTGCACTGTTTATCACTTTAAGTCTTCACTCATGAACCCAAGTCACTCACATGCAACCAACAGATCAACACATGTCAAATCATAGATGAACAATCATTCAATACACCAGGGCTATTATCCCACGGAGGCTAATCATCTTTTGGACTAGCACAATAATAGATGCACTGAGCTACACTTCCTAAAGGTCAATCACCTATGGAATGACACATCCATAGATACAGCTACACACATCGGAGGTCAAATATCATCTGGACTGATACTATAATGCTCAAAAGAGATACATTAGGATCCATAATGGCAAATCATCCTCTGGACTAGCACAGCTTGCCAATACATGTCCAAACACAAATAATTTTCAACGTTTTCAATTTCTCATAGAATCTCCGGAGCGTTAGCGGAGCTAAATTCTCATAGCGAGGCGCTTCGAGTTAGCGAAGCAGTCTTACCGATCTTGGTGGTAGGGCAGTATGAGTAATTTACGATGTAAGGGCAAAATGTAATAGTAATAAAGGAATTGTATTACCATAAAGAAAAGAAAAAATAATTCAAAAAAAAGAGTTTCGCGATCCGCTGCCGAATTTATTCCAATTCCAAAATGATAGCTTCAGCCGAGAGAAAGTTGAGACTCTATTTGAAGGAAGAACCTAATCTAGCTATGCTTGCTTACCTGAATTGCTTAACAGATATAAGTCATGGCATATTAGCCAAATCACACATCATGAAGTCGAATCCCAAATCATGGTAGGGAAGCCGAACATGATAGCGAAATTATTCATTATGAATTATGTTCATCATCCCATTAATATGCTATATCGAGCCCTTAAGCGGTATAGAAACTATGTTCCATCACTAATCAACTTTTGACTCACCAAAACCCATTCATAGGGAAAAACACATTAAAAACCCATGTTTCAGAAACCAAGTTCAATCATCACATAATAGGGAAAAACAATTTGAAGATCATCTCTTTCAAAATCAAGTTAAATCATTCATTAGAGGGGAAATCATGTTCAAAGTTCAAAGGTTCATAATTCAATTTCAATAATTCTTTGATAGGAAAAATCATGAATACATATAAATAGAATGATACACCAAAGGTTCCATGAGGCCTTGTCCCTTACGCACATGAAGCCATACCAAAGAAACCATTTTAAAGGTCTAAAAGTATGTTCGAAAAAGAGACATACCTCACTTCCCCGTAAAACGCTACCAGACGGATTTTTCGAGGTTCAACAATTGCTCTACAATGGGTTTATATGAGAAAGATTAGAACTTTAATCGTTTCTACGAGCTTTACTTAATTTGTAAAAACTAGGGCTTTTCTAAGCCTTAAAAACTTGTTCTTGAATCTCATATGAATCACTCGTAGATTCTAATCACGTAGTATAATCTATACTAGTCTAAAGTCATCAATAAAATTAGAAAAACCGTAGTTCATACCTTTAGATGAAGTTCTACACGTCCCTTCTTCTCCTCTCTTGAGTTTTAAAGAATCTGGGGTTTGGTGAGATGAACTAAGGTTAGTTTGATGTTAGATTGATGTAGTAATGAGATGACTTGATCAAGAACTTACCTTAGACATTTGGGGAGGTCTTAGGGTTGTTTTCTCTCTAAAAATAGTTTAGAACGAAGTTTGTAATGGTTGTTAAATGATTTTTTAGATGCGAGCTACCTTTTCGCGAACAAAGTGAATATCCATCTCGATATGTTTAGTACACTGATGTTGGACCAGATTCCCAAAAAGAATATACCGCACTAACATTATCGTAGTAGACCAAGGTAGCTTTCTGAATAGGAAAGTGAACCTCTAATAGGAGATTATGTAGCCAGAAGGACTCAGACACCACATTGGCTACCCCTCGATACTCGGCCTCCATTCCGGATTGCGATAAAGTAGCCTGACGTTTAGCCGACCAAGAGACCAGGTTATCACCAAGAAACATACAATAACCAGATGTCGAACGTCTGGTATCTGGACATCCACCCCAATCAGCATCTGTATAAGATACAAGAGTAGATACAGAGGATGGATATAAGTGCAAACCATAATCAAGAGTGCCCTGAATGTAACACACAATACGTTTAAGAGCATGCATGTGCTCGTCCCTCGGATCATGCATAAATAAACACACCTACTGCACTGTATAAGTAATATCAGGCCTCGTGAAAGTAAGATACTTTAGAGCCCCTGCAAGTCTGCGATAGTGGGAATGATCCTCGTAAGGTGTGCTAGCATTAGCGTTTAGCTTCAGTTTGGTATCAACCGGAGTAGGAGAGGACTTACAAGATGATATGTCAGCCCACTCAATAATCTCAGCCGCATACTTATTTTGGGATAAAAATAGACCACCTGCATGACGAGTTACAACTATACCAAAAAAATAACTCAAGGGCCCTAAGTCTTTCATAGCAAATTCTGATATGAGAATAGACATGATAGACCTGCGCAGTTTATCAGAAGAGGCAGTCAATATAATATCATCCACATATAATAGAATGTTATGCCAGAGAAGTACCATGACGATAGATGAACAGAGAATGATCAGACCTACTGTGAGAAAATCCAATAGTAGACATATAATCTGCAAACCTTTTATACCAAGCCCGAGGGGCCTGTTTAAGCTCATACACGGACTTCTTTAGCAAACATACATGGTTAGGATGATCGGGGTCCCTAAAATTTAAGGGCTGATGCATGTAAACTATCTCTTAAGATCACCGTGTAAGAAAACATTTTTCACATCCAGCTGATGAATGTGCCATGCTTTCAAGAGAGTCAGACTGAGAACTTTGCGAATGATTGCCGACTTCACCACCAGACTAAATGTCTCTCCACAATCCACGCCAACCTATTGAGTTTTTCCATCACCTACAAGTCGGACCTTATGCCTCTCAAAATAACAACTAGATTTTTTCTTATTAGTAAAAATCCACATAGAATGAATAACATTGACATTAGGCAGATGGGGCACCAACTCCCATGGACATTTTCCAATTCGGGCATTATGTTAATCATCCATGGCCATTTTCCAATTCGGGTCATGAAGGGCAGACACTGAGTTACATGGTAGGGGTGATTTAGTGACATTAGAATTGAGATTAAAATGCCATTTTTGTTTAAAAATACCCGTTGGCTACGAGTAACAGGCCTTTGACTCGGAATAGAAGTGGGCCGGACTTGGAGTGGTGTAGGGATGTCACGGACTTGACTGACGGAGGACGTAGAAACTGGGCCAGCAGGCAGTGGGCCTACTGGCCGAGACGCTGGACCGGTAGTATGATTTATTGGGACGATATACACGAGATACATGTTACCGTGTATCATCTATCAACTACAATATGATTAAATATGGAAGGAAGAAAAAATGGACCTTTTATGACGGAGACCACGACGACGGCCGGAAACCTCGAGCAGAGACATGGTGGTTCTATGGTGAAGAAACCATGGTTCGGCGGCGGTGAGAATGGCGGTACTAAATCAGAGCTACGGTGATGGCTTCATGGTGCGACACAACTGGTTTTTGGAGCTACGTTAATGGTGGTTTGGATGTGAGTTTACATGGCTATTTTAATGGTGTTAAGGAGTGGTTCATGGGTGGTAAAAGTTGAAGCTTAGCCAGGGTGGACAGTGAGATGCAATCTCCATTTTCGCTAACTGTTCCTCTTGCTCTTAAGCTGCTACCCTTCTAAGGTTTCTCTTTCTTTCGTGAGGAAGATGATATCTAGGTCTAGAGGTGGCGGCTGCTTAAGGATTCTCCCCCTTTTCCTTCTGTGTTCTTCTTCTTGTACGTTTCTTTGTGTTGTGCAACATATATAAGTTTACGTGTGTGTGCTGAACGTGAGGGAGTGGGAGTTTAAGGGATGATTTTTTGTGGAGAATTTTAAGGGAAAAGAGATTTTGTTTGTTTAGATGGATGAGAGACGTGGGGGTATATTAGGATTGGTTTAGGTTGCTGGCAAGGTTAGTTTACTTAGCTTAGTACTTCTTTTTTTTTTTAGCTTTTTTTTTGTCCCTAAAAGATAAATATAAAATATGATAATAAAAATATTAACTACCTATGCTTCGATTAATAAAATATAGAGAAGTTAAATATCTAGTCTAAAATAAAAAATGATTAAGAAAAACTATTAAAACTCATTAGCTTATTTTATTAAAAGAAAACAATGTTTTTTGTAACTTTTCTTTTCATTTAAAAATGAAAACAAAACTTATCCTAAAATGTGACTCTATTTTTGTATTTTTCAATTTTCTAAAGGTAAGACTTACTAAAAATAAAATAAAAATAAAAATATTTAATCTAGACCTAAATAAATATCTAAACGCTACAGATGGTGTAAAAACTTATATTCAGTAAAAAATTAGGTGTTCACACAGCCGATAGGAGATCTACACTTTCACATGTACAAGGCTTCATACAGAGCCATCTTTATGCTGGAATGGTAACCGTTATTATAGGCAAACTCGATAAGCGGAAAATGATCTTCCCAACTTCCCTTGAAATCTAGGACATAGACTCGCAACATATCCTCGAGCGTCTGAATAGTGCGCTCGGCCTGTCCGTCTATTTGCGGGTGGAAAGCTGTGCTGAGAATAACTTGAGTACCCAAACCTTTTTGAAAGGATCTCCAGAAGTTAGCTGTAAACAGGGCAACTCTGTCAGATATAATAGAAATTGGAACTCCATGTATCAGACCTATCTCCCTGACGTATAATTTAGCATAATCTTCAACCGAATACGTAGTTCTGACAGGTAGAAAATGGGCGGATTTATAAGTCTATCAACGATAACCCAGATGGAATCAAACTTTCGACGAGAACTAGGTAACCCCATAATGAAGTCCATATTAATCACTTACCATTTCCATGTCAGAATCTCAATATTCTGAAGCTGTCCTTAGGGTTTCTTATGTTCAACCTCAACTTGTTGACAATTCAGACATCGGGCCATGAATTCTACAATATTCTTCTTCATATGGTTCCACTAGTAAATTTGCTGAAGATAATGGTACATCTTGATAGAACCAGGATGAATAAAATACATGGACTGGTGAATTTCTAACATAATCCTCCCTCGGAGTCCTCCAACGTTAGGTACACACAATGGACCTTTGCATCTAAAAACTCCATCGTCTGAAAATTAAAATAACTGCTTCTTTTGAAAAGAAATCCATTGTCTTATTGTGACCAACCCTGGATCGTCGAACTGTCTCGCTTTTATTTCTGCTACCATGGATGACTCTGCAGTATTCTGAACTATAGCACCTCCGCCATCGGTATCAAGCAACCGTACATTCAGACTTGCTAACTGACATAAATCTCTAGCCATTTCCAATTTGTTAGCTTCTAAATGCTTGAAGCTACCCATAGATTTGTGAGTCAATGCATTGGCCACTACATTTGCCTTACCGGGATGGTACAAGATATCCATATCATAATCTTTCAGCAACTCGAGCCACATTCTCTATCTCAGATTCAACTCTTTCTGCCTGAATATATATTGCAGACTCTTATGATTAGTGAATAAGTCAACATGAACTCCATATGATAGTGACGCCATATTTTCAAAGAAAATATTACAGCTGCCAGCTCAAGATCGTGAGTTGGATGATTCTGCTCATGTTTCCTCAACTGTCTCGAAGCATATGCAATGACATTGCAGTGCTGCATCAAAACACAGCCTAAGCTGACTTTAGAAGTGTCACAATATATAAGATAACCTTCTGGAGGTGCCAATACAGGTGCTGAGGTCAACCTGCTTTTCAACTCTTGAAAACTCTTTTCACAAGTATCTGCCCATTGAAACTTAGCTGATTTATGAGTTAACATCGTCAACTAAGCGGCAATAGAAGAGAAATTCTCCAAAAACCTTTGATAATAACCAGCCAAGCCCAAGAAACTATGTACCTCCGTAGGAGTTGTGGGCCTCGACCAATTCTGTGAGTTGTGGGCCTCGACCAATTCTGTGAGTTGTGGGCCTCGACCAATTCTTTACAACACCTATCCTTTGACCACCGACTTTAATACCCTCGTCCGATACAATATGCCCAAGAAAATCCACTGAATTCAACTAGAACTCACATTTAGAAAATTTAGCATATAACTTACGATCTTACAGTGTCTGCAACACTGCTCGCAAATGATCTGCATGCTCTGCCTCTGATCCAGAATATACCAAATTATCATCTATAAACACAATCACAAAGATATCCAGAAATGATTTGAACACCCGATTCATCAAATCCATAAAAACCGCTGGTGCATTCGTATGACCGAAGGACATGACAAGGAATTCAAAATGGCCATATCTAGTCCTGAAAGAAGTCTTCAGAATATCATTCTCCTTAACTCTGAGCTGATAGTAGCTGGACCTAAGATCAATATTCGAGAAACACTTGTCAAGCTGCAACTGGTCAAATAAGTCATCGATCTGAGGGAGCGAATATCTATTCTTGATACTAAATTTATTCAACTGATAGTAATCAATACACATTCTCAATGAACCATCTTTCTTTGGGATGAATAGTACTGGTGCGCCCCACGGGGAAGTACTGGGCCTAATAAAGCCCTTTTCCAACAAATCCTTCAGTTGTGCCTTCAATTCCTTCAACTCAGCAGAGGCCATTTGTATGGAAGAGTAGATATAGGTTGGGTATCTGGAAGTATATAGATGGCAAAATCGATCTCCCTTTCAGGAGAAAAGTCCGGAAGTTAATCAAGGAATATGTCAGGAAATTCATTATTGATAGGGACGTACTTAAGAGTTGGAGCAACTGCTTCTGCATTTTTATACTCGTACTAAATGGTAGATATACCCTTTTGAAATTATTTTTGGCCTTATGGTAGGAAATAAACATCTCTTTAGGTGTCGCTGCATTAAATTTCCATTCAATGACAGGTTCGCCTGAAAAACTGAAACGAATAACTTTCGTCCAACAATCTACGTTAGCATAACAGGAAGCCAACCAATCCATACCCATAATGACGCCAAAATCAATCATATCTAATTCATTCCGATCAGCTAGAGTATGGTGATAAAAAATCATCACATCACAATCCCGATATACTCATCTAACAATTACAGATTCACCAACCGGTGTAGACACTTCGAATGACTTACTAAATAACTCAGGTTTCTTACCAAAATTGCTAACAATATAAGGGGTGATGTATGATAAGGTAGAACCTGGATCTATTAATGCATATATGCCAAAAGAGAAGACGAATAATATTCCTATAACCAAATAGGATACAACTCCAAATCCTGTCGACCAACCAAGGAATAGATACGGTTATGCTGACCACCTAAGGTAGATGCTCCATCTCTACCTATACCTCTACCAGCTGATGTCTAAGTACCCTGCATTGGAGGGCGTACTGACGAAGAAGAGGCATCTACATATCCTATCGGCTGCGCCATACCACCTCCACCCCTCATCAGGAAATCTCTAGCAATATGACCAGATAACCACAAGCATAACAAACATCTATGCCATGATGGCATTGACCTAGATGGGCCTTGATACACTGACCACATCAAGGCAAAGTCGGCCTCATCGGATTAGCATCCACTCTATACTGTGGTCTTGGCGCCTGTGGCTCTAACCTTGACCAGAATAACTAGATCAATCATGACGCTGGCCCTGAAACTGAGGTGGTGCACATGCTGCTGGATAGGAAGGACACATAGGTAAAAATGGCCTAAACACCCCTCTAAACTCTCTTGAGTCGCCTGTAGAATGGGCTCTTTTATGCTGGCCCTTATCACGCTCTCGATCAACCCACTGTTGCCTCTTACGGTCCTCTAGATTTTTCGCATAGGCATGGATGGGAGAAATATCTATATTCGGATTCAGAGAGGCCATAGTACATTCATTAACCAAATGCATCCCAAAACCATTAATGAACCGATGTACTCGGTCACTCATCTTGGCTATAATCGTGGGAGCATACCTGACTAATAAATTAAACTGCATGTTGTACTCCCGTACACTCATATTACCCTACTCCAGATGTAGAAACCTATCTTGCCTAGCCCACCGAAGCTCAACTGGTTTATAATGATTCACACCAGCCTCCTCCATAGCATCGCTCCTGGTCCCTTTTCAGAGTAATGGAATAACACCCTTGAGCATCTGTCTTCTTGCTTTCTGTGCCATCTCCCTTTTTCTTATACGAACATTGTTTCTAATTTTGTTGTTCATGCTTTTCTAGCGGCCTCGATTCAACGAGAACCCCTGCCTGATATCTTTGGCTGGGTGATGGACATTTTGCATACATCCCGGAACACTTAGAGTACTTGGAGGGGTATCTCTATAGACTGATGGAGGGGCAGAAGTCATGTTGAGTTCTTCTTTTCCATAATATTATTTCTTTGCTAGCCGTCCTTTTTATGACATAATTTGGACTTTTTCTATATATGTAAGACTTCTTATTCGAGGGTCTTCTGCCAGAAAAGTGCCCTCTTGGGAGGATGCCCTTGCCCGCATTGTGCAAACGGCCATCGAGGGCAGAAATAACTAGAAGTGCGGGCTCCAGAGTGTTGGTTCCTCCTCTTTAGAGGGGACCAACTCTCGCATGAGGATGTGTCATCGATTCCTGAGTTATTGGAGGGAGGTGATGCAGAGTGTGGTGAACGTTGATAACGATGAAGTAGGGGATGCTAACACTGGGGACATGAAAGGACCTTCCCTGATGCTGTTGTGGGTTTGGGGGACCTTCTGGTTCATGTTTCCCAAGAAGGCGGTGAGAATCGGTCTCTGAGAAAGAGACGTGGCGAGGATTCACTTAATGATGTGGGCTTTGGTCTTTCAGTTCCATCATCACCTACTAATGGCCATGACCTTGGCCTGGAAGCTTCCTTGTCCCATTTGGCCGATTTGTTCCTTTAGGTAAGCCGCCTTTTTTTATGCTATTGTTGTTTGCTCAGAGTGAGACTGTGTACTAAGACTGCTCATTTAATTTCCTTCTTTCTCAGGGTCATGCTGCATCTTTCTCCGCCATTGATTTGGTTAGGAACATGCCTTCATCTTCGTCTCGTGAGGTAGAGAGGCCGATGACCGAGAATCAGTGCCTCCGAGATGACCTCTCCATGCTTCGGTTAGAGAATAGAGATCTTCAGGATTTGAGGGCCACCTTAGGACTACAGTGGGAAGAGGCCAAGAAGGCCCTGACAAATAGGGAAGATACTTTCCAGCATATGACCACAACTTGCCAACTGCTGCTGGATGAGGATGGGTGCAAGCACTGGAGGCTTGTCGTGCCTGGATTAGGCCTCACAACCATCATGTGAGGGTTTGTCGAGTGGTTGACCAGAATAGGGCCACACTGCTCTGGGACTATGCCTTCCTTTATTCCCATCACGAGGTTCTCCAAGGGGTGAATGAGGGCCAAATCAACGTTCCCTCAGCTTTGATAGATGCAGAAGTGGATTTGGGCATTACCGAGATGGATATGGACGATTTACGTGAAGAGAAACCTCTCTCTTCCGATGCCTCTGCCAGCTCCATGAGTGTTGAATATTGTCACACCCGAACCTTGGTAAAGCGGACGACACCTAGTGCCACAATTATATGAGTAATACTCCATAATACAAGTAGTTTAGTATGTTCAATTATCTGCAAATAGAAGAGTACAAACAAGTATATAGATTACGTGGGCCTACAATGCCTCAACTATACAACACAATATTACATAACACTATTGATCACAGGTGTCCGTCCGTCTATAAAAGCCTCTAAGAGTGCTTGAAAAAAATAACTTGGTCGGGGACTTGTCAACTAGCCTGTACAACTATGTCACAAGTGACTCGACTCGGCTACTCCAGAAGTAAGTGGAGCTTACCAAAACTGTACTAATCAACTGGAGCATCTAGCACACACCTGTCACCTGCAACCCGGACATGCAGTATGACATGCAGTGTTCCCGATAAAAGGGACGTCAATACGAAATAATGTACCGAATATGTAAGGCAGATAAACACAATAAGAAGTATTGAAGCCTCGAGTAGAAACAAGTAAACAAGTAACAATGAGTGTAATGGAGATTGCCACTTATCTATAAACTGCAGTCTACTGAAACATTTAACAATTATACCAACTAAAGTATCATAACAGGTTTAAGTTACGTCTACCGATATAACCAAAACGTTGTCTCAAAATATGCTCTACTTAGAGTAGCAAATAGGCCTTGGAAGGCTAGCAAATAGGACTCAGAGGCTGCCAAATAAGCCTCGATGGCTACCAATTGAGCTCGAAGGCTAGCAAATAATCTCAAAGGCTGACAAATAAGCCGCAAGGGCCAGCACGTCGTATCGCTCAACGCAACTAAGATTTATGTATGTTAACTCTTCTAACTAAAGTTCCCCCCTTCCGAGGGTACAACATACGACACATATAATTTTTTACAAGTAATACAATTAAGGAAGTAATACTACTAATGTTACACGTGCGGACAATTGTACGACCAACAAATGTGTGTCCCAACTCTTATAAACCGGTTTACTTACTATAGACAATAGTTCTATTGCAATGAATCAAGTAAACGTTAATGAACTTAGGAATAAACTTACAAATCACAAAACACTCAACTCAACTATATGCCTCTTAATTTCAAGGTAGAAAGAATGCGTATGACAAGAGTAGAATACTTATCACCAATTGCTTTTTGTAAATCTCCTAGTCGAGTACACTTCTAATGATTCATGCAAAATGAAGGAAGGAATATCCATTACATACCTGAACTTGTTAAGAAAAATCCTTGCTCCTTTGAGATATTTGAATAAGGGAACTATACTTGCCTCTTTAATATAACTAAAAAAACGTAGCTGCACCTATAACTTATTTGTGCAAAGTGAAACCTTTAGTTGCTGCACATTTTTTGTGTGTTAAATAATACCCAAAGTTGAAGAAAATATTCTCAAAGTAAAAGAAAGAATTGCCAAATTATGAAAATGAATTGCAGCAACATAATCTCTATATTTGCTTAAGCCTTTTTCATTTAAGAGAATTTTAGTATTTCTTCAAATGAGATTCTAAAGTAACCCCTTTCTAAATGGAAAGTGGGATCCACAACATTAATTACATTCATCCATGGTCATCTATCCTAGCAGCCACCCATATCCATGTAATTTTGCATATACAATAGTCATCTTTTTAACCTCATGCTAAGGCCCCACATGGAAAGTGTCTTATAGCACTTATCCTATTATACCTTAATTAATCCACTTAATCTCCCATTACACCTCAATCATTAACCAATCACACAAATAAATAACTCATTGATCTAAATTTGTTTATATAAATTAATTTTTTAAACATACATCATACATTCATTATCATGATCATATGATATAACACTAGCTCATAGCCTCTTTTTCTATACACGAAATATTACTCTCAACCACCGTCATCACACTTTTAAATCCTAAATTATTTTGATACTTCATCACTTTATACACTGAGCTCTTGATCTATATACTTGCACACGACTTATTCTTGTGAGTTCGATTAAATTTTCTCATATTGGGCGGTCAATTCCTAGTTCAAAAATATGGGGTGTAATAAAGATGCTCCCTCTGCTTTACCATGTTAATTTCTTGCGGGCCTGCGTGCCCTTTCTGAATGTTTTGTTTTGGCCAGTGTGATGTTTTGCTTTATCTTGCTTGCGTTACCAGATATTTGGGGTCTTTGTACCCTTTTGATGTTTTTGTTTGAGCCTTAGTGCTCTTTTTGTTGAATATTTAGGGCATGTGTGCCCTTCAAATGTTTTTACTTGAGCCTTCGTGCTCTTCTGTCTTACATTCAATCAATAATATCTGCTCATTTGTTCCCAACCTTGATTTTTTATTTCTATGCTTTGACATGTGTTTTGTTTTGCAACAACTGTGGTCATAAATAACCTGTTGGCTTTTTTTATTTAACACTTAACTGTCAAGACGTGACCGCTATGCTTGTCTTTCAGAACTATGTTCATATTTGAGTGTTTGGTGTTTAAGTTTAGAAGTTATGACCAATGCACACTTGTTTCTTTTTTGCGTTTTGTGTTTGAGGTCATCATTCTTAACTCAATCCGGGCATGTCACTTCCGAAAACACTTTTTGTGATTTTGGGAATTAAACATCCAATTTGCAATAAATGAGGACCCTTTGATTTCGGTATTGAGGAGGAGGACATCCTGACCTCATTTAATGGCATAAAGGTTCACAGAACCTGCATGATCAGAGGCTCTAAGGTTGTGTCATGTGTTAGAAGCAGTTTTGCGGGGCCATATGGCTTCCGAGTTTGGTTTTGCCCAGAACATATTTACTTAAAAACAAAAGACACATTGTCGGCAACAATTGAGGAATAAGTGAGGATTCTTATTTCATCTTTGAAGTTTTGGGGGATGACTTGTCCTGTTGATACATAGGCCCTTTCGAGATTTTACAAAGTCTTAATAAGATGTTCAGAAGAAAAAATCGGGTGCGTTGTCAGCAATCATAGTCTGCCAGAATGCAACCTCACTATTTCACACGGACTCTCTCCTCTCCCCCAACACTCGAATGCGAGGTCCTGAGGAGCCTAGTGTCAGGTTATAACCTTCCAGCTGGCTTTCCCTAGACTTCCGGCGTGATGCTTGTGGGATATTCTATGCTTTTGGATCATTACCTCATTAAAAACCTTGCCAGGAAAACCCATTTGGGACAAAATCATGGTTAAAGAAAAGAGTGCAACGCGTATCTTCTGTGTCATTTTGATAGAGAGATTGTTATTCCAGGGGCAATCCCTGTCAGACAGAGAAAGCAAGTTAACCAAGTGTAAATGATATAGAAATATGATCATACCTGTCACTCTTTCAGAGGTAAAATCATTTCAAATAGCTGCCGTTCCAGCTGTTTTGTAGCTCCTTTTTATGTTCATTTTTGATCCAATAGGATCCCTTGCCTGCGATCCCCACTACCTGGAATGAACCTTCCCAGTTATCCCTCAATTTGCAAGCACGGGCATCCATGGTTGCGAGCGTAATCTTTCGGAGGATATAGTCTCCGATCTTGAAATGCCTTAAGTTTGTTTTTCGATTAAAATACCTTTCGACCTTCTGCTTTTGTACCACTAGCCGTATGAGGGCTACTCTACATTCTTCTAACAGCTCCAATCCCACTGCCATTGCTTCATTGTTGGATTTCTCTGCGATTTGGGTGTATCTGATGCTAGGCCCCCTGATCTCCACAGGTATTAGGACTTCAACCTCTTATACTAAGAAAAATGGAGTTTCTCATGTGCTTGTCTTGGCCATAGTTTTGTAGTCCCACAAGACTTCTGGTAATTTCTCCGACCATTTCCCCTTGGCATCCTCTAGCTTTTTCTTGATGTTCTCAATTAATATTTTGTTGGTAGACCTTTCTTGCCCGTTTTTACATGGGTGATATGGTGAAGCGGTTATTCGCTTAATTTTCAACCATTCCAGGAACTTGGTAACCTTTGCTCCAATGAATTGTTTACCATTATCACAGTATTTCCTTTGGCTCTCCAAACCTATATATGATGTGATCCCATATTAAGTCTTTCACCTCCTTCTCCCGTATCTTTTTGTATGCTTTAGCCTCCACCCATTTTGAAAAATAGTCTATTAAGATGAACAAGAACATCACCTTTCCCACAACTCATGGTAGCGGTCCCACAATATCCATTCCTTATTTTAAGAATGGCCATGAGGGAATGTCATTGACACTTGTCACATTTTTGGATGAAGGCTTTGGCATCTTTCTCCATCTGGGACCAATAATATCTGTCCCTTATTATCTTTTTGACTAGTGAATCGTACCTAGAATGGTTCCTACAACTACCTTCATGTATTTCCCACATCACATACTCGACTTCTGTTGGTCCCAAACATTTAGCCAGGGGACCGAGGTAAGATCTTCGATACAACTCTCCTTCTTGCATGTAATACCGTGGATCTTTGACCCTTAAAGCTCACACGACTTTGCTATCTTCAGGAAGAGTCCCGTTCTATAGATTATTTATGGCGTCGATCCACCAGTCAAATGTCAAACTGGTGGAATTGACCTCATGCAATCTAGGGTCTAGGACGGAATGCAAGATGTGGACTATGGACTATGATTCCGCCCCTATCATCTTAGATGAAGAACCTAAGTTTGCTAAAGCGTCTGCTTTGGTGTTCATCCCTTGAGGAATCTGAGTAGCCTTCCATTGTCTGAAGCGAGCCAATAATGTCATGACTTTGATTAGATACTCATGCATTCGTCCATCCTTGGACTCATATTATCCAAGGATTTAATTAATGATTAGCTGAGGCTCGCTCTTCAATTCTACATTTTTGGCTCAGAGCCCCCGAGTTAATTCTAAACCTACAATTTTGGCCTCATACTCGACCTCATTATTAGTCAAAGATACACATTTGATAGATTTCCTGATTGTTTCCTCCGACAGGGTAACCAGAACAATCCCTAACCCTGTGCCTTTTACATTTAAAGCCACGTCCTTCTATAGGACCCATTCTCCGGATGTAGCCCCGAATTTATGGACCACTTCTTTTTAGGCGCGGGACTTATGCCCTGACTGTAGTCAGCCACAAAGGTTTCAAAGACTTGTGACTTGATGGCATTCCGGGGATGATAAGTTATATAATTCCTACATATTTTGATTAACCAATTTGCCAGCCCGCCCAAAAGTTCAGGTTTGTGCAAGGTTTTCTTTAGGGGGAAGGTTGTTTTACACATATGGGATGGCATTGAAAGTGTGGTCTCAGTTTTTGGGCCGCGACTACTAGAGCCAGGGCCAGTTTTTCAAGATGGGGGTAATGAATTTATGCCTCAGATAGAGACTTTCTGGTATAATAGACAAATGATTGTGTACCTTTTTCCTCTAGGACCAGAATAACACTTACCGTGGTCTCAGAAACTGTCAAATATATCAGCAGGGGCTCCTCTACCTCTCATCTCATAAGCTGCGGTGGGTGTGATAAGTAATTTTTCAAGTCTCTTAGTGCCTATTAACATTCTGGGTCCACTAAAAGACCTTTCTCCTTTTTATCATGCTGAAGAATTTTTGACATCGTTCGAAATATCTTGATATAAATCTCCCCAGTGAGGTTATTCTTCCAGTTAGTTGTTGTACCTCTCTAGCGTTGTCAAGTACGTCTGATAGCTGTTCAATCACTCAGATGTGATCTGGATTGGCCTCGATGCCTATGTTTGATACTATGAACCCCAAGAATTTCCCTGAGCCCACTCCAAAGACGCATTTATCCAGGAATAGCTTCAGGTTGTATTTACGGAGAACCTGGAATGTTTCCGGCAAATGTATTATATGTTATTCTGTTTCCAGGGACTTAACAATTATGTCATTCAGATAGACCTCCATATTCAGACCCAACTGATGTTGGAACATCTGGTGGAAGGTGGTCCTTGCGTTCTTCAAACCAAAGGCCAGACATTATAGCAGTAGGTTCCATGCTCCGTAATGAATGAAATCTTTTCCTAGTCCGTCGGGTCCAACAGTATTTTGTTGAATCCTAAGAAAACGTCCAGGAAGCTGAGTAATTCATACCCGACCACCACATTGACAATTTCATCGAAACAGGGTCTGGGGTACGAGTTCCTCAGATATGCCTTATTCAGTTCTTTCAAATCTAAACACATTTGGAAAGTATCAGGTTTTTTAGGAAGTACAACTACATTTGTCAGCCAGTCAGGATACTTCACCTCTCGAAATGCCCGCAATTTGACAAGTTGAGCTACTTATTTTTTGAGGAATTGACTACTTTAACCCGACACTAGATGATGCAAGTAAGGAGGGGTGATGTTTGATAAGTGGGTCGGGTGTTGGTGATATTCGGATTGACCCAAAATTGAACACCAAAAATGGGGTTCTCGGGTTCTCGGTTTGGCTGGATAGGATGGTGTTTGGTGACTGTTTCGGGTAGTTGTGCATGAAAATGGACTTAGGAGTTTTGTGGAGTTGTTATGGGTATGTTGAGCATCAGGATGATGTTCGGGACTTGGTGGTTTGGTAGTAGAACAACCTCGGAAATGATCCGAAATAGTGAGGTTCTCGATATGGTTATGCGGATTGTTTGTGGTTGTCGGGATTGGACGTGTAGTTATGGGTAGTTTCGGGTAGGGACCTTTATAGTGGAGGTTAGGTAAATATTTTAGAATGTGGTGGTGAAAGAATTGAAGTGGTTTGGGAAGAGGGATGAACACGGAATGCAAGGTCCAAGTTCGAGTACACACCAAGTATTGGAGGTTTGATTTGGTTAAGTTTTTGGTTCAGTTGTTATGGTTTAAGTTGCAGATGATATGTCAAGGATAGATACATGAGGTTTTAATGCCCGAGTTGAAACCAATACAAAGGTGACCAATTCAGCAAGGTCTAGTCCGGGGTTGCTAAGTACAAGCCCGTGAACAAGTCAAGTAAGGGTGGTCGAAAAACCTTAGAGATAGACCTAAGGCTTAGGCTAGGTTGGATCACACAAGTTCCAACATTCGCTTGCAACCAAGGGGGTTCCTTAAGCTTAGGTTTTGATTCGTTCATACAAGAACCGTGGCCCACACAAGGACCGATGAATGTAATAAACACACAAGTTTATATTTCACTCAATTCCAACATGTCTATTTAGAACATCCTAGGGGTCCTATTTATAGTAGCATAGGGACCTTTCTAGACGATAAACCAAAGTACACAAGTCTCAACCTCTCGGCCGAGTATGAACAAGTGAGGACGGGTGTGGATTGGCTTGGAGGCCAAGTTGGTTCGCGGTGGGAAAGTGTTTGGCTTTTCATGGAGACAAAGTTGAACTCAAACTCCTTCACACCTCTTTGTGGCATCTAAGTAGAAGAGTGGATGGATTTGGCTTCTCAAGAATTCATCTTCTTGGAACTAGTTTGGAAGCTTCCATTCCTTGCACCAAGGAGTGGTTCTCGGCCACCTCTTCATCTCCCCTAGGCCGAGCATGACTTGTTCTTGAATGGTCTTCTTGGAAGCTTCTTGTACTTTCCACTTTGTCGGCCAAGTCTCCTCTTGTCCGTGCCATCTTGGCACTTTCGGCCATGTTACCTTCCTCGGCATTCTCATCTTATTGGTTGTGTCCTAAAGCAAGATAATGGTTATTACATGGTTTTATTATGTCCTAATAAGAGCTAAAAGCTAAGCTAAGAAATAAACACAAGCTAAAAGAAAACAACATGGTCTTCGGCCAAGACCTACATACAAAGGTCGAATATAAACTTGTTTCCTAGATCTTCACGTGACAACTCCAATCCCACTCCATAAGAATATTATCATTGGATGATCAACCATCTTTGGAACTCCGAGCTTATCAACTTTAGGATCAAATCGGAACTTTAAGCTCACGGAGATTTTTACATCACCCTTTCTTCAAAATAATTCGTCCTCGAATTCTCACCATCTAAATTTGTCAATAAGTCTTCAACACCAAGTGTTGATCTAACACTTCCCCCATTAGATAAGTCCGGGAGTTTTATCTTGTAGGAGCCTTCCTCCAAACTTGTCAAATAGGGATCCGAATACAGGTCATATGATTTTGACTTAAAATGATGTCCGTATTGTGCCACGAATCCCATAAGGTATAATTCCTTGCCATAGGTAGCATAATGGGGTCGTGCACCATTCAATTTTGTGCTCGGGCAAATGATGGCACCAACTCTCATTTTATGTTTGACGTCCAATGGTCCTTCACGGCTTGGCATAATTAGGACCGAGGCTTCCCAAATCTTTTTCTTCATGGCTTCAAAGACTTTTGCTGCTCCTCGGAACAATTCATACTCATCTTTTCTTATTAGTTCATTGATAGGGCCAGGAAGTGTGCAATAATTTCGCACGCCATCATGAGAAGAAGAAGCCAAACCAAAGAAACTTTTTGCCGCAATGACCCCCGTAGACTCGGACCACCTTTGGCTAGATCCCACCGTGATTAAATTTTCACATATGCCCTCGGGTGATGTGGTGTAATCTATGGGTTGTTAGAGCATGTTGTGCATGAAGCTCATGGTCGAGGTTGTAGCATTGTACAATCCACATGGCATGATGGAGGCTTTGCTCCGTAGTGTTCTTGGGTGACCGAGAATAAGATCCAAGTTCCTATCTGTCCATGGTTGTTCCGAGGCCGGCAAATGAGTATATGATTCTTGGTTGAAGAGCCTTCTAACCCTTCGACACGTGGAACACTTTCTTACTACACCTTCGAACTTGGGGTATCATTCACAGAACTCCTTTAACACTTCCAATACCATTGACCTTGGTTCAAGCATGGTCAATATCATGAGCCTTCGAAGAAGTTTATCCGCCACCATAATGGACTTGTCATCTTCATGTCTTGTGGAGGATGTGGGAGTTTGTAGGTGTGCTACCCAATTAACATGTTCTGGGGTCAACTTCCTTGGCACCACATAAGATTCCGTGTTGTAAGTATAATAAGGAAGCCATGCATCACCCAATATTTCATTAGAGGAAGCCATGGACTCTTAGTCTCGAAGTAAGACGAGTCCAATATCACTTTCAATTCCAATATTCGGAATAAGGCCAGTAAGGGCCCAAAACTTTTGAGTGAATTGACGAGGAAAGGAAGCCGAATCACGAAAACCTTTTTCCACACTTCCATTCGACGGTTCGAACCAACTATGGAAAGTAAACACCGTGGATGGAATGTTATACATGCCGTCAGATGGTGCGATGTAATCCATAGATGATTGTAGTACATTGTGGATGGAACTCACGGGAGGGTTTGTAACGTTGCTGAAGCAAGTAAGGAGGGGTGTGGGAAGGTAAGTGGGATGGGTCTTGGTTATATTCGGGTTAACCAAAAAATTGATGCCATAGTAGGGTTCTCGGGTTCTCGATTTGGCTGGATAGTATTGTGTTTGGTGGATATTTCGGGTGGTTTTATGGAGGGTTGAGTTTAGGCGTTTTGTGGGGTAGTTGTAGACACATTGAGGGTTGATTTTATGGTCGGAATTTGGTAGTTGGATGATGTAAAGGTGATGGAACAGAACTAAAACAGTGAGGTTGTCGGTAAGGTGTGTTATGCGGACAATTTGGTGTTGTCGGGTTTGCACGGTTGTATTTATGGGATTTAGGTTGGAGACTTTGTAGTGGATATTAGGGAAGTGTTTTGGGACATGGGGGTGAAAGTTTTGAAGATGTTTGGATAAGGGATGAACACAGAATGTGAGGTGCAAGTCTGAGTACACACCAAGTGTTGGTTTGATTTTGGCCAAGTGTTAGGTTGTTGTGGATTAGTGGGGTGCGGAAGATTTGTCAAGGATAGAGACACAGGGGTTTTTACTTCCCGAGTCGACACCAATATGAAGGTGACCAATTTAACAAGGTCAAGCCCGGGGTTGCTATGTACAAGCCCGTGAACAAGCCAAGTAAGGATGGTCGGAATCCTTAAAGATAGACCCAAGGCTTAGGCTAGGTTGGATCACACAGTTCCAACGTTCGCTTTCAACCAAGGGGGTTACTTAAGATTGTGATTGGATTAGGTGAAATAGTCCTAACCAATACTTACACCGAAGGGAGGGGTTGGTTCACACGAGAACCGTGATCCACACAAGGACCAAATAATGTAATCAACACACAAGTTGAAAACACTAAAGTTTATATTTCTTTAACTCAAAACTGAATTTTACATTCATCCTAAGGGTACTATTTATAGTAGAGTAAGGACCATTCTAGAAGACAAACCAAAGGACATAAAACTTCAAGCCAATCGGCCAAATGGGAACAAGGGAAGGGGATCGGTTGGCTTGGGAACCAAGTTAGTTCTCGGCCATGGTGAAGACAATGGGAAAGGGTTTGGATTTTATTGGAGACATAATTGAACTCAAATTCCTTCACATCTCTTTATGGCATCCAAGTAGAAGAGTGGATGGATTTGTCTTTTCAAGACTTCATTTTCTTGGAAGTAGTTTGGAAGCTTCCATTCATTGTACCAAAAGCGGTTCTTGGCCACCTCTTCATCTCCCCTAGGCCAAGCTTTTATTGTTATTGAATGGTATTCTTGGAAGCTTCTTGTCCTTACCACATTGTCGGCCAAGTCATCACTTATCCTTGCCATCTTGGCACTCTCGGCCAAGTCACCCTTCTCGGCTTCATCCTTCCCTTACATGGCATTGATGGTGTCATAAAGCAAGCTAAGGTTTATTATAAGCTTGTTGTTCATTCATTAGGTTGGTACCAAGCTCATGTTCAATTTGCACCATCATAACCGTGATAGGGGTAGCATAGGGATCACCTCTTTGGATGTCAAGACATCCGTCCTCACCATGTTGGCTTTTGAAGAGCTTTTCTTGTTCAATCTCCATTTGGGTCGACATTGGTGGAGTTCTTTTGTTTAAGCCCAACCTTGATGGCATTATAGTTCCACCAAACTTATTTAAATAAGCACTTATTCTTGACCATGGAGTCTCGAAATGCACAGTAAGATTATAGACCAATCGGTGACCAATGTACACATCCCATACTTCCTTTTGCTTCGGCACCACCAAGAGAGGTACCGTGTTGGAACTAAGGCATTCTTGGTCATCCTCTTTGTCCAAAGATTCTCATCCTTCACATCAGTAGGTTCGGTGAATAGACAACGAACTTCTTGAAAATAAATCAAGAGTAAGTTCATTATCTTCCTTTGGTAGAATTCTGGATTTGTTGTTCTTTGGGAAGTCCATGTCTGCATCTTCTTCCATGCGGGTTTGCTCATATAATGGGTTGACAAAGAAGGTACCGTGCATTTCCTCAACTTGGTATAAAGCATTAGTAGGTCCAACCTTGCTTTGTTTCTTCATCCTCCTTCGGAACATGATCATAGGTAGGGACCAGACATGAAACAAGGCTCTCGTGAACATATGGCTCGGTTGTTTCCTTTGGATCATCATAGGGAGGGAGGGATCTTCCGAGAACTAACTCACAAATAGGATCAACATTGTTGCTTGATGGTAGCTCGGTGGTTGGCTCATTCGGTATGGCATCTCTCGAAACCTCTATGGGTTCCTTCAAGCCGGCTTCTTCAAAGATCCGTTCCTATCTATATGCCAAGATATTTATGGCACTCCCCTTCTTGGACTCGTTCTCTGTTTTCCGTGCCTCGGCCCTGGCTAGGCACTTTTGTGCTTGTTGAATTTTCATTTCTTTTACTTTACTTGGTGACAAAGGTATTACTGGAAGTCCTTACCGTCCTTGTGGAAGGAGTATGTGTTGTCTTCTCTATCGTGTAGTGTTTTCTGGTCATATTTCCATAGATGTCCCAACAAGATGTGATACGCGTCCATAGGAAGGACGTCGCACCAAAGCTCATCCACATATCCTCCGATACGAAATTTGATGAGGGCTTGAGTGGCATCTTTGAGTCCATTCTACTTATTTACCCACCAGAGGTTGTAAGGTTTAGGATTCTCACAGATTGGTAGTTGTAGTTTGCATACCACCCCGATGGACACTATGTTCGCACAACTTCCTCCGTCAATAATCAAACTACACACTTTATCTTTCACTTTGCAATGTGTGTAGAAGATTTGTTCTGTTTGACTTTCGCCGAGTTCCTCCAATTGTGCACTTAGCACATGTTGAAGAACTAGGCTTACTCCATATTATGCGTGAGCCTCATTTTTTTCTTGGCTCTTTTCCTTCTCGGATTCTTCTACAACAAAGGCGTCTCCACTTTCCTTATATTCTTCAAGTGTTGTGCCCCTTGGGTTGGGGCATTCCATGGAAAAATGCTCGAGTCCTTGACATTTGTAACATCTCTTGCCGCCTTTATCAACACCTTTGGTAACTTCCATTTTTCCCTTGTCCTTGTTTACATCGTCTTGTTTGTACAAGGGATTGGATTAGGATGTGCTAACCTTCTTCTTAGCACTTGCGGTCTTAGTGTAAGGTCTTGTGACAGCCTTCTTTTGTTGCCGCTTGAACCTAAGTGCTAAATGGGACACATCTACAAATGTAGTGTAAGTGGACACTTCCACTTTCTCTTGGATTGCCACGCTTAGTCTGCCAATGAACCGTGCAATGCATTGCGACTCTTTTTCTTCTAAGTCACACAACATTGTGACCTTCTCGAATTCCCGGATGTATTCTTTAACCTTATGAACACCTTTCCGAACTTGGTGAGTTTAAGGTTCAAATCTTGCTCATATTCGCGCGACAAGAATTTCCTTTTTAAATGCTTCTTCAATTTTTCCCAAGAATCAAGCTTGGGTTTGCCGTGCCTCTTGCGGCTCTCCTTTAGGTTCTCGTACCACATAGAAGCAAAGGACTTGAGCTTCAACGTGGCTACTTTGAAACATTTTTGATCATCGTATTGTTTGAATTCAAAGAGTCTCTCTATGGCTCTTAGCCATTCGCGAAAGTCTTCCGGGTCTAAATTACCGTCGAAGGTTGGAAGGTCAAACCGCAAGGTACAGTCACTTCCTCTTTCAATTCTTGGTTCATTTTGTGCATAATCTTCAACATGTAGAGCATTATTTTGGGCAACTTCCTCCCAAAATTCAACATCGTTGATGACTATACGATTTGCGAATTATCTTCTTATCAGTTGCATTTGTTCCACAACCATTTCAGATAAAACCCTTATAAGTTTGTCATTTACTTGTGCCATAGCGTCAAAGCGTAGGATGTGATGGCCTCGCTATGATACTAATATGATGCAAGTAAGGAGGGGTGTTTGATGGTAAGTGGGTCAGGTCTTATTTATATTCGGGTTAACCCAAAAATGGATGCCAAAGTAGGGTTCTCGGGTTCTCAATTTGGCTGGACAGTATGGTGTTTGGTGGCTGTTTCGGGTGGTTTTAGGGAGAGTTGATTATTGGCATTTTGTGGGGTGACACTTTTAGGGTTATTTTGATGGTCGGGCTTTGGTGGTTCGATTATGGCAAGGCGATGGAACAAAACTGAAACAGTGAGGTTCTCGGTAAGGTGTGTTATGCGGACAGTTTGGTGTTGTCGGGTTTGGACGGTTGTATTTTTGGTATTTCGGTTGGAGGCCTTTGTAGTGGATATTAGGGAAGTGTTTTGGGATGTGTGGGTGAGAGTATTGAAGCTGTTTGGATGAGGGATAAACACGGAATACGAGGTGCAAGTCCGAGTACACACCAAGTGTTGGTTGGTTTGATTTTGGCTAAGTGTTGGGTTGTTGTGGATTAGTGGGGTGCGGATGATTTGTCAAGGATAAAGACACAGGGGTTTTACTTCCCGTGTCGATACCAAGATAAAGGTTTCCAATTTAACAAGGTCAAGCCCGGGGTTGCTAAGTATAAGCCTGTGAACAAGCCAAGTAAAGATGGTCGGAAAAATTAACAATAGACCCAAGGCTTAGGCTAGGTTGGATCACACAGTTCCAATGTTCGCTTTCAACCAAGGAGGTTCCTTAAGCGTGGGTTTTGATTAGGTCACACAGTCCTAACCAAGACTTACACCGAAGGGATGGGTTGGTTCACAGAAGAACCGTGATCCACACAAGGACTAAATAATATAATCAACACACAAGTTGAAAACACTAAAGTTTATATTTAATTAACTCAAAACTGATTTTTACATTCATCCTAAGGGTACTATTTATAGTAGAGTAAGGACCATTCTAGAAGACAAACTAAAGGACACAAAAATTCAAGCCAATCGGCCGAATGGGAACAATGGAAGAGGATCGGTTGGCTTGAGAACCAAGTTAGTTCTCAGCCATGGTGAAGACAATGGGAAAGGGTTTGGCTTTTCTTGGAGACATAGTTGAACTCAAATTCCTTCATATCTCTTTGTGGCATCCAAGTAGAAGAGTGGATGGATTTGTCTTTTCAAGACTTCATCTTCTTGGAACTAGTTTGGAAGCTTCCATTCATTGTACCATGGAGCGGTTCTCGGCCACCTCTTCATCTCCCCTAGGCCAAGCTTGAATTATTCTTGAAAGGTATTCTTGGAAGCTTCTTGTCTTTGCCACTTTGTCAGCCAAGTCATCACTTATCCTTGCCATCTTGGCACTCTCGATCAAGTCACCCTTCTCGGCTTCATCCTTCCATTACAAGGCATTGATGGTGTCCTAAAGCAAGCTAAGGTTTATTACATAGTTCTAAGATAACTAGTAACTAGTCTAGAATTTAAAAATAATAAAATAAAGCAAGGTCTCAGCCAAGACCAACACAAAAGGTCGAATAAAAGCTTTTCCCTTTAAAACAATTAAGTTATGTTTCCTAATCCGCCCCATATTCCATACGCCATTAACTGTGGGTTGATGGCCAATCTTTGACACCCTCGATCCCTTGGTTAATAACTTAAATTAAGAAGCTAAGTTCAGACCCTTTCTTTCATCAGTTGCACATCCCAAATGGCATCACAAGCCATTCATAGCAACCATGCTTGATTTCGGAAGCCATCTTTCTTTCATTTCCTTCTCGGATCTTCATGTGTAGGTAGCCACTTCTCAAATCCAACTTGGCGAACAATTAGGCCTCACTCAACACATCAACAAGGTCTTTCAATCTTGGCATATGAAGTTTGCACCCCATGATGATGGTGTCGACCTTTCAGCCTTCAATATTCGTGTGCCAAGTTTCATTCTCTCCCGGCATCAACAAGGCGAGTGTTGTGTAGGGGCTACGGCTTTTTTGGTCATAGCCTTCGCCTAACAAATTCTTGTTCTTGGCCTTGTAATTCCTTGGTTTCTCCCGGATGACATCCACAGTCTTGGTGAGTAGACAATGAACTTCTTGAAAATAAATCAGAGCAAGTTCACCATCTTCCATCGATAGTATTCTGGATGCAAGATCATTTGCACATACATCTTTCTATTCCTCCAAGAGTTCTTCCGAACCGACATCTATAGAATTCCCCTTCTTAGATTCTTCTTCTATCTCCGGTGCATCAAGTAAGGGGGTCTCAGTTTATTCTTGTTATTCAAGTAGTATGGGTTCCTTAATAGACAAGGAAAATCCACACTCTCGATACTCTTCTCTAAGCACGGCCCGGGAATTAGGACATTCACTTACAAAGTGTCATACTTCTTGATATTGGAAGCATTTTTTTCTTTTTTTATCTACTCTTTTTGTAACTTCTTGACGCTCTTGGGTATACAATGGATTAGTGAAATAAGTGCTTCCTATTTCTTTCTTTTTATCCCTTTTTTCAATTTCTTGTCGATACAAGGGGTTGGTAAAAGAGGTACCGGCCTTTGTTTTAACATTCGTGGATTTGACATAGGGCATTGGGGTACCTTTACTTTCACGACTTGGGCTATTTTGTACAACCCTTGGATTGTCATTTTTATTCATGACATGCCTCAAAAATTCTTCTTTCAAAACTTGCACATGTTCCGCAAACACGTCTCTTACGATCCTCCTTAGATCTTTTTTGTTCACGTAAGCCATAACATCAAAGTGTGGGACGGGATAGCCTCGCTCTGATACCAATCTAATGCAAGTAAGGAGAGGTGATGTTTGGTAAGTGAGTTGGGTATTTGTGATATTCAGATTGACCAGAAATTGGACACCAAAGATGGGGTTCTCGGGTTGTCGGTTTGGCCGGATAGGGTGGTGTTTGGTGATTGTTTCATGGAATACGACCAAGGTCTTCCGATCACCAAATTATAAGGCATCTCTCCCTAGATGACCTCAAATAAGGCCTTCAAAGAGACTCTCTCCATATGGGTGATCTGCTCGATTTGTCCCTGAGTTGTTTTGCTAGACAAATTGAATCTGATTAAGATCTTGATCACCAGGATCACCTGTTATGTCAGCTACATCTCCTTGAGAATATGGAGTTTCACTACGTATACAACGCTACCTGGATCAACAAGCACACGCTTAACATTGGAATTAAAGAGTTGGATAGATATTACCAGTGCATCATCGTATGGGCCCTCAATGCTTCTCCTCTCAATTTCACTGACGTGATGGGATATTTAGAATGATCTATTCTTTTTTGTTTTTATAGAGGGAGGGTTACCTTTCCCATAGTCCTTGAGATACTACTTTAACTATTTCCCCTTCGGTGATCATGTTAATCGCGATGTTCTCACCAAGTCCCAGTTCTTTTTTCTCAGGCATATTTGGACCTACTGCTGAAGAACTCCTTTAGGTGTCTTCTCTTCAATAGGTTTGCCACCTCATAGTGCAAATATTTGCAGTCTTCTGTTGAGTGCCCCAGGATTCTGTGAAACTTACTCAAAAATTCCACATCTCGCTTATTTGGGTTGGATCGTGTTACCATTGGAAATTTTGCTTCCTTCATATTTTTCATTGCCATGACCAGTTCTCTAACCTCTACATTGAAATTATAAGATGCCATGCTTGGTGTACCCGACTTATTTGTCGACTTCCTTTGTGACTTCTCTCTATTTTTTTGGTTGACCTTGGTCATATCGCAACCTATTTGTCCTTACATCGCTTCTCAGAGGTGGGCGAGCTGAGTATGTCTTATACCAACCCATCGAGTCTCTCTGCCTGAATGGGGGAGCAGTTTTGGGTTTGTCATGTGGCCTACCCCTGACTTCTATCCGGGTGTCAACTCTGAGGTAATATTCTACCTCATTTTGGTCGTGTACCTATTGTTCACTCCATTCCAAGATTTGGCTAGGAACTCCCTCAGGATTTCCTTTAACATTCTTGAAGCATCTGAGCTATTGGCATTCAGACAATATACAATCGCCACGGCGACCTAGTCATCAGGATACATCATCCTCTCACGCTGGAATTGTTCCACGTAGTTGTGAAACAACTCATCCTTCTTTTTTTTATTGTAAAAATGTCTTCTTTGTGTGTTTCAACCCTTCAGGACCCTACATGGGTTTTCACGAACGTATCTGCAAGAGCCTAAAAAGAATGAATAGAATTTTCAGGTAAAAGAGTATACAAAGAAAGTGCTCCATTTGTGAGCGTCTAACTAGATTTCTTTAGCATGACTGATTCGATTTCTTGCTGCTTCAAGTCATGCCTGGTGATGAATGCTTTAAAGGTTATAATGTTCTCCTCCGGGTCCATGGTCCCATCGTATTTGGGTATGTCCGGTATTTTGAACTTCTTCAGGATGGGTTCGGGAGACACATTCAATTTGTAAGGTATTTTTTCATACTTTCTTGCTCCTGGTCCTTTTAAGATAGGAGGAGCCCATAGTATCTAGCTCATTCGCTCATGGAGCTCATTTTCTAGCATGACAAGCCTTGCCAAGTCCGCATCTATTACAGTTGATTCCACCTTTGCCTTTCCTACATCTACTACGGTAGTGCCAAGCACTTTGACAACTTTCGAGTTGTTCGATGGGCGGCTATCCGGTGCTTTCCTGGATAGGGAGTTTATGAGCTTTTCCATGCGCTCCACCATCTCGCTGTTCGATGCCAAGACTGCGGACAAAGACACTTCCGAAGGAGATCCTTCTTCTTTGTACATCCTCCCACCCTAGAGTAAAGATGTCTTTTCATTTTCTTAGGGTAACGCCGTTTGGGCCGTATCTCCTTACTTTTTGCCGAATGATCTTGTTCATTTTCCTTATTTGGGTGGTTGTTGTGGACCTCCGCTGGGGGTGTTGCTGCTTCTTCCCTTTCTTCTCGTGCGTCTAACTTCAGGTGGTTCTCCTTGTTAGATCTCCACAAATCTACTAGTCGCGACCCCTATGGGTCTCGTATTTTGAGTGGAACACTGCCACCCCGATGTGCCTTTAGTTGGTTCAACCTTGATCGGGAGTTATGTAATAGAATAGTTCTGAATAATCGTTAGTTTGATAGTCTCGGGTGATGAATCAAGACAATACCACAACTATCTATCCCCACATATGGAGCCAAACTATTTTTCGATGAAAATAATTCTAACCAGAAAATCAATTAGAGATTTGTTTTTATAAGGTTTGAAGACAAGTGAGTTGTATGCGATATGGGAAACTCCTTAATGAGTCTGGTTTAAGTAATAAAAAATGAATGTGACTGATAAGTAATAAAAGAAAATAAGTAAGTAAACAATGAATCTTGATGTATATTGCTTTAAGAGAGAGATTGTCTTTGAGAGAAGAATAATGATAGGCTTACAAAAATGAGCAAGGTCATCTTTCTTCCCTCCTAAGCTATCCATATATGATCCATGGTTGGAATTTTCTACCCCTAAAATGCGAGTGACGTGACCTAGATGACGTCCCAATGTTCATGCGTACTGCGATACTCTGATCGAGATTGACGGATGTGACCTAAGTTGGTGGGAGTGGGGAACAACTGGAGGGTTTTCCAGGATCCTCTGAGCCTCCAGGCACGATAATTCCTCCAGGTGCACTTTATACTCTATATAACGCAAATAGCTAATAAACAGTGAGTAAATAATAAAATAACAACAAACAAAGTAAGAAGAGTGATTTCCTATTGAGGAACTCGTGATTGAATTGAAGAACAATATTGCTAATTGAGAAGTTGTGATCACTTGAGTGTATACGCGGTATGAGTAATATAATTCAGATCGTATAAATATAGGGAAAATGAGTAGTATTTATAGTACAACTCTAAAGTAGCTACTTTAATATCACACTCATCCATCATGAACATTATCGATGTATTATGTCATGACCAAAAACACAAGCCGTGATGACACCTATGTTCCCAGCTGATAGGTAATCCAACCCAATAATTACCAATTTAACTAAGTTAAAATAAGCAGAAAAGGTAAAGGAATAAGATGAATATCCAAGTACCAAGTCTTTTATAATAAGAAAATACGCAAACATCCAAAACCACCCAAGATCAGTGTCATAGGTTCAAGAGCCGCTACGAATAGAAAAGTAAAAGTATGAACTCCACTAATATAATGTCTGAATACAAAAGAAAGACAAAAGTAAATAAAGGATAAAGGGAGAAGGGTGTTGCAGGACAAACATGTAGCTCACCATGGTCTCCTGATTAGTATCTCCTAGAACTCACATAACTCTGCGGTCTCCACTCGTACTCACAGTCAAATCTGCACCACAAAGAATGCATCAAGTGTAGTATGAGTACATGAAACGTGTGTACTCAGTATATCTCATAGATTGACTATGAAAGAAGTAGTGACAAAGTATTAGAAAAACTCTTTTTAGCTTATCAGTTACCTTAACTCATAACCAAATCATTAACCAGGTAATGTAAAAGTACCAAACAAAGCCTCATATTCAGATAATCAGGTAATCAAAGATCAAATAAAGAAGTGATTAATGAAGTGCAATGCAACGCAATATGCTCTCGCACACACACAGAGCTCCGCAGGACTAACCAGACATGTAACCCATGAGGGACTGCTAAGTCTATATACCCGCTAGGAATACCAGATCTCCTAGATCATATCGGACGTCCAACCTTTTAAGGCTGAAATATCATGCAGTCGGCCTTTTGAGGCCAAAATATCCATCAACTGGCCCTTTAGGCCAAATAACTATCATTTACATATTGAAATTAATTTCCCAGATCATATAAATCCAAACAATACATATGCATGATACAAAACATAAGAGAGTGAATATCATAGTAATCCGGACTTAATAGCATATAAGTTCATGTAAGTTTATCAACAATCCCGATTTAATAACCAATAAGTTTAGGTAAGTTCATTGACATGTTTATCAAAAGTGTACGAGATTCCTTAGGGTATTGAATAAAATTAAACAATCAAATATGAGATAACTAGCTCATAGCAACTAATTCCCACATGCTTTTGCATTCCTAGGGCACGACCCATAACTACACAGTACACTATTACCCATATCATGCCACTGGTACTCATACCAATGCTTGTAACATCACGAGTACAAGACCTCATGTAACACTTTACCCCTTACTATTAAGCTTATTTTATTATCTTTATCGATAACGTCCCTCAAGTGAAGTCAAGAAGTCTTAACACACCTCGAATCCGAGCAAATATGCCACGAACCTCAAGAATTCACCTTTCCTTTTTAAAGCCTTGGATCGTCCCCAATATATCAAATATGTGTTGTGTGTAAGATAATGAGCCCACAGACACCCATTTTGTTATACTTATATCCAGATCCCAGAAAGTCACCCGAAAAGCCAAACCCATGTCCCAAGGAAAAAATTAGAGTTTTATTTCCAAATTGGTTTATCTATGACTTTAATAGTAGAAATATAGATAATTAGCCAAAACCCCCACTAATTGGATCCCAAATCAAAGGAATACATGATTTCAACTTTAGTGCCAAAACACCCATTTCCCCCAACTCAAACTACGGATTAAACATCAAATAAATGGAAGAATTCAGTAGAAAAAGACAATAGTGATTAGAAGCTTACGCCTGAGCCAAATCGTGCAAAATACCATTGAAATCACCTTAATTTGAGCTCTATAACTCAAAATATGAAAACAGGACAATGTTTTCAAAATTAGGGACTTAAATCACTATTCTACCCGACGCTTCATCACGACCGCGAGGAATGGCTCATGATCACGACCTTGACCCGGCCCGAACATCGCGAATGAAACAAGGACATTGCGGTCAGGATGCATCGCCTCGACCTGACCCAATATCACTTCCCTTCTACGCGAATATGATCCACTTTCTGCCATTATGACCCCACTGCATTTCCTTCCCCGTGAACGTGATGGCTTGGTCGCGATCGCAAAGAAGGATTCTAGCACTTGAAACCACCAATAACCAGCCAAGCTTCGAACCTCAATTCATCACCTGAAACCCATCTGAAACCTTATGAACACAAACCGAATATGCATTTCAGTCATAAAATATTCTACGAACCTGCTCGTGCACTCAAAACATCGAAATAGGGTCATTGTAACCCCATATTGACCATGGTCAACTATAATCTTTAAACTTAACTAGTTTCTAAACAAGGGCCCAAATCACGCTCGAGCCCCCCGAGTTCTGTACCGACCTCTCGACTAAGTCATACATCACATTTTAGACCTAATGGAATCAACAGAACTCTGATATGGGTCCATTAACCCCTGTTGTTGAATTTGGTCAAACTTCTTCATTTCCTTAAGTTAAGAACTTCCAATTTTACTACTCCTTATCCAATAATCATCTGATTGTCTAAGAAATTACGCCATCCATCCTCGCAAGTTATAAATACCATAATAAAGCTACAGAAAGGGTATTTGGAGAATAAAGGGTCAAAAAGCTCAACACAACCAAATAGTTCGTGACATCAGATACCACTTAAACAAATGTTCGTCCTCGGTCAGTAAAGAAGAAAAAGTACATGAATAATAAAAAAGCCGAGGGTATCTACTACGCATGTACAACTCAATCTCTCAAGTAGCCTGCTCAATCGGACGATGCCTCCACTGAAGCTATCTATTTAGACATCAACTTCTGAATTTGTATGGCTATTGGCTCTTCTTCAAATGCCAGGTTTTGATCAAGTAGTACCGAGTCTAACTGAATAACATGATAACCATCCAAAAGATACTTCTTCAACATCAAAATATAAAATGCTAGGTGAACACCTAACAAACCAGGAGGCGAACCCAATATATCACCAATATACTTAACAATCTCAAAAGGTCTAATATACCTAGTGCTCAACTTGGACTTCTTCCAAAACCTCATCACATCCTTCATGGGTGAAACCTTCAACAAAACCCACTCTCCAACCATGAACTCTAAATCTCAAACCTTTCGATCCGCATAACTCTTTTGCCTGCTTTGAGTGTGATAAGTCTATCCTGAATCAACTTGACCTTATCTAATGAGTCTCTCAACAAATCCATAGCCCAAAGCCTAACCTCAAACACATCAAACCAACCAACCAGAGAATAACACCTCGTACCATATAAGACCTCAAATGGAGTCATCACAATGCTCTAATGCTAATACTTGTTGTATGAAAACTCTACCAAAGGCAAGAATTAATAACGTCCTAAGTCAATCACACAAGCTTGCAAATCTTCAAGAACCTGAATAGTCCACTCAGGCTGACCATCAGTATGACAGTGAAAATATATGCTAAGCTCCACCAAAGTACCCAACTTCTTCTACATCGATTGACAGAAGTGAGATGTAAACTGCGTGCCTAAATCTGAGATTGTAAAAATAGGCACTCGATGTAAATGAACTATCTCCCAGATATAGATTCTGGATAACTTCTCCGAATTATAAGTATTGTAAATAGGTATGAAATGATATGACTTGGTCAATCAGTCGACAATGAAAAAATAAAATAAAATTTCCCCTAAATTCATGGAAATCCCACCATAAAGTCCATACCAATTCGCACCCACTTTCACTAAGGTATGAGCATTCTCTGAGTAAAACCAACAGGCTTCTAGTGTTCATTGTTTTTGATCAAAACCACCAAACTAAATTTTTGGTACTGCTTTATTAAAATTCAAAAGTTCTGTACACAAATCAAAAAACAAAGAACAAGAAATTCAGTTATGTGTCACTGGAAAAAATGTGGAAACTGATTCTAAATTACACACAAAAAGCTTGTCTAATGCAGACCCTTTGCCATTGACTTGATACCATCTCACACACCTATAGTGCTCTCACCAAGAGCTATGAATCAAAAGTCTAGTAAAGTAAATTTTAGTCTTCAATGATGGAGTAGAATTCTTCTTTTATTTCTTCAATTTTAGCATTATGTCTTTGAGCCAATCTGTAAACTGATTGCCATTTTCTATATTAAGCTTTCAATGAATTCACCTTTGGAAATGTTGCAACATAATGAGCATGTTAACATGATAATACCACATATTGTAACCTTTCCAAATATATTTTCATTGAACTCTATACATGTGTGCATGGCTATATTAATGCAGGCCTCTTTCCAGTACTGCATTCTCCTTCTACTGCTGCTAACCTCTACGAATATCTATCTGATGTTCTTTTACATTTCTGATCCTTATGTATGGTATTTGAGCTTTCTTTGTATTCAATATTTGCCTTTCTTTGATAGGTAGTGCATTGAAGCTGTTGAACTGATGAGCACTTGTAAAATAAAAAACATGGTTAGCTAATGAATCTGCCAGTCCATTCCCTTCTCTCAGTATATGCTCCACATGCACTTCCTTATCCCTCCTTAACCTTGTATCATTGAATTAGTTTCCAGTATCACATGGAGTAGTATGTGAGTCACATAATATTCTAGCGCCTCCCTAATTGCTATTGCTTCTGCTACCAACTTAGACAATCTAAAATCCTCTTTGCTGCAACATACATCTACTTTTCTTCTACATTTCTTCTACTTCACTTGTTGACAATTCAATCATCGAGACACAAACTCAACTATGTCCCTCTTTATCATACACCACAAATAGTGTTGCATCAAGTCATGATACATCTTATTAACCTCTGGGTGAATAGAATATATCAAAATGTGGGCTTCCTCCATGATCAAATGGGTCATGTCATCTGTCCTATATACACAAATATGACCTTTAATCCCCAAAACACCCTCATCATGTAAAATCTCCTCCTTGGCCTCTCATTGCAATACCTTATCCTGAATCTTACATAATTTCTCTTCATCACACCACTGAGACCGTATATGTTCCAATAATGACGACCTCCACTCTACATAAGCTAGAACCCTACTCGGTTCAAATATATCAAGCCTCAGAAAGTTGTTGGCCAACTACTAAACATCTATATCCAAAGGATGCTCCCCACCCGCAACAATGCTAGACTACCCATATTCACCACTTCCGACTCAAGATATCTGTCACCACATTGATTTTTCCCGGGTGGTAAAGGTTAGTCATATCTTAATCCTTGAGCAACTCCAACCATATCTATTACATCAGTTTGAGATCCCTCTGATGAATATGTACTGGAGACTGGGATGATTCATGAACACCTCACAATTCACACCATAGAGATGTGCCTCAAAATCTTCAACACAAACACTACCGCTTCCAACTCCAAATCATGAGTGGACTAGTTCTTCTCATGAAACTTCAAGTGCCTCGAAGAATAAGCTATCACTTTTTCTTTATACATCAACACACAACCAATACCAATCCCATAAGCATTACAATACATAGCAAAGCCCTCCCCTCCACGGGTAATGTCAGAACATGAACAGTAGTCAATAAAGTTTTGAACTTTTGAAAACTTGCTTCACACTCATTAGACCACTGAAAAGTCACTTCCTTCTAAGTCAATGTAGTCAAAGGAGATGCAGTGGATGAAACCCCTCCACAAATTGTCGATAGTAACCTACGAGGCCAATGAAACTTTTAATCTCAGTGATTGAAGTAGGTCTATCTCATCATGAACCACCTTAAGCTTATTAGGATCGACCGTAATAACATCATTGTACAATACATGTCCCAAAAATACCACCAAACCAAGCCAAAACCTATACCTTGAAAACTTTACATAAAGTTACTTCTCCTTCATAATTTTAAGCACAATCCTTAAACATTGCTTGTGCTCTCTCTACTATGAGAGTAAATGTAATACCCCATACTTATTAATACATGTACGACAAAGTTGAAGTGGATGAATTTACTTAAACATGGAAGAATAAAGTTATAGTTAAGCCTAAGGATCCAAGTATATGGAAATGTTAATCCTAGTTAAATTAGATGAGATTCATAAATGAATGAGCTATTCGACATGTAAATGACCTACTAATTTCACCTTTGTGGTTCACCTACTTGTTAAACGTCCTTTGTGCTTCACTACTTACTTAGACGTCCTATGTGCTTGAGCTACTTGCTTACTCGTCCTATTTGCTTGAACTATCTACTACACGTATTTCTTGTTAAATGGGAATGACCCACATATTTAAGCGAAATATGTGACCTATTTGTTTCCCCTACTAAGAAAAAAAGTGACAAGTAAGTGTAAGCTACTTACTAAAGGAAGGGTCCAATTTCTTTTTTAAAAAATAAATAAGGGGGTTGGCCAAGGGAACCCCTTAAAGGGATGATTATATTCTTTTGGTTCCTAACAATTTCTCTCATCTCTCTCTCAATGATTTTCCCTCAACCAGCAGCCATGTATGCTCCTATTTTTTTCTTTCTACAACTCATTGTTCAATGTAAGAACAACTATCCTCTCCTTCGCTCCATATATCAAGTATTTGAAGTGAACTCTTATCCTTAAAGTTTCCATGGGGTTTGCTCTCTACGAACAACCTATGTTAGGGTAAATAACTTTAAGATTGAACTTGAATTCTCCTCTATAGTGTCATATGGTGTTGTATTAATGTTCTTTGATTTTAGTCGGTTGGAAGGAGCTTTAAAATATAGAAATTTAAGAAGTGGCAAAGTTGGTAGAACCAAGGTAAGGTTTTACTTCCTTCTTTTATGCGTGAGCTAAATTGTATCAAAATAGTTGTCCTCACATTCTTGTGAATGCAAAAGCATTCAAGAGATATTGTCAAGCATCATAGACTTTCTATTCATACAAAGGACTATCCTACCATTAACATTACTTATTTACTTATATGTTAGGCCCCGATAATTAAGTCTCTTTGTAAGCATTATATTTTTATTATCGAATAACTTTCCAGAGTTTTTGTACCTTCTTGGTTACCAAGTTCTTATAAGTAATCTAGCGTCTGATGTTACTAAGTCCGCACGTTTCTAAAGTGTTGTTTAATGGTTATAGATAGCACTTAAGATGAATGATGTCGATGGTTTCTAAGGTATTGTTGAGGGAATTTAGAGCGTTATCAAGATGAATCATTTGAATAGTTTCAGATGTTCGTCAATGGGTCATAGGTCCTATTGAGGATGACTTATATGAATGGCTTCTAAAGTATAATTAATGGATTGTAGTTCCTACTTAATGTGAATCATGCCAATAGTATCCAGATTTCCATTATTGGATTGTATAACGTCACTTAATATTAATTATACCAATAGCTTTAAATGTTCATCGATAAACCAAAATTCCTATTTAAGAAAAATCATACCGATAGTTTATGACTTATTAGAGTATCCTACTTAGGATGAAGAGTATTGATGGCTTCTAAAGTACCATTAATGGGTTATAGATTGTTGGTTAAGGTGAATCATATTAAGAGTTCTGGATTATCATTATTGGGGTCTAGATCGTTACCTAAGCTAATCATATTAAGAATTTTTAGACAATCATAGATGAGTTGTAAGTTCTATTCAAGTTGAACACATGTCAATGGCTTTCAAGTGACTGTTGATGGGTTATACATGAATCATATCGATAGATTATGGATTACCATTGTTGGTTATAGTACCTTACCTAAGATGAATCATATTGATAGATTTAAGTGACTGTTGAAGGGTTATGGATTCTTATTAAGGTGAATCATATCGATAGTTTCCAGGATTATTGAATGGGTTATAGTATCTTCCCTAAGATGAATCGAGTTGATAGTCGTTTAAGAATAAGATCATTAATGTAACTATTGTACAAGTTCTAAAGCTTGAAATTTAAGAGTCATATGAATATAAAGTATGTAAAGATTGTATCGTATTCGTCTTCCTTGACTTGAGTTCCTATTATGTGTCTTCCTTCTAAATGAGATTCAAAAGGACGAAATGTCATGACCCTTTTATTCATTTACTTGACGTCCATTAGTTCCTTTCATATGAAGTGGTTTTCCTATTAATTCTCCATATGGTATTATAGAGTTCTTCATGGTTGTCAAGAACGTTAAACTCTCTTTCATAAGGAATCCAATATTTTATATGTTCATTGAACGAACCAACTCCACACAAGAATGAAATTATAAGAATCATATGTAGTGTTCCCCACAAGTGAACGACTTTATAAGAATCATGTGAACTGACTCCATAAGTTAATGAACTAGAATTCCCCAATAACCATAATGATGTATTGTTATGTATATACGATATATATGAGATATATGGAAGGTCGTGCCTTACACAGGGCCCAATATAGTATACTTATATATATGATATACTAAAGGCCATGCCTAGCACGAGGCTCAGTAGAATCTATTTATTATATATAGTATGAGATATGTAAGGTTGTGCCTCCCACGAGGCCCAATATGGTCTATGTATATACTATATGGAAGGTTGTACCTGGAACGGGGTCCATTAGGGTCTATGTGTGTGTGTGTGTGTCTATATATATATATATATATATATATATATAGAGAGAGAGAGAGAGAGATAAGTACACTTTCACATGTTACATATCTCATATGGATCACTTGTTCTAAAAGACGTAAGGAAGGAATCTAATATACGACTATCTCAAGTGTTACATCGAACGTTCCCAGAACATTGCTCCATATAGAAACCCAAAAGATATCATCAAAAAAGATGTTTAGAATGACATAAGTTTAGTAAGATCTGACAGGTGATCCCATAGGCTTTTCCTAGATTCATTATGTACTCATTGATTATGTTTCATTTGATTCTTATATGAGTTTCAGTATTGTTATATACTATCCTGTCTGCCTTACATACTGTCATACCCCAAACTAGGGAGTTTGGCCGGCACCCGATGCCACACTGGCTTGAGCGTACCACTCAGATAACCAGGTGCCTGTACGGATAGAACTTCCGGCCGATGAGGCTATACTGGAACATAACATGAATAAGAACATCAAAAGAGGGCCGACAAGGCCACACTTTGTAAGATAAGGATGAAACTCAACCTGTGATGGTACTGCAAGGGGATCAACCAAGCATATACATAAATAGAGCTGACTGGGCCACAACACAAGTCAATAAAAGATAGTTAGGCCGACAAGACAATACATAAGCAACTGTACATACTAGACAAGTCTATGAACCTGTACGTGTACCTGTAATGTCGTATGGTCGCAACAAGGCCCCAACCTACCCACTATGTACATAACAATGCAAAACATACTCAAAAGCTGACCAGGAAACTCCGGGAAAGACGAAGCTTACTCACTGATGGCTGAACTCGACATCTCCTACTGAGGTGGCCTAGTAGAAGCCCTATTAGAACCTGCAGCATGAACACATAGCGCCCCCCGACAAAAGGGACGTTAGTACGAAAGAAATGTAGCGGTATGTAAAGCATGAATAACAATATGAAAGATATAGGCTACAAAGAAGGGCATAAAGAAATATGAAGAGATAAGCTATAAAGGAAAGCATACAGCAACTTGTATGCCACATAAGGCGAACAATGAAACTGTACTGCACTCTGTGCATAGTAACTGTGGTTTGTAATATGCCTTTGGCTTATAACCCGAAGTGTAATATGTCACTTCCCTCAGGTATACTCTGAGGTGTATGTATGGATGTACGTATAAGTGCCTGTCCGAGCGACTATAGCATGATGTGTTTACTGTACATGTATAACTTCCCATCGATTGGTCACAACGGTGGTGTAAATACTGTATATATATATATATATATATATATATATATATATATATATATATATATATATATAATTGCCCACTGACATAGGTTCGGTGGTTTGGATAATGTACTGTGATAACCATGGAACTTTGGCCTTTTTGGAATTCAAATCTTTTGGACTTTACTTTGGAATGACTCTTGGTCGACTCGACGATTAACTCTCTAGACACCCCTTTTTGGAGGCTTATGATGTTTTGGACAAGCAACCGACCAATCACTGATTATGAGCGCAATAGTAACAAGAAACAACTCCCGACAAATGATAAACAATATATGAATAGAATGAAGCTTTCGACGTTGGATTTCATGCCTTTGAAAGAAGGGGATAACCTTACATACATGCGTCACTTAGTTAACAATGTCTCACGAACTCTTGGATGCTTTACTAGCGAACATTTACACAATAAAAAGGTTATGTATTAAGATATGATCGACAACTAATAATCGATTCATTGTGACAATTTGACGAACACCTAGGATGCATACTTTCCTAGTTATCATGCTCATGGCTATCACCCATGTTATCTACTCTTGTTCAACACCATACCAACAGCACCAACAATAATTACAACAAAAAGAACCATATCAACAACAACACAACAATATCAATAACCATAAAATCACCAATACATAATCCATAACTTCTAACACCATATACTTCAATTCAAGTTAGGCTCATCTCCAAGGTAGCTCAAGAAATAACCAAGGTTCATAGAAATTCTTTCATGAAGTTTTAACTCAACTATCACAAGTTTCCTTTATCTATGATTCTCAATAAAGCTACGAGAAGCTTAAGACCATCAAGAACAACAATAACTTACCTTAAATCAACCAAGAGAACTTGCACCATAAACTGCTTTCCAAGCTCCAAGAAGATCCATACTCCATCTCTCTCCTATGAAGTTTTCCAAACTTTTTAGTGATGATCTATGGATGATTTGACTTCAATATGATATGAAATGGTTCCTTAATAACCTAAGAACCATACGTAGAATCTTGAGAGTGTTTGGGAAATATTTGGATAGAAATTGGAATAAAATGAGGAAGCCACCATCCCTGGCCTTCAATAGGGTCAGCCATCGCCTCCCATATGCAGGACTCTACACCGCATACCACCATATGCGTCTGCATAATCCAACGCACATGGTGGCAGTGTGGTGGGAAAGTTGGAGCTTTGATCTATGGCCTGATCTGCAAAGCGGATCGACTTTCGTGGGGCGGAAAGCTTAGCGTATCGCCTAAATTTCATTGAACTTTACTGAAATGTACTTATCTTAATCCAATTGACTTCCGACCTTCTATAAACCTCTATATTACTCATATAAGTCATACGTGACCCTCAGGAAGGGTCTCGGGTTGTCGGAACTCAAATCAACTAACTATATGTTCGATCACACAAAGATTTGCGGGGTGTAACACATATGAGTACAATTCTTTCTGTACTTACATCCCTTTTTTCGGGGGGACGCCATGTTCATATTATAGGTTCAGATGTACAAGTTGGTAGACTTTCTCACAAGGCACTTGGATATTCAATTGATGTACGACATACTCCATTTCTATATGAAACCGAGTCGAGTGTGGTACTCTTCTTGATGTATAGAGATTACGGGTAGGTCGGTACCTTGTCCCGACAACATGACCATTCCAGTCTTCGTAGAGGCTTCATAGACATGCATTGTGGGTCAGTTGTGTACATTTGTATAATAGTCATATGTTCTTGATCATTTGTAAATGTATATATGCCTGTGGTGTTGTCCAATTGTTCATAAAAATATAGTATCATGTGATTCCGGTTGATTTGTCTTTGCGTAGTTCTCATATATGAATGGTCCCCCTCACCTAGGTTTGGGGCATGACAGACTTGATATAAGAGTAGTTCTGCGTCCTAAGGAGTCTATGAAGTCGTGATTACAAAGTGGCCTTGTCGACCTAGTTTATCTGCTGTGACCATGCTACATGAGTTATAGTTTGGTACGCTCAGGGTCAAGTATCACACCGGGTGTCAGCCACGCCTCCCCAGGTTTAGGGCATGACATCTACAAGCCAGTCGCATCCAACATGCATTGATTTATCTTGGTCACCATAGATTACTTTACCAAGTGGATGGAAGTCACATCGGATAAGTTAGTGACAAAGAAGGTGGTAGTGATTTTGTACGGAACGTCATATACTGATTCGGTGTACAAGAGTCCATCATAACAGACAATGGGGAAAATTTGAACAGCCACCTGATGGAGGATATTTGTGAGCAATTCTGGGTTACTCATCAAAATTCGACCGCTTATCGGTCACAAATGAACAAAGTTGTTGAAGTAGCTAACAAGAACATCAAAATGATACTAAGGAAGATGACAAATAACTATAAGTGTTGGCATGAGAAGTTGCCCGATGCCCTATTAGGATATTGGATGCTAATTCAAAATTCAATAGGAGCAACCCCATACTCATTGGTCTGTAACATCACAGGAGTCATACCGGCTGAAGTAGATTTGCTATGATCTCCCGAGTCAGTAATATATTTTCCATAATTCTTCTTCCTTTAAAAAATCCAGCCTTATTTATGGAAATAATATCCTCTAGTTCACTGACTAGCCTATCATATAGCCTTGAAAACATTTTATTCACAAAATTACTCAGACTTATTAGTCTCATATCTAAAAAGGTATTTATCAGATCCCTTTTAGGTAATAAGACCAGATTAGTGCGAGTAATGGTAATTCAGCTCCACAGAAAAATGCCTTTACCATATTGGTATCATCTTCCTCTATTATTTCCCAGCAATTCTAGAAGAATAATACAGTAAACCCATCAGGACCTCCTGCACTATCTTATTTCAAGCTGAAAACAATCTTCCTCAGTTCATCTTATGTTGGCATCTCTGTGATAAATATATTATGTTATTCATATATCATCTCTCTAACATCATCCAAAACTTCAAAATCATCTGAGTATGTCTCCTTGGTATATTATTTTCTGAAGAATCTAATAGCATCTTATGATATCCCTTCATTATTCTCCAGCCAGCTCCCATTTGGATCTTGTATTCGCTTCAATTGTAATCTTCTTCTTCTTCTCCCTGGCTCATATGAGTGAATTAATATGGTGTTTCTATCTCCATCCTGGAACCATTGCATACCAGCCTTTTGTTTCTACAATTCTTTCTCTAGGTGCAAAAATCTATTCAAGCCTGCTTGTTTTCTCTGTTTTTTGGAGTAGGTTGTAGTTTAAATTGGATCTCATGTACCTTTATTACATCCTCCAGTGTTTCTATCTGAAATATATTTCCAAAACTAGCTTTACTCCATTAAGTTAAAGTTGCTTTCACCTTTTTCAATTTATGATGAAACAGAGTGAAATGATTTTCCATAAAATCAATTGTCATGTGTACATTGACTGTATCTAGGAAAGTCTCATTCTTAATCCATAAATTAAGAAATTTGAATGGTGCCTTGACTCTATATTAATTTACTCCCTTTGAAACCCAAATCAGATATAGTACATTCCTGAATACATAGATTAAAATCATGTATCTCATTTATTGTAACTGGTTAAACCTCTATATTTCTCTTCTTCCTATGTTACAACATTGAAGTCTCCCCGTATCATCCATGGAGTATTTATGTTTGTGTCCATGTCATCCAAAGATTCCGTAACTCTAGTCTTTCAGTCTACGCATATTTAGCATATACTAAAGTTATAATCAAATCTTTCTAAAGAGTCCAGTTTCTCAATTTAAGAGTGATTTGTTGTGGATGGTCTAGTAAAATACTTACTTCAAGCATTTAATCTACAAAAACCCGATCTTTCTTGAGATATTCACCTCGGCAGTGTGAACTTCCAGCTTCCTCTTATATATCTCAATCTTTTCTGCATCTTGAAAAGGTATCAACCTAATAAAACCAAACTAATACTTTATATGCATTTTGACTAATCTTTGTGTCACAACCAAATTTACCGAGTCGTGATGACACTAACCCCAAGAGTCAATAAGCCAACCACAAACTCATTAACCCAAATTAAAAGAGAATTAAATGCGTAAAATAGTTAAGCAATTCAAATTAAGTCTTAAAAGAGTAGCTTAATATAAATAACATAAAAATATAATAATTTCCAAAATCTGGTCCCATGAGTACAAGATCTAGCTAGAAATTATTACACAGTCTATGTAAAATACCCGAAAATAGTCTAGAAATGAAAAGACTAAAAGTAAAGTAGAAGGGAGAATCCGATGCTACGGATCAGCTGGTAGCTCACTCCGAATCCTTAAGGAAACTCCTCAACGGGTTGGATAGTAACGCGTTCCACTAGTGTTAGGAATTGAACCTACACATAAAAAGTGCAGCAAGTGTCGCATGAGTACGGGAAATAATGTGTACTTAGCATCATCATCGATCAACGTGTATCACACTAACCGCCATTAGTTCTTCATAAAAGCAGAAATTACAAGTACACCTAAATTATGAGTCCAAACCTAGGTTATAACTTCTAATTCCTCAAGTCAGGTCAAGTATTCACATAATCAATCAATAAAGTTCAAGTACAATTTAGGCATCAATCAGACATTAAGTGTATAAGATGATATAAGATGAAAATGAAAATGCAATGCAAGGCCTTTCTTTCTTGTCACCGATACACACACGTTCCAACATTAATGAATCATGACCAATGAGGGACTCACGAGGTCCATATATCATCCAGAATCATTTCCATTCAGGTTCTCAGCCATACATGCTCACACAATAATGTCTCTAGCCACATAGACTCATATACTTATCTCTAGCCATACATGCTCATATCATGTAAAGCATTAATATTACATGCACCACAATAAGAAGCCATGATATGCAATCAAGATTCTACCTTCAATCAATTTATGTCATAAAAATCTGACCTTTAACCATTTACACAATAAAGACTCGATCTTTTGCTTCTTTTCACTTTTAAACGAGTATAAAGGAGTGATGGGACACACATTCACATATAAGATTAACATATAGTAATGATGCAGAAAGTACGGGCGTCATACCCCAATCACAGATCCAAAGGATTGAACTATTCTATCAGCGAGTGCCCAAAGCATGACATTCACCACATAATTTAAAGGTGCAAGTACCCATAATATGTCATCGATACACGATATAAGTGATCGTCACCTCACAAGTATCGGGACCCCCTTATTATCACCATTACACACTCTTACTTAATTAGACCAACCATGACACTTAAGTAAGGTACTAGATCTCAACTTGCCTATAATTATGAGTCTGAGAATCACAACAACACCTCGCCTTTTTGTAACGCCTCCAAAAGCTGCCAATCAATTCAAATATGGATAATACATTAACACACGATTCTATCATTACCCATATTGATATATAAAACTTACGGACCCAAAAGGTCACCAAAAAATAGAATTCTGAGCCTCAAAGGAAAAAATGGGGAATTTATTTCAAAATTAGAATACCCAACCTCTAGGGAGTCTATATACCAAGAATCATGCAAATCTAACATAAGTTTCATGTTATAGCTTAAGGTTCATAAACCCATGAAACCCTCTTCTCAAATCATAAATCTATCATGGAATCCTTTATTAATCAATGGAATAATCATAAAAAGGAGGATAAAAGCTTACCTAATGGATGTATCTTGCAAACCTGTCATGATCCCTTTTAGGCTTCGTGGTGGCACCTATACTTTTCTCACCGGTAGGCGAACCACTTCCCAATTATCAACACAATGCAACAAGAAAATCGGAAATAACTAAACGTTTAATAAGATTGTCTACTCATAGCATAAATACTGAGACAAATATGATACTAAGTTATTAAAATCCCCAAAATTTGGTCTGTGAATACAAAAGCACTAAATAAAGAGTAGCACTGTCTGAAAGTTTAAAACTGTCTCATGAACAACTATAAGACAAGAGTAATAAGATAAGAGCATCTAAGGAATACTGAATGGAAGCATCCACACCCGAACACAGAAAATCCTCCAACTCAGACTCAGCCATGAAGTCCTGAACTGGTAGATGACATTGTAATTGCATAAAAAAAGAATGCAACAAGTGTAGCATGAGTACACAACGTGCCCCATAGTCATCATAGGTCGACAACGATGGAAGATACGTAATAGAAATAAACATCAAGTTGACTCTCAAGTAATCATATACTAAGCAGTTCAATAAACCGGATAAGTCACCTTGTTCACATAAGAGTTCAATGAATCATATAAGTCACCTTGTTCACATAAGAGTATAATAGATCAAATAAGCCGCCTCGTTAATATGAGAGTTCAACGACCAACAATCCAAATATTATGGAATCAATTAATATGATCCTTATATCATGAAGTTACCCAAGTTCCAATAATCATTCCAAATCACTTTACCAATAAATAGGAAATCAATGTATAAATGCATGTATGATATGAATGCGAATGCTAATGCCATATATCTTTCATTCCCGGTATACAAGCATTCAAATTCTATGAACTTCCATCTATGGGGGACCCGCTCCATCCATACACCGCTCTTAGCCAGTCGGAATTCAACACACAAATTTTGCTAGAGCCAAATCCCTTTGGAGCTATTTTAATCATTTCCATCATCTCAATGTTTCCAACCATCTAATAGAATATCCTTACCTTTTCGGTCTCATTGGACCCACAATATTTTCATCCACTCCACTTTTAATATCATCAGAATCATGAGTGTATGAATGCAATGACAATAACAAGGCAAATAATCAGGATGTATGAGATGCAATCAAGTATAAGAGATGACTATCACATGCTTTCAGAAAATCATTAACACGTAATCCAAGTAAATCAGGATATCATATCGAAAGCAATGTGATGAATAAACACAACAATATCAACAATGGCTACAAGCCCAAACAACAACAATAAAAATTAGCTTAAGGCTGAATCCCCAAATCATCCATCATCACAATTAAACACCAATACCCACCCAAGCCTTCACCACAACCGCTAAGGTGGGACCTCCAAACACGCCCAATACTCCTCAACATTTATAATTAATACACACTTCTATCAAAGTCTACAAAAGAGAAATCCTAGCCTACCTCAGAGCCGAGTAGGATCCATGAACCGTCAACCCTCAACGTAGGCATTTTCCTTTCAAAGCGCCTTGTAATACTCGTAGTCAACATATATAGATTCTACATTAAAAGTAATCTAATACAAATACAATGACTTAGTCCTTTCAAATAATATAAAGATTCATCCCAAAATTGACCCCGAGCCCACGGTAGCAAAAAATCTAAACTTTATTACCCAAAAGGTATGATAACATACTAAATAATCATATCCTTAAGTTAATTTGAAAACTAAACCTGATTGGACCCTCAATTGCAAGATTAAGTAAAATGGCCCAATTCCAAACCCTAGGTTTTCCCCCGAATTTCAAAAAGGATTTCTAATACCAAATTAACCATCACAACAACACCATCTATCATTAATCAACACTAAAGTACTATATTATATCCATCTAATCACTATACAATCCCCAAATCATGATTCTTAGCCTCTTATTCTTAACATGGAAACTTAGGCTATCTTCGTTCCTAAATAGAATTTACACTAGGACTAGAAGATTCTAATGAAAAATAATAATTAAAAGGGATGAAATTATACCTCCAATGAAGAACAATGATGGAACACTCAAGAAATGTCCTCTTAGCCGAGCTCTAGTCCCAAGATAATGTTATTGGAGATATGAAATCATTTTAGGGCATTTAATAATCTGATATGAAACAATAATTCCACTTATGCTAAATCGACTTCGCTAAGGCGGAACCGCTTCAGCGGAAACCTGGCCGCTGAGGCGGAGTCAGTTAATATCCCGGATGGGTGCCGGAGCTGGACGGAAGAAAACATCCGCTGAAGCTAAAATCTCATAATTACACAAGGCCCGTATATGCGAGCCAACCTCGGTAGAGGTGGACATGAAGGTCGCGGGTCCACACACCAGAAACCAACAACTATAGAACTTAGCCAATTATTTACCAAATACCCAAAATGCTCCCGGGACTCCCTCGGATACAAATGAAACATGCTACCGCAAGGTAAACGATGCTACAAACACGCTCGCGCACTCGGATTTCTCATATGACCGAGCTAAGGCATAACATTTTATGAAATCACCCAAAAAATCCAAATATCACAATTTTACAAATACAGACACAAAGTGCATTTGAATGCCTCGGGAAGTAAACCAATGACTCGACTAAGTCACAAATGACCCTCCTGAGCTATTAGAAATGATAAAACTTAGAAATGAACCCTTATACCCAAAAGTCAAATTTGGGTCAACCTTATCATATCTTAACTCTTCATTTTTGGGTTTGCTTCCAAATCATATAAAGGTACTTCGAAATCCATGATGCACATCACCGCGTATGACAAACCCCATAGAGAGTCTATGAGAAAAGTAATTTAGTCAAATAAGGGTCTTTAGCTAAAAATGACTAGACGAGTCATTATATCAGATACCAATAAACAAAAGTTCATCCTCAAACAGAGTGACAAAAAGGGAAACATACTGGAAGTAGTAAAAAAATGAGGGTTTCGTCTCTGCATATCAGCCTCCATCTCCCAAGTAGCCTTCTCGACTTGACTATGCTTCCATTGCACCTTTACAAAAGCAATCTCCTTAAACCTCAACTTTCTCACCTACCCGTCCAAGATGACCACAAACTCTTCTTCTAACTCTAAGTTCTGATCAAGCAATATATAGTCTCATTGGATAATGTATGACTCATCGGAATGGTACTTCTTCAACATAGAAACATGGAAAACCCGATGGAAACCTGAAAGACTTAGTGGCAGAGCCAACTCATATGCCACCTCTCTAATCCTTTGAAGAATCTCAAAAGGTCCGATATACCTCAGACTCAACTTTCCTCTCTTGATGAATCTCACACGCCCTTTATGGGCGAGACCTTTAATAGAACCCTATCACCAATCATGAACTCCAAATCTCGGACCTTATGGTCCGCATACTCATTCTATCTACTCTGAGTTGCTAGGAGCTTATCTTAAATCACTTTTACCTTCTTTAAGGAGTCTCTCAATAAATTGGTACCCCAAGGCCTCACCTTGAATGCATCAAACCACCCAATTAGAGAGCGACGTCTCCTATCATACAAAGCCTCAAATAACTCCATATCAATACTAGAGTAATAACTGTTGTTGTACGCAAACTCTGCCAAAGGTAAGAACTGGTCCCAATGACCACCAAAATCAATCACGCTGTCTCGTAACATATCCTCCAACACCTGAATAGCCCGCTAGAACTGACTATCCGCCTGAGGGTGGAATGACGTACTGAGATCCAAGTGAGTACCCAACTCCTTTGCAAAGTCCGCCATAAATGTGAAGTAAATTGAGTACCTCGGTCAGATATTATAGAAATAGGTACCCCACATAGATGAACTATCTCACGAATACAAATCTTAGCCAACTTCTCAGAATTGTAAGTCGTCTGGACTGGAATGAAATGCGCGGACTTGGTCAACCTATCAACAATGACCGAAATAACATCAAACTTGCCCAAAGTCTTTGGCAACCCAATAACAAAATCCATAATAATTCGCTCCCACTTCCAGTCGGGAATGGGCATCCTCTGAGTCAAAGCACTGGGTCACTAGTGCTCATACTTGACCTTCAAACAATTCAGACACCGAGACACAAACTCAATAATGTCTCTCTTTATCGTGCCCCACCAATAGTGTTGCTTCAAATCGTGATACATCTTTGTAGAACCTAGATGAATAGAATATATAGAGTTGTGAGCCTCTTCCATAATTAATCTCGTCAAGTCTCAAACACGAGGAACACATACTCTACATTTGATCCTCAACACCCCTTCACAATCAATCACAACCTCCTTAGCTTTACCACGCATTACCTTATCCCTGATCATGCACAACTTTACATGATCATACTGATGGGTCTTGATCTGCTCCAAAAGAGACGACCTTGACTCAATACAAGCCAAAATCCTACCTGGATTCAAAATGTCAAGCCTCACAAAACTATTGGATAAAGACTGAACCTCCAATGCCAAGGTACACTCATCATTGCCTTTTGGGTCAAAGCATCCGCCACCACATTATCCTTTCCTGGATGGTACAAAATAGTCATTAAGAAACTCCATCCACTAGTGCTATCTATAATTCAAATCACTCTGATTGAACACTCTCTAAAGGTTGTAGTGATCCCTATACACCTCACAATGAACTCCATAAAGGTAATTCCTCCAAATCTTCAAGGAAAATACAATAGCCGCCAACTCTAAGTCATAAATAGGGTAATTCTTTTCATGCACCTTATACTTCCTCGATGCATAAGCTATGACCTTACCTTTCTGCATTAACACACAACCCAACCCAATCCTCGAAGCATCACAATGTATGATAAAGTCCATGTCAACTAGAAGGGCCAAAATTGGGGATGTGTTTAAAAATGACTTGAGCTTTTAATAGGCATCCTCACACTCCTCGGACCACTGGAAATGCACCTCCTTCTGAGTCAACTGCGTCAAATGAGAAGCAATAGAAGAAAATCCCTTGATGAACCAAATATAATAGCTTGCGAGACCCATGAAGCTCCAAATCTCTATCATCAAAGTAGGCCAAGGCTTGTCCCTGACTGCCTCAATCTTTTACGGATCAACCATAATCCCATCATTTGACACCATGTGTCCCAATGTGCTATTGAACTGAGACAAAACTCACATTTTAAGAACTTAGCATATAACTTCTTCTATTTCAACAAACCAAGAAACACTCTCAAATGCTGCTCGTTGGCCTCCTTACTCTTTGAATATATCATCAATAAACACTGTCACAAAAGAATCCAAGTAAGGCTTAAACATCCTATTCATCAAGTCCATAAACGTTGCAGGGGCATTTGTAAGCTCAAAGGACATCACTAAGAACACATAATGACCATACCGAGTCCTGAAATCTATCTTGGGAACATCCTTAGCCCTGATCTTCAAATGATGATACCCGAACCTCAAATCAATCTTCGAAAACACAAAAGCACCCTAAATATGGTCAAACAGATCATCAATACAAGGGATCAGATACTTGTTTCTAATGATGACCTTGTTAAACTATCTATAGTCGATACACATACGCATGGTGCCATCCTTCTTCTTTATGTATAGCATACGAGCACCCTAAAAAGACACACTAGGTCAAATAAAACCCTTACTCAATAAATCCTGAAGCTGCTCCTTTAATTCTCCCAACTCTGCTAGAGCCATTCGGTACAGAGGAATATAAATGGGTTGAGGACCCATCTCTAGATCAATGAAGAAATCAATATCTCTATCCAGTGGTATACTTGGAAAATCCATCAAAATGACCTCAGCGAACTCACTCACTACGGGAACAAACTCAAAGAAAGGAATTTCTGCACTCATATCCATAATATGAGCTAGGTATGCAACACAACCCTTATCTACTAACAACCTAGTCTGGATGAAAGAAATAATCTTCTTAGGAGTAGGGCTGGGAGTGCCCTTCCTCTCCAACTTTGGAATACTAGGTATTTCTAGTGTGACTGTCTTGGCATGATAGTCCAGAATTGCATGGTATTGTGCTAATAAGTCTATCCCCAAGATAATATCAAAATTAACGATGTGTAAAATGACTAAGTATACCTAGGTATCATAACCCATAAAAGTAACCACACAAAGTCAATAGACTCGATCTACAATCACAGAATCACTACTAGTGTAGACATATCAATAGAGACCTCTAGCATATCACACCACATATTCAAATAAATAGAATAGTATGCAGACACATAGGAAAATGTAGACCTTGGATCAAATAGCACTGAAGCAGACCGATGACAGGCAGAGATGATACCTGTGATAATCGCATCTGATGCTCATCCTCTGGCTTACTAGGGAAAGCATAACATTGCATCTCCCTCGGACTGAGCACCCTGATAGTTGCCTCACCTGAGTGAACCCACTCTCTACTTATTTGTGATCCACCTCGACTAATCTGATGGTCACCACGGTCTGACTAGGAACCCCCTCAACTAGATTGACCACCACCCCTAGATGGTTGTGCTTGGGTCCTGGGTATATGGGATCCACTTGATACAAGTTAGGGACACTCTCTCTTAAAATGTCTAACCTCTACAGAATTGTAACAAGCTCTGGCCGCTGAGGGATGCTGAGTAGTGATAAAAGATCCTAAGTGACCACCACAGTCAGAGTATCAAGACTGAGTACCTCTAGAAGACTGACCCCTACTGTAACCACTCTGCCCCGCAGTGGCACCATCTGTAATCTAAAGGGCTGCCTGGATCGGTCTACTAGATTACAAATGTTGTAATCTACCCTACTACACATACTTAAGATATGTAGACCCATTGTAGTACCCATGTTGGAAAGATCTCTTTTCTGACTCCTGCTGGGGCAGCTTGCCCCTCACATACTCAACCATCCTACTATCCTTTGCCATTGACTCGAAAGAAGCCCTAGGGGCCACCAACTGTATTGTAGAGAACTTAAGGGGAATACTCAACCCTCTCACAAAACATCTAACTCTCTCAGTCTCTGTAGGTAGCAACAACCCTGCATAGCGCGACAAGGCATGAAAATGAGTCTCGTAATCAACAACTGATGAACCGCTCTGCTCTAACTTAGAAAACTCATCACACTTTATCACACGCAAGCTAAAGGGCACATACTTCTCCAAAATAATATGATAAAACCTAGTCCAAGATAGTATGGAGACCTTGCTGGTCGGCAATTAACATAAGACCTCCACTATTGCTTCACATCCCTCATAAGCTGAAGTGAAACAAATCAAACCCCATGTGACTTGACTATACCCAAAGTATGTAGCTTCTATGGCTGCTCACTATAAACTCGTACGTATCCTCATTTGGTTGGACATATAATACGAGAGGTTTATGTTGGAGAAATGCTCCTTTATCTTTCGCTCATCATGGGTCATAACAGTTTCTATAAACGGCCGATGACCAAACTCTTGAGCCGGAATCTCATCTATACGGGGTGCCAAAATAGCAGCAGGTTGAACCCCTAGAGTACGAAACTCGAGAGTCTGACCCTCTATCACTCGGGTCTGTGACCCACTTGGAGTAGTAGGAAGAATGCCCCCCTAGGCAAAACCATCAAGCATACTCAATAACCTGACCAGGGTGTTCTGAAGAACCAGAGTAGCTATAAATTCGGGCTGATCTTGGGCTGTCCCCATCTCCTCATCATACTTTTTATCTTGACGCTCATTATCCGTCTTGGAGGATAATTCTCTAGCACAATCCTGACTAACTTCCTATGCTCTACCCCTCGCTGGTGAAGCTCCTCGAGCTCTACCTCAGCTATGGCGACGACCTCTACCATGACCGCGCACCATATGTGCTAGTGATGGTGCCTCCTCTCTCGCCGAGTGGGCACGAGTCCTCATCATATGTGAGAGAATAGGAAACAAATATCAGATACTAATTTGATCAATCTTAGCACAAAGGAAATGAAGAAAGTGAAGTTTCCTAAATGTCCCACAACCCTTCGAAGATAAGTACATACATCTCCACACCGATCCTCAAGACTACTAGATATTTCTCTTGTATTTAAGACAGTTTAACCTAATGCTATGATACCGACTTTATCACGACCCCTTTTAGGCATCGTGGTGGCACTTACACTTTTCTCATCGGTATGCGAACCACTTCCAAATTATCAACACAATCTAGTAAAAAAAGAAAAAATAACAAAATATTTAATAATATTGTGTACTCATAGCATAACTACTAAGATAAATTCGATAGTAAGTGATTACAACCCCCAAAATCTGGTATGTGAATACAAGATCACTAAATAAAGAGTCTGAAAGTCTAAAACTGTCTTATGAACAACTATAAGACAAGAGTAATGAGATAAGAGCATCAAGGACATGCTGAATGTAAGCATCCTCACCCCGAACACATGAAATCCTCCAGCTCAGACTCAACCACGAAGTTCTGAACTGGTATATGGCGTTGTATCTACATACAAAAAGAATGCCGCGAGTGTAGCATGAGTACATAACGTACCTCATAGAATCATAGGCCGATAATGATGGAAGATATGTAAAAGAAATAAAAATCAAGTTGACTCTCAAGTAATCCTATACTAAGCAGTTCAATAAACCGTATAAGTCACCTTATTCACATAAGAGTTTAACTAATCATATAAGACCTTGTTCACATAAGAGTATAATAGATCAAATAAGTTACCTCGTTAGTATAAGAGATCAATGACTAACAATCCAAATATTATGGAATCAATCAATAAGATCCGTATATAATGAAGTTACCCAAGTTCCAATAATCATTCCAAATCACTTTACCAATAAACATGAAATCAATGTATAAATGTATGTATGATATGAATGCGAATGCTATTGCTAGGTATATTTGATTCTTGGTATACATGAGTTCAAATTCTATGAACTGCCACCCATGAGGGACCCGTGCTGTCCATTCACCGCTCCTAGCCAGCTGGAATTTAACACACGAATCTGACTAGAGCTAAGACCCTTTGAAGCTATATCAATCATTTCCATTATCTCAATATTTTCAACCATCTCATAAAATATCCTTACCTTTCAGGTCTCATTGGACCCACAACATTTTCAAACCACTCTCACTGTAAATATCATCAGAATCATGTGTGTATGAATGCAATTACAATAACAAGGCAAGTAATCATGATGTATGAGATGCAATAAAGTATAAGAGATCACATGCTTTCAAAAAAGTCATTAACACGTAATTCACATAAATCAGGATATTATTTCGAAAGCAATGTGACGAATAAACACAACAATATCAATAATGGCGACAAGCCCACAAAATGACAATAAGCCCAAACAACATCAGTCGAAATCAGCTTATCACCCATCATCACAGTTCAACACAGATACCCACCCAAGTGTTAATCACAACCACTAAGGTGAGACCCCCAACCACGTCCAATACCCTCAACATTTATAGTTAATACACATTTCTATCGGAGTCAACAAAAGAGAAACCTCAACCTACTTCAGAGTCGAGCAGGAGCCACGAACCGTCAACCCTCAACCCTCAACCCTCAACGCTGGCCTTGCCCTTTTAGAGAGCCTCATAGTACTTGTAGTCTAATATATATATATATATATATATATATATATATATATATATATATATATATATATATATTCTATGTTAAAAGTAATCTAATACATCTTAGTCCTTTCAAACAATACAAAAATTCATCCTAAAATTGACCTCGGACCCACGATAGAAAAATCCAAACTATATTACCCAAAAACTATAATAACATACTAAATAATCATATCCTTAAGTTAATTTGAAAACTAAACCCGATTGGACCCTTAATTGCAAGATTAAGTAAAAAGGCCAAATTTCGAACCTTAGGTTTTCCCCCAATTTCAAAAAGGGTTTCCAATACCAAATTAACCATCACAACATCATCATCTATAAATAATCAACACTAGATTACAATATTATATCCACATAATTACTATACAATCCCCAAATAATGAGTCTTAGCATCTTATTCTTAACATGGAAACTTAGGCTATCTTCTTCCCCAAAAAGAATTTACACTAGGATTGGAAGACTCTAATGATAAATAATAATTAAAAAGGATGAAATTATACCTCCAATGAAGAACAATGATGGAACACTAAAGAAATTCCCTCTTAGCCGAGCTCTAGGCCCAAGAGAATATTTTTGGGAAAATGAAATCGTTTTTGGGCATTTAATAATCTTATCTAAAATAGCAATTCCGCTTCAGCGAAATCAACTTTGCTAAGGCAGAACCGCTTCAGCGGAAATCAGGCCACTGAAGTGGAGTCACTTAATAGCCCAAATGGGCGCTGGAGCGAGAAGGACTTTGCAGAGGGTCATCGCCTCTGCGAGAAAACATCTGCAGAAGCGGAAACCTCATAATTATATAAGGCCACATCTACGAGCCGACCTCCGCAAAGACGAAAACGTAGAAGCGGCCAGAAGGTTGCTGGTGCGCACACCAGAAATGAACAACTATAGAACTTAGCCAATTCTCAACGAAACACCCAAAATGTTCCCTGGACTCCCTCGATACAAAGCAAATATGCTACCCCAAGGTAAATAGTTCTACAAACTTGGTCGAGCATTCAAATTTCTAATACGATCGAAATAAGACATACTTTTCTATGAAATCACTCAAAATATCCAAGTATCATAATTTTACAAGTAAAGTCAAAAAGTTAATTCGAATGCCTTGGGAAGCGAATCGGTGACTTGACTAAGTCACAAATGACCTTCAAAACTATCAGAAGTGAGTGAATTTGGAAATGAGCCCATATACCCAAAAGTCAACTTTGGGTCAACCTTATCATATCTAAACTCTTTATTTTGGATTTTTCTCTCAAAAATCACATAAAGGTACCTCAGGATCTGGGCTGCCCATCCATATGCAATACAAACCCCACATAAAGTCTACAGGAAGGGTAGTTTAGTCAAATAAGGGTCTTTATCTATAAATGACCAGACAAGTCATTATAAAATCCTTCAAAAATCTCATCAAACCGAGCTCTCAAGTCTCACAAATGAGTTATGGAATGTCTAGGTCAAAATGGGATTAAATGCTACTATTTCAGTAATTCTCGCAGGTGCAACATTTTTCTCGCACCAGCAAGCTTTGCATTTGTGACCCAATCTTCGCATGTGCAAGCTCTACTAGCTGGCCCAGGATCGCAGGTGCGATGCCACCTTCACATGTGCGACTTTGCCCCTGCATCCAAACCTTGGCAGGTGCGCACCTGACCCTTTTAACCATTTCTCACAATTGCGGCCTACGTTGCGCAGGTGCGAGCTATTACTCATAGGTGTGAGATACTAGACACCAAAAACTTACAACATGCTCTAAACTTTAATTTAACCCCCGAAACTCATCCGAGACCCCCCGAACACAAACCAAATATGCTAACCACTTCTAAAACATGCAGCAGACTTGTTCACGCACTCAAAATACTCATATGAGGTTGTCTTGGCCCGTTGTTATCTCAAGTCAACTCCAAATCTCTTAATTTACTAAAATTTCAACCAAGAGTCCAAAATACACCCTAGTCCTGCAGGAACTGAACTAACAAATCGACTGAGTCATAAATGACATTTTGGACCTGATGGAATTAACGAATATTTGAAAAATACTCAAATTCCCTCAATGTGTACTTTAGTCAACTAAAATTCATCCTTATAATTTAAGACTTTCCAAATTCCAAAAACTCATTCGACTCTTACCTGAATCACTCGTGACTTGTTATAACCATTGACCTACGTCAAAAATCATGTTCCGAATATAACGGAACCATCAGAATTTAATTTTGAGCGCATCTTCCCAAAAGTCAACTCCTAGTTAAAATTTTCAAACTTAGAACTTCCAAAACTCAAAACTTAGATCTTCTTCCATTATTTTCATTTGATTACCTCAAGAACTGTGCTACCTATCCCCACACATTAAAAACATCAGAACAAATCTACCTAGGAAAAGGATATTTAAGGAAAATAAGCAAAATATCCAAAATAACCTAACATGTCTCTACACTTTGAAAAGCTTTCATTGTGTTAACATATATAATGTTCCAAACGATAGCATTCATCATCAAACATAAGATTTATTAAGTGTTCTCCTTGTTTCTACTCTAGCTCCTGGTGGAGCACTACTCTCTCTATCTGACTCTTTTTCATGGCTTTGCCCATACCTTTGACAAAATGTTTTGGTGATATCCCTCATTTGCTTATTACTGATTGCAATTTTTGCTCTATGGAATGAACATCCTGATCTCCTTCCAGTTATTTATGTTGTATTTTCTCATGCTGACCATTTTCTTGAGCAACCAATTATCCCGTGTTATATGTTGAAGGTATGACTTTTAGGTCATGTTTGTTTTTACACTGCTCCCGGGATATTTTTGCACTTCTGCATTGTCTACCTCCTTATTTGCATTGTGTATCACCTTTGCATGCTCAACTGGATTATGTTGTGTATTCTTATCTAGAATCTTATCTGTTGTTTGCTTTAGGGTTGTTGATATATCTTTTAATTATTTTAACTGTCCTCTATCATACCCTTCTTGTATATCTGTTACAGTTTCAGTCATGTCATTAACTTACTACACTTGTTTTTGTGTAACCCCCTCCATTTCTTTTTCATCATGAGCTTCTGTACCAATACTTTCCTGTGTTTTCCTTTGAGGTGTCACCATATCTTCTTGACTATAACTGATAATTTTACACTTGATTTGCTACTTGCACTATCTACATCTTGTATCACTATTTTGCTTGACTTTTTGTTGTTGTCCTTTTGCACACCACTTGTGAAATCATATGATTATCTTTGTTGAGAACCAATTGTATTTGCAGAGAAACTATTTGTACCCACTCCCTTTTATTGGGCTATTTTACCTCTCCTTTTCACTAGTTATTTTTTCACTGATACTGTTCTTTTGTTCTTTCCTTGTAGGATTCTTTGATGATTTTGAAATCCCCTCATCCAGCTTGTCATCCTCATAATTATTTTTCCCAAGGACTACAAAGGTATTTTGTGTCTCAATTGATTCCCCAGCTTTATTGTCATTTCCCTATCCAACTTCAGCTACTAGTTTTCCACTTTTATCTTTGATATACTTGCATCTTCTCTGCATCCATTCTTGGTTCCCATTTATATGCTCCACTGCTTTTGTGTTTCCCACAACTTTACCACTAAATATTTTTGTTTGATTAGCAATACCCACTTTGTTATTGTCTTGTTCCATCTCATATCGGTATTGCCTTTCTAGTTTAAGGTGCAATCCTCTACATTCTATCTCCATTTTAATTCTGTTGTGCCTGTAACATCACCCTCTTCTGCTATGTGAATTTTTTGTGGATGATCAACTAACAAATATACTTCAATTTTTACCTTTGCACAACTTGGCCTAGTTTGATTTGCTGTTAACATAACTATCAAAGGTCTTCCAACTATAGAAGCCATTGAGCACACAACTTCCTTTTCAAAAAGGTTTGGACGGAGATTTGGGTAGCTTATCTAGGCTACAACAAATGATGTTTCCTCATGTGGATTGAACCAGGGATCCTAGTTATATGTACTCATCCAAACATATCTATCATGTACTTATAGATAACATGTAGGAGTAGACATCATTTTTACGTAGTCTTCTAATAGTGATAGTTTGATTAGAATATGTGTGTTCTCAATCAAACCAATTGTACAATGTCCTTTGATTTCACATTGAATTGGTATTGATTTACGTAGTTCCTTAATATCAATTATATTATATGAGAATTTTCCCAAGATTGCACATTGCAAATTCTCCTGAATAATCAATTTCTTAACTTCACTGGACTTTCATGTAATGTGTGGTTCACCAAGAAAATATACCATAGATTTTGGTGGCACCATTGGTATGTAAGGATTCATAACATGTTTCAATAGGTTAGCATATTTCAACACGGTAGGCAATAGATTAGTAACATTGGCAGGTTGAACAGTCTTAGGAGGAGGCTGTCCACTGACCGGATTGGCCATAATTGGCCGGTAAGAAGCTAGGATTTTGGATGGATAGGGTTTCTGTCTAGAGAGAATTTTACTACTTTTAGAGAAGTTTCACCATCTCTAATGTATATATTCTTTGGGGAACTTGGGGTCCACCCTAAGCCCTTACATAAAAAAACATACCTATCCTAAAAGATGCCAACACACATCCTTTTATGTATTAGTCATTTTTTTCCTTATTCCAGGAACCATGTGAAGATTGTACACATAAATACATATCCAAAAAAACATAATCAATTGATAACTTAACTTCCACTACGATTCCCCATTTAATCAAATACACACGTAATTGATTTTTGATCTATTTATTTAAATATTAAATTCTTTTAAAATACTTCATATACTCATTATCTTGATCCTGTAATATAACACTAGTTTGTAGACCCTTTTGGCATACCCATATACTGATATTTCATAAAAGTATACATTGATAAAAATTACATCTTATTAACTTCTAATTTTTCCAACATAATATCAAAAGTACAAATTTTTGTACTATTTATTCTCAAGACGACAATAGATAATTTTTCTCATGAGAAAATAATTTTTATTTTTATAATAAAAAAATTCTCATTGATAAACTCACATCCCAACCTTGGGGGGGGTGGGGGGGTGGCCGACACCCGACGCCCTAAGGCCCAAGCGTACTGATCCTGATATCGGAGAGATATACAAAACTCATGGACCGACAAGGTGTAAGTAAGCCAATAACCTTAATCCAACAACAAGAATCGAGAGGTGGTTTTCTAAGGATGTCCAACATTGTCAATCATTCGATGGTAACATGTCTAGCTTGGGATGGAATATGGAGTGGGGTCGAGAACAAAACATGAAGACTCAAGGATGTCATAATCTTTGTCGGCTTTCATGTGGTCCTGGCCGAGACCTTGCAAATTTCTTTTAGCTTATCATAATATCTAGGCTATTATAAGTTCTTACTAGGACACAATTAAGGAACCTTGAAATAACAAAGGATGACTAGGCTAGGAGAAGAGGTGGCCGAGGACTTTCTCACCACAGAAGCTTCATACGGCTCCCAAAGTGATGAATCATGAATTTTATAAGTTCATGAATTTATCCACATAGAATTAACAAAATGGTGACTTGGGAAGTTCAAAGGTTGGCCGCGGTTTGCCACACGGTTTGGCCCATTCACATCGTGCGTTCCTACCTTGGCTGAGACTTCTTAGTTGCCCTCTAGAATCATCCATGTAGTACTATAAATAGGGACTTTGTGTATTGTAAAAAGTAGTTGTTGTTGAATGAAAAAATTGAGTGTTAACTTAATTTAGCTAGGCATTTCAATCCGGGATTGTTATACTTAGTTGATCCTCCGGGAGGGTCTCTTGGTTCTTCGGGAGAACCACCCTTGTGTCAAAGGTTTCAATCACCCTTGCTAGGTTAGTCTTGAGCATTGCGGGCAGCAAACCTCAGTATAGTCCTTGTGAAATTGATCACAACATCTTGGATCCCACACAAGTAATTAACTCCTCGTGTTACCATCCAAGGACCCATATCGACCAAATTGTGACTTGGTGTGTAATCGGATTGCAATCCGCATATACGTGCCCATTCCTTGTTTCAATTACTTATTTGTTTACATCACCACCCTCCAAAGCATCTCACAAACACCTCCACTAAAGCTCAATACCTGCAACCAACCACAAACACCCGCAAGTACAAACAACCTCCCCAATATCTCATCGAATCCTCTTCTCGGACCTCACTATCTCAGGTTGTTTCCGTAACCCTAGCTACAATAAAATACCAAACCACCACCACCACCCTCTCTCATAAGACTCTAGAGACCACCTCCAAAAACGACAACCGACGCTTTTAAGCCAAGCCATCCGAAATAGCCTTCAACCACCATACTGCCTACCTTGCCGATAAATCGAGAACCCCATTTTTCTCTCCTACTTTCGGATCAACCCAAATATCACCAACACCCTAATCACTTACCAATTCAAAGCCTTCCGTACTTACATTAATTTTGTATCAGAGTCAAGCATTCCCCTCTTACGCAACAATGCTATGGCTAACATGAACGAGGAATTCAGTAGGGTTATGTCCGAGTTAGTTGCGAAACATGTGCAAGCCTTGAGAAAGAAAGTTGCCGGGCATACCATGAGAAACTGCACCAAATCCGGTTCTGTAGCAAAATGTCCCAAAGCATGAAGGCTTTGTACTCCAACGTGAGTTGGAGGTTCCACTCAAAACACCTAAAGAATCACAAAGGAATAAACTATTCTACACACGATGCAAAGTGAAAGGCAAGGTGTGTAAGTTGATTATTGATGGAGGATGTAGTTCCAACTTAGCCTCCCAAGAAATGGTGGACAAACTCGAGTTGCCCACTCGCGACCACCCTAAGCCATATGATATTCAATGGGTAAACGAAGGCGGAGAACTAAGGGTCATAACCCAAGCCCTCGTTGGCTTTCGGATCGGCGAATATGAGGACGAATTATGGTGTGATGTCCTACCCATGGACACTTGCCATATTTTGTTAGGTCGCCCTTGGAAATTCGACCGGAAGGCATGACCTGATGGAGAAAAGAACACTTATTCTTTTCAAAAGGATGGCCATAAAATCCGATTGGTGCCACTACCGCCTAATGAGTTTAAAAAAACAAAGGGACAAGACATCGAACCTAGGGCGAAATCTGAGATCCAACCACTTGAAGAGCGGTAGATCAATGAGGAATTAAAGAAGGGGAGTCCCTTCCATGCTTTGAAACATAAGGCTCAGAAAAGCCTTTTGGTAGAAAAGGTTGAGGACCCTGAGTTGAAGGACCTCATAAAAGAATTAGATGACGTATTCCCGAACGACCTCTCCCCCGGCCTTTGACCCATTAGAGGCATTGAGCATGCCATCGACTTCATTCCGGGAATTTCTAACCGACCAGCCTATAGGTGTAATCTGGAGGGAGCCAATGAACTACAAAGGCAAGTCCAAGACTTGTTAGATAAGGGATTTGTCCGAGAAAGTCTTAGCCCATGTGCAGTACCCGCATTGTTGGTACTAAAGAAGGATGAAACTTGGCGTATGTGCATCGATAGTCGAGTGGTCAACAACATTACCATAAGTATCGATTTCCCATTCCATGGTTGGATGACCTCTTAGATGAATTGAATGATGCCAAATTGTTCTCCAAAATCGATTTGAGAAGCAACTATCACCAAATGAGAATCCGAGAGGGTGACGAATTGAATATGACATTCAAAACAAAGTATGGATTGTAAGAATGGGTTGTGATGCCATTTGGATTATGTAATTCCCCGAGCTCCTTCATGAGACTTATGCACGGGGTGTTCCGACCGTTCTTGGAAAAGTTTGTCATAGTCTATTTAGACGACATCTTGATTTATAGTCGGGACAAGGAGTCCAACTTGGCATATCTAGAAGCCGTATTCAAAAGGTTTAGGGAAGTGAAAATGCATGGTAAATTAGAGAAGTGTTCCTTAATGATCACTAGCGTCCCATTTCTAGGGTACATAGTGTCCTCAGAGGGCATTCACATGGATCCTTCCAAGGTAGAAGCAATTCGAAGTTGGCCCACACCCAAAACCGCTAGCGACGTAAGGAGCTTTCATAGATTAGCTTCTTTCTACCATCATTTCATTTGGGAATTTAGCACCATTGCGGTTCCCATTATGCAACTCATAAAAAAGGGTGAGTTTAAGTGGTCTCCCAAAGCTCAAAAGGCCTTTGAAACTTTGAAGGCACGGTTGTGTGAGACACCGGTTCTAGCCGTTCCAAACTTCGAAGAACTCTTTGAAGTAGAGTGCGATGTGAGCAGAGTCGGTATTGGTTCCATCTTAATCCAAGAGAAACGAACTCTTGCATTCTTTAGTGAAAAGCTAAATGGTGCGCGACTCAACTATTCCACTTATGATAAGGAATTCTATGCTATCATAAGGGCTTTGACTCATGGGAACATTACTTGAGGCCGCAATATTTTGTTCTCTATTCCGATCATGAATCCTTAATGTACTTTCACGGGAAAAGGAAGTTAAATCCGAGGCATTCCAAATGGGTAGCCTATTTGCAAACCATTATATTTTCCACAAAGAACAATGATGGAAAATCTAACGTAGTGGCGGATGCCCTATCTCGTTGCCATGTCATGTTAACCATACTAGAACAAAAGCTTATGGGATTTGAGGTGCTTAAGGAATTTTATGACCAAGACCCCGAGTTCAAGGACGCGATGACCGAATGCGAAAATGGAGCTCACATGTCTTATTCATTGGAAGAAGGGTTCCTTTCCAAGGGGAACCAATTATGTGTGCCTAAGTGCTCCATGAGAGAGTTGCTTATGCATTAGGTACACTCGGGCGGGCTCACCGGTCATTTTAGCATCATGAAAATCTTGGAGATCCACCAAGAACACTTTTATCGGCCATGGATGGGTAAAGATGTGCATGGAGTAGTGAGTCGGTGTTCCACTTTCCAAAAGGCTAAGAGTTGTTTTCACAGGGGGTTGTACACTCCTCTCCCAGTTCCGGAAAGACCATGGGAAGGTGTGAGCTTTGACTTTATTCTCGGCTTACCAAAAACTCAACGTGGGAAGGACTCCATCATGGCGGTCATGGATGGGTTTTCCAAGATAGCTCATTTTATCGCTTGCCACAAAACTGACGATGCAACTCACATTGCAGATTTATACTTGAAGGAAGTGGTGAGATTGCATGGTATACCGAAAATAATTGTGTCAGATAGGGATGTCAAATTTCTAAGTTATTTCTGGAAGACTTTGTGGAGGCTCCTTGGCACCAAGTTGCTGTTCAACACTTCCTACCATCCTCAAACGGACGGTTAGACAGAAGTGACCAATAGAACCCTCGGAACATTGTTGATGGGATTAGTAAGTAAGACGACCAAGGATTGGGATATCAAACTAGCTCACGTGGAATTTTCCTACAATCGATGTCCGTCTCGCACCCCCGGAAATGAACCATTCAAAGTTATGTATGGTACGAATCCATTCTTACCCATTGATCTAATTCCCATTCCAAAGAAGGAAATCTTAAATTTCGCAACTAAGGACATAATTGAGGCTTTCAAAAATTGCCTGATCAAATTCAAGCGCAAATCTAGAAGGCCAATGACAAATACAAAAGGGAGGCGAACAAATTAAGGACCCAACCGCAATTCCAACCCGGAGACTTGGTTTGGACACATCTAAGGAAGGAGCGGTTTCCAAATCTAAGGAAAAACAAATTAATGCCTAGAGCGGATGGTCCATTCAAGGTATTAGCGAGATTTGGAGAAAGTGCCTACAAGATCGAACTACTAAGTGAGTACGGGGGCATTAGTTCCACCTTCAACGTTGGAGATTTATCCCCCTATTTGGATGATGAGAATTTGAGGACAAATTCCGTCAAAGAAGGGGAGAATGATAAAAGTAAGCCAATAACCTTAATCCCACAACAAGAATCGAGAGGCATTTTTCTAGGGATGCCTAACATTGCCAATCATTCGATGGTAACATGTCTAGCTTAGGATGGAATATGGAGCGGGCTCGAGAATAAAACTTGAAGACTCAAGGATGCCATAATCTTTGTCGGCTTTCATGTGGTCCTGGCCGAGACCTTGCAACTTTATTTTAGCTTATCTTAATATCTAGGCTATTATTAGTTCTTACTAGGACACAATTAAGGAACCTTGTAATAACGAAGGATGACTAGGCTAGGTGAAGAGGTGGCCGAGGACTTTCTCACCATAGAAGCTTCCTACGGCTCCCAAAGTGATGATTCATGAATTTTATAAGTTCATAAATTTATCCACATAGAAGTAACAAAAATGTGACTTGGGAAGTTCAAAGGTTGGCCGCAGTTTGCCACACGGTTTGGCCCATTCACACCGTGCATTCCCACCTTGGCCGAGACTTCTTAGTTGCCCTTTAGAATCATCCATGTAGTACTATAAATAAGGACTTTGTATATTGTAAAAAGTAGTTGCTGTTGAATGAAAAAATTGAGTGTTAACTCAATTAATCTAAGCATTTCAATCCGGGATTGTTATACTTAGTTGATCCTTTGGAGGGTCGCTTGGTTCTCCGGGAGAACCACCCTTCTGTCGAAGGTTTCGATCACCCTTGCTAGGTTAGTCTTGAGCATTGCGGGAAGAAAACCTCAAGCTAGTCCTTGTGAAATTGATCACAACATCTTGGAGCCCACACGAGCAATTAACTCCGCGTGTTACCATCCAAGGACCCATATCGACCGAATTGTCACTTGGTATGTAATCGGATTGAAATCCGCATATCCGTGCCCATTTCTTGTTTTAATTACTTGTTTGTTTATATCACCACCCTCCACAACATCTCACAAACACCTCCACCAAAGATCAATACCTGCAACCAACCACAAACACCCACAAGTACAAATAACCACCCCAACGTCCCACCGAATCCTCTTCTCGGACCCTCACTATCTCAGGTTGTTTCCGTAACCTTAGCTCGACTAAAATACCAAACCACCACCCTCTCCCGCAAGACCCTCGGGACCACCTCCCAAAATGGCAACCGACTCTTTTAAGCCAAGCCATCCGAAACATCCTTCAACCACCATACTGCCTACCTTTCCGATAGACCAAGAACCCTATTTTTCTTGCTTACTTTCGGGTCAACCCGAATCTCACCAACACCCGAATCACTTATCAATTCAAAGCCCTCCTTACTTACATCACAAGGTCGTGGATACATACTCGACTAATCTACAAGACATATCAAGGCATACAAGGCCATATTGTACATACAAGACATACACCAGACACATCTACAAACCTCTATAGAAGATCAATTGTACTGTGGTCGGGACAAGACCCCGACCTACCCAATATAGATATATACATAACAAATACTCCAGACTCTGGACCTGTCCGAATGACATGGAGCTTACCAATAAAGTTAAGCTCGACAACACATATTGGGGATGAAATGTACTAGTATGTATAGCAACTAAATAACTATAAACTGAAACTGAACCAATAAACATGTTATCTGTGAATCTGAGGAGCAAGAGAGAATCTGAGACTTTACCTACATGTTCCCAACCCATGTCATTTAATGATAACAATAATGTACCAGGCTTTAATAAGGCTCTATGGATATATATATATATATATATATATATATATATTGTACAAGGCCGAAAAAGGGCTATGTGGATGCACACAATGTACCAGGCCATAACAAGGCTCTTTGGAATAAAATATATCGTATCAGGCCATATATAGGCTTTATGGGGATAAAATATAGTGTCATATCCATCGATTATAGCTCAGGGTGTGAAATCAGATGACATCAACCATGGATTATGTATGAACAATTTAGATATACTCACCTAGTTAGGAATAAGCTCTTAAGACAAGAATGTACTCCCTAGAAGGGACAAATACTAGCACATGAGTGATAGAGCATTATGAGAGCCGTGCTCGAAAAGAGTGCTTGTTTTGTATAGCTTGTTTTGGAAACCATTCTAGGTATGGATTCATGCTAAAGAAAGAAAAGGGATAGCCAATACATACCTTTTGCCGATCTAATTGACATCACAACATACTCAATTTTCATAGCACCTCAATCGACAACAAACAACACCAAGGTTATCGTCAAGCCAAAGGAAAACTAGAATACATCTCATCGGGCGATATGCTCGGTCTATAACAACTAAACACCCTTCTCTTTACTTATAGAACATCTCAACATTCTTAACATAAATACATGCCCTTCTATGCACTCTACAACCTTATGATAATCACAAGAGCAACTTCAGACAACCCAACATGGCACATCAACATCCTATACAACATTTCAATAGTTATTCTGCAATTTCTCAATCAAACAACTTAGGTATGACTCTTTCTCCTCAATTTTACATAGTAAACAATAGTTCTCTATAGATCTATATATAACAACACCATAAAGTCACCTCAAATCAGTCCACAACACATCACAATCCATATACAATTTTACAGCCGTTTCTTTGTATGATCTAGCTCATATAACTTAGCTACGAATTAGATCTGCTCAAACACATGAAAGAAGAAAGAGATGATACCTTAAACAGTAGCTACAACTCTTAGATCAAGCTTACTTCACCTTGAATTAACTTCCAAATCATCCACAAGAAGAAGAAGAACAATATAACAAGCACCACGGGATCCTCAACATTTGATTCACGTTATTTCTCTTTGATTTTACTTTGGGATGATATCTAAACCTTTTGAGAGGATTTTGAGGTTTTTAGGATTTGGAAAACATGAAAAATGAGATAACAAAGATGAACCACCGATTTATACATCCAAATACAACTTCCATCGCCTCAATTTCATGCCAACACCTATGGGCCGTAATTCCTATTCCCATTTCGTAGATGTGGCTGTAATTGGGGTCTACTCTATAATATTTTCTTAAAACGTACATAATATTTTGTATAAAGCTTCGATTGATGAATGGTTTGATGTGTTTAAAACTAGACTCGATGAACTTGAATTTGTATAGGTAATCCACCCCCATAACTCCTCATATACTTGGAGATATACCTACGGAAAGTTGGGCTAGAATCCCCTCCAGAATTATACACTATGGGAACCTCATTTATGGTGAACACTTAGAGAGCATTTGGGTGTGTTTTATGTTTAATTGCGTTGAAGAATAAAGTCTGAAAGTGAAGCCACCACTTACATATAAAAGTAAAATTTCCACCACATTGGTTCCACAGTAGAGTTAAGGACCGTAATCCCTTTTGACGGTCCATCACTCCCAACATAACTCAAGGCCAAACATAGAATTTTGACTAAACTTAACCTCTTCAATTCATTTAACCTCTAATCTTTGCGAAACTTGCTTAACACTTATTAAAGATGGTTTAAGAACTTGTGACATTAAAGATAACCTTGTTCTCCAAGCTTACATCGACTAATTTAAGATGCAACTTAGCACGCAAAAATACAAGATGTAACATTTTAACTCAAGGAATCTACCAGTACATTGGCCTTTCCCTTGTTATAAATGATAGTCATATCATAATGCTTGAGAGAATCCAACCATCTACTGATGCAAGTAAGGAAGGGTGATGTTTGGTAAGTGGGTCGGGTCTTTGATATATTCGGGTTAACCCGAAAATGGATACCAAAGTATGGGTGTTCGATTCTCGGTTCGACTGGATAGTGTAGTGTTTGATGGCTATTTCGGTTATCTTTAGGGAGGGTTGGACTTAGGCATTTTGTGGGGTTATTTTAGACACGTTGAGGGTTGTTTTGTTGGTCGGGCCTTGGCGATTTGATGATGTCAAGGTGATGGAACGGAACTGAAATAGTGAGATTCTCGGTAGATGTGTTGCGGTCGGGCAGCGTGTTGTTGATGACTGTTTCAGGTAGTTGTATAGGGAAATGGATTTAGTACTTTTGTAGGGTTGTCATAGATGGGTTGAGGGTCAGGGTGATGTTCTGGACTTGGTGTTTTGATGGTGGCAATGTGATGAAACAGAATTGAAACAGTGAGGTCATCGGCAAGGTGTGTTATGCAGACTTATTGGTGTTGTTGGGATTGGACGGGACATTGTGGGTGGTTTCGGTTGGGGTCCTTTGATGGCGATGTTTGTGGAATCTTATGGGATGTGGTGGTATAATGAATGAAGTGGTTCGGTTGACGGATGAACACGGAATGCGAGATGCAAGTCCGAGTGCACACTAAGTGTTGGAGGTTTGACACCAAGGATAAGGTGACCTATTCCACAAGGTCAAGACCAGGGTTTTCTAAGTGTAGTGCCAGTGAACTAGCCAAGTGATGGTGATGGAAAGCCTTTTAGTAATCCGAATCTTAGGATAGGTTGGTCCACACAGTTCCAATGTTCGCTTACTGCTAAGGGGGTTCCTCGAGGTTGGGTATTGATTAGGTCACACAGTCCTAACCAAGACTTACACCAAAGGGAAACCTTAGCTTGGGTTTAACTAGGTCACAAAGTCCTAGCTTCAACTTACACCAAGGGGTTTGGCTCACAGAGAACCAACTAAGAACTTACAATCCCGGATTGAAAGACTTAGAAAAATGAGTAAAACTCAAGTTTATATCTGAATCAAATCTGCCCATTTACAATATCCTAAGAGTCCTATTTATAGTAGTACATGGATTATTCTAGAAGACAAACTCAAGGACACAAACTCTAACTACTTTCTTGGCCTAGTGAAAACAAATGGGAACGGGTTTAGGTTCACTTGGTGACCAAGGGTGTTTCAACCAAACCAATACAATGAGAAAGGTCTTGGGTTTTCTTGGGGACAAATGATGAATCTTTCAAACTCCCCTTTTGGATTCTAAGTCGAAGAATGCATGAACTTGATTCTTCCAACAATCTCATCTTCTTGGAATGTGTTTAGAAGCTTCCATTCCTTGCACTTGTTTAATGAACCATTTCGACCACCTCTTGACATTCCCATTGGACGATTTTGATGCCTTCAAGTAGTCACATTCATGAGCTAGTTGGTTCATGTATTTCCTTCTTAGAATCCTTATCTTCTTCACCATTCTTGTCCTTGCCAACTTGTCCTTAACCTCTCGGCTTAGTCATCCTCTTGGAAGACTTTTTGGCCTAGTCACCTTATTACATGGTTTAGCCATTCCTTCCTATTACATGGCTCATTAAATGTGTTCTAAGAAGAACTAAAAGCTAAGATAATAAATAAAGACAAGCTTAAATAAAAGCAAACATGGTCTTCGGCCAAGACCTACATACAAAGGCCGAATAAAACTTGCTTCTTAGATCTTCACGTGATTCCATTCATTCTACTCTACATTTCATCCCATTTGATGAATTTTTCCGTAGGTAGATGGTGAATTTGGTAGCATCCTCGACAAGATACTTAATGGCTCAAGTTTGGAGTTTAAGTCTATGGTCTTTCTTGGATCAATCTCCCATTCTTTGAAAGAATTTACCCTCAAATTCATGTCGTCTAATTGTGGTAATTTCAACAACAACTGTTGATATAATATTTCCACCATTAGATATGTCCGAATTTTTTTTTTGGTGGATGCCTTCCTCGAAATTTGCCAAATACGGATCCGAATAAAAGCCAAACGGTTTCGAATGATGTCCGTATTGTGTCATGCTCTCATACAATCTATTGCCTTGTCATTTTTAGAATAATGGCACGGTGTACCATTCAATTTTGTGCTCGGGCGGAAGATGGCACCAACTCTCATTTCATGTTTGACGTCCAATGGTCTTTCACGGCTTGGCATAGTTAGGACCGGAGCTCCCCAAATCTTTTTCTTCATGGCTTTAAAGTCTTTTGTTGTTCTTTGGAACCATTCACACTCATCTTTTCTTATTAGCTCGTTGGTAAGGTCAGCAAGGTCACAATAATTCCGTATGACACGATGAGAAATAAGAAGCCGGACCAAGGAAACTATTTGCCGCAATTATACCTATAGGCTCGGCCCAACTTTGGGAAGTTACCACCCCGGGAGATTTCACAAGAATACCTTCAGACGGAACTATGTGGTCCATTAAAGGTTGTAGTAACTTATGCATGAACCTCATGAAGAATCTTGGAACGTTACCCAACCCAAGTAGCACCGCAAACCATTCACACCATCCACTTTTGATCTTGAGAGACAATTTTCGTTAACCTCCCTCTCGGGTGCACACTAGATGGCAACCACTATTTGATTCTAACAACTTGGAGAACACATTATCTCCACTCAATCCACCCAAACAATAATCTATTCTTAGAATAGGAGATTTGGACATCATGGTGATGTTGTAGACTACTTGGTGGCCAATACTTATGTGCCAAATTTCATTTTGCTTCGGCACTAACAAGATAGGTACCGCGTAAGGGCTAAGGCACTTTTGATTACATTATTCGCCTAACAATTCTTCCCCATGGCATCCATAGCCTTGGTGAGTAGACAATGAACAACTTGAAAATAAATCAAGAGCAAGTCCACCATCTTCCATCGATAGTGTTCCGGATGCAAGGCCATTCACACATACATCTTCCGATTACTCCAAGAGTTCCTCTGAATCATCATCTATAGAAATCCCCTTCTTAAATTCTTCCTCTATCTTTTGTGCATCAAGTAAGGGAGTTTCGGGACTCTCCTTGGCATCGGAGTCCTCAAAGGACTTCCCACCATCTTCGTTTGTCACCATTCGGGGGTTAGGACATTCTTATGCAAAGTTTCCCAATCCTCGACATTGGAAACACCATATTCTCCTCTTGTCTATCCCTGTTGTGACCTCTACCTTCTTCTCCGTATCTCTTTCTACAATTCCTTGGTCATACAATGGATTAGTAAAAGAAGCATTATCTTCTTCTACCTTTTGATCTATTTCGTGACCGTATAAGGGGTTAGTAAAAAGGGTACTGCCCATTTTCTTAACATTGGTGGGCCTTATGTAGGGCTTTGGGGCACTTCTCCTTTGTGGTTTCTCAACCACGCCTCCGAAGGTGCGACATGACGCTACTTCAACCTTTTCTTGACGACGAGTGGGGAGTCGAAAGTATAGACTTTGTTCATTCTCCCTTGGCAAAACTTTCCTCATCATATGCTTCTTTTATTTCTTCCAAGAGTCAATCTTGGTCTTGCCACTTCTTTTTAGATTGGTTCTTAGATTTTCGTACCAATCGGAAGCAAATAATTTGAACCTTGATTTGGAAACTTTGAATCACACGTGATCGTCATACTACCGGTACTTGAAAAATTCCTCAATGGTGTTTAGCCATTCAAGGAACTCTTTTGGGTTCATATATCCACCAAACGTTTGGATATCAACATCTCTTTTTAAGATTGGCATATGTTCGGCAAAAAGGTCGCTAATGAGTTTCTGAAGTTTTTCTTTGCTCGTAAGTGACATTTTTGTGATGGCCATCGCATCAAGGCGTGGGATGGGAGCACCTTGCTATAATACCAATTTGATTCAAGTAAGGAGGGGTGATGTTTGGTAAGTGGGTCGGGTCTTTGATATATTCGGGTTAACCCGAAAATGGATGCCAAAGTATGGATGTTCGGGTTCTCGGTTTGGCTGGAAAGTGTAGTGTTTGATGGCTATTTCGGGTATCATTACGGATGGTGGGACTTAAGAGTTTTTTGGGTTGTTTTATACACGTTTAGGGTTGTTATGTTGGTCGGGATTTGGCGATTTGATGATGGAAAGGTGATAGAACCGAACTGAAACAGTGAGGTTCTCGGTAGGTGTGTTACGGTTGGGCAGCGTGGTGTTGATGACTATTTCGGATAGTTGTATAGGGAAATGGACTTAGTCATTTTTTTTCTTGGATGGGTTGCGGGTCAGGGTGATTTTTGGGACTTGGTGTTTTCATGGTGGAAAGGTGACGAAACAGAACTGAAACTGTGAGGTCGTCGGCAAGGTGTGTTATGCAGACTGTTTGGTGTTGTCAGGATTGGACAGGACTTTGTGGGTGGTTTCGGTTGGGGGACTTTGATGGGGATGTTTATGGAATCTTATGGGATGTGGTGGTAGAAATAATGAAGTGGTTTGGACGAGGAATGAACATGGAATGCGAGATGCATGTCCGCGTATAGACCAAGTGTTGGAGGTTTGATTTGGTTAAGTGTTTGGATGGTTGTGGTTTTGATGAGGTACGGTCGATGAGCCCAAGGATAGAGACACGAGAGTTTTATTGCCCGAGTCGACACCAAGGATAAGGTTACCAATTTTACAAGGTCAAGACCGGGGTTTGCTAAGTGCAATGCCCGTGAACTAGCCAAGTGAGGGTGATCGAAAGCCCTTTTAGTAACTCGAAGCTTAGGCTAGGTTGGTCCACACAGTTCCAACGTTCTCTTACCACAAAGGTGGTTCCTCGAGCTTGAGGATTGATTAGGTCACACAGTCCTAACCAGGACTTACACCAAAAGTAAACCTTAGCTTGGGTTTAACTAGGTCACTCAGTCCTAGCTTCAACTTACACCAAGGGGTTTGACTCACACCGAACCGACTAAGAACTTACAATCCCGGATTGAAAGTCTTAGCAAAATGAGTAAAACTCAAGTTTATATCTCAATCAAATCTTCCCATTTACAAGATCCTAATGGTCCTATTTATAGTAGTACATGGATTATTCCAGAAGACAAACTAAAGGACACAAACTCTAACTACTTTCTCGGCCTAGCGAAAACAAAAGGGAACAGATTTGGATTTACTTGGTGACCAAGGGTGTTTCGACCAAACCAAGACAATGGGAAAGGTCTTGGCTTTTCCTGGGGACAAAGGATGAATCTTTCACACTTCTCTTGTGGATTCCAACTGGAAGAATGCATGAACTTGATTCTTCCAACAATCTCATCTTCTTGGAATGTGTTTAGAAGCTTCCATTCCTTGCACTTGTTTAATGAACCATTTCGGCCACCTATTGACATTCCCATTGGACGATTTTGATGCCTTCAAGTAGTCACATTCATGAGCTAGTTGGTTCATGAATTTCCTTCTTGGAATCCTTATCTTTTAGACCATTCTTGTCCTTGCCAACTTGTCCTTAACCTCTCGGCTTAGTCATCCTCTTGGAAGACTTTTTGGCCTAGTCACCTTATTACATGGTTTAGTCATTCCTTCCTATTACATGGCTTATTAAATGTGTCCTAAGAAGAACTAAAATCTAAGATAAGAAATAAAGACAAGATAAAAGAAAAACAAACATGGTCTTCGGCCAAGACCTACACACAAAGGCGAATAAAACTTGCTTCTTAGATCTTCACGTGATGCTATTCATTATACTCCACATTTCATCCTATTTGAGGCATTTATCAGTAGGTAGATGGTGAATTGTTGGCATCCTCGGCTAGCTACTTAATGGCTAAAGTTGGGAGTTTAAGTCCGTGGTCTTTCTTGCATCATCTACACTACCTCAAATTAAGATCCCTCTGGTTTAATATGTTCTGAAGACTACAATGATCCGTGAATACCTCAAAATACACTCTATATAGATAATGCCTGCTAATATTCAATACGAACACCACCACCGTTATCTGCAAATCATGAGTGGGATAATTATTCTTGTGAACCTTCAATTGCCTCAAAGCATAGGCTATGACATTTCCTTTCAACATCAATACATACCCAAGGACATCTTCTGAAGTGTCACAATATACCGTAAATCTCTCCCCTCAATAGGTAAAGTCAAGATCAGATATTTAGTCAACAAAGTCTTGAGATTTTGGAAGCTCACCTCACACTCATCAGACTAATGGAAAGCCACTTCCTTCTAACTCATTCAAGTCAGCTGGTATGTAATGGATGGAACCCCTCCACAAATCGCTAATAATAAGCCGCGAGGCCTACAAAACTATAAACCTCGATAACTGAAGCAGGTCTAATCCAATCTCTAACTACCTAAACCTTTTTGTGAACCACCATAACACCATCCTTAGACCCCACGTGTCCCGAAAATTCCAATGAACTATGAAAAACCAAAAATTCATAGTGCCCGTAGTGTGTCCTAAAGCTGATCGAACAAGTCATCAATGTGAGGTATCATATACTTGTTCTTAATAGTCACCTTATTTATCTACCGATAATTGATACATATACACATAGATCGATACTTCTTCTTCACAAATAGTACAGGAGCACCCAAATGGAGATATACTAAGTCTAATGAATCACTTACTCAACAAATCCTGAAATTGTTCCTTCAACACTTTCAACTCAGTTAGTGCCATCTGATATGGTGTAATAAAAATAGGCTGAGTACACAACTCTAAGTTGATATAAAAATTTATGCCACCAGATGGGACACCAGGAAGGTACATTGATAATACCACCAAGAACTCCCTCACTACTGGAACATACTTTAACAGAGGAGTCATTGACTAGTATATCAGATGTAGGCTAAATAAGTGAGATATCAAGTTTGCATTAAAACCATGACCATCTCATCTGGCATTACATTATTCAACTAGAGTGACGACTAAAACACTTGGGCCAAAATTACATCTCCTGACTCGATATAGAATGAAAACCACGACCATCTCAGCTGATATTACATCATTTAACTGGAGTGACGATTGGAGCACTTAGGCCGGAATTACATTACCTTACTCGATATAGAATGAAAACCATGACCATCTCGGCTGGCATTACATCATTTAACATGGGTGATGACAGTATCACATAGGCAAGAATTACATCACCTGACTCGATATAGAATAAAAACCATAAAATCTCGGCTGTCATAACATCATTTAACTAGGGTGATGACAGTATCACATAGGCAAGAATTACATCACCTGACTTGATATAGAATGAAAACCATGACCATCTTGGTTGGCATTACATCATTTAACTTGAGTGACGACTGTAGCACTTTGGCGAGAATTACATCACCTGACTCGATATATAATTTAAACCATGACCATCTCGTCTGGCATTACATTATTCAACTAGAGTGACGACTAAAACACTTGGGCCAGAATTACATCTCCTGACTCGATATAGAATGAAAACCACGACCATCTCGGCTGATATTACATCATTTAACTGGAGTGACGATTGGAGCACTTGGGCAGAAATTACATTACCTGACTCGATATAGAATGAAAACCATGACCATCTCGGCTGGCATTACATCATTAAACTAGAGTGACGACTGCAACACTTAAGCCGGAATTACATTACCTGACTCAATATAGAATAAAAACCATGAAATCTCGGCTATCATAACAACATTAAACTAGGGTGATGATTGTATCACATAGGCTAGAATTACATCACCTGACTCGATATAGAATGAAACCCATGACCATCACGGCTGGCATTACATCATTAAACTGGAGTGACGACTGCATCACTTGGGCCAGAATTACATTACCTAACTCGATATAGAATGAAAACCACGAAATCTCGGTTGTCATACTATCATTAAACTAGGGTGATGACTGTATCACATAGGCTAGAATTACATCTCCTGACTCAAAATTGAATGAACACCATGACCATCTCGGCTGATATTACATCATTCAACTGGAGTGACGATGGGAGCACATGGGCCAAAATTACATTACCTGACTTGATATAGAATGAAGACCATGACCATCTCGGCTGGCATTACATCATTAAACTGGAGTGACGACTGATGCACTTGGGCCGGAATTACATTACCTGACTAGATATAGAATGAAAACCACGAAATCTCGGCTGTCATACTATCTTTAAATTAGGGTGATGACTGTATCACATAGGCTAGAATTACATCTCCTGACTAGAAAAAGAATGAAAACCATGACTATCTCGGCTGATATTACATCATTCAACTGGAGTACGATAGGAGCACTTGGGCCAAAATTACATTACCTAACTTGATATAGAATGAAGACCATAACCATCTCGACTGGCATTACATCAATAAACTGGAGTGACGACTGCAGTACTTGGGCCGGAATTACATTACCTAACGCGATATAGAATGAAAACCCTGAAATCTCGACTGCAATAATATCATTAAACTAGGGTGATGATTGTATCACATAGGGTAGAATTACTTCACCTGACTCGATATAGAATGAAAACCATGACCATCTCAGCTGATATTACATCATTCAACGTGAGTGAGCACTTGGGCCGGATTTACATTACTTGACTCGATATAGAATGATAACCATGACCATCTCGGCTGACGTTACATCATTCAACTGGAGTGACGACTGTAGTAATTTGGCCAGAATTACATCACCTGACTTGATATATAATTAAAACCATGACCATTTCGTCTGGCATTACATTATTCAAATAGAGTGACGACTAAGGCATAACAACTTTCTGAGGCAATTCATAATCGTCATAAAAAAGGAGGAGTAGGGAGAATCATAAACATTCCCAAACGTAGAGAGTTAGCATCACATACCTTAATTTCTTGCTATTGAACATACAAGAACGTTCGTCAATCCGTTCAACTTTAATCTAAAACAATACGAGTCAAAGGGATACCATATTAGCAATAATACTCATCTTTTGGCCTTCTAGGCATTTTAACAAATAATTGGTGGACATAAAGCTCCACAACCCTTATTAATGGTGTTTCTACACCCAACAACCCATTCCCATGTTCTTAGATCATAACACCATCTCATTATACTATGATTGTCATCATTCCTCATCACCCATAGGATATTCAATGCCCTTAATCAATAATCAACAACCCAAATCTATAATTGTTCATGCTTTTCTACCAAACCCATCAACTCATATCTCCTGGACTTATAATCTATAATCACCCACACAACACTATAATCAACTAAAGGATGAAGGTATTACATTTTTGACGTTCAATTCTCTTGAATTTGGATTCTAGGGTTTCTTCGTCCAGAACCAAGTCTCAATCGATTATCTATGAGTTTGAAGGGTTTAATCATGTTATTAAGGTATTGGGAATTAGAATCAACTTAGAATCTTCATTAGAACTTACCTTGAAGTGTTCTTGAGGCTTGGGACGAGTTTTATCTCCTTCTATGTTATTTTTCGTGTTGGGAGAAGTTGGAGAAATAAACCATACCTTAAATATAAAATAAAATGCAAAAACTAAAAAATCCTGACTCTCACGACACCCTCGCATCTCAGGGGTGTCGCACAAGGGCAAAAATCTATCAGTGAGGGCTTCAGCTCGTGACGCGAGGGTGCCGCAAAACTGTGTTCAGTAAAACGGACATAACTCATTGTACGAAGCTTCGTCTAAGCTAGGCGCCCTACCCTTGGAAAGGTATTTCAAAGATCTACAACTTTCATGTTTTAAGTTTCTCAAATTCTCAACAGAGTTTCACGAAATCGGGCGCTAATTCAAACATGTCATAAACTTTGGCGATTCTATCAAATCTTAAGCACCTCACTATTTACCATTTTGCGACGCTCACATATCATTTCTCTGATCTCCAATTGGCCTGATATTTATATGGATGGAGATAATTTCTACATACTACAACTTTGATTAAAGAAGTTTTTCCATATTCCCATTCAATCTTGGGGTTAAGGTTGCTTGAAGTAGGCCCCTCGACCACTTTCGCAAAATGTGAAACCTCCTCAATTTTGATTTATTTCCTTAGAAAGAGTCGGGAACTAGTATGGTGACCTGAGACATTACATATATTCTTATTTAGAAATAGGAAATGATAAACATGGGTTTCATAACAGGTCTACCTCGCTCATCTCGAATACATGATTTGATTTGGGTGATTGTAGACTGACTTACTAAATCAACACACTTTTTTCCAGTCAAGACCACAGATTCAGTAGAAGATTATGCCAAGTTGAATATCCAAGAAATTGTCAGGCTTCATGGTACCCCAGTGTCCATTATTTCAGATCGAGATGTCCAGTTCACAACAAACTTCTGGAAGTCCTTTCAGAAAGGATTGGGTACCAAGGTAATTCTCAGCACAATTTTTCATCCTCAAACAGATGGCCAGGTAGAGCATACTATTCAGACCCTTGAGGATATGTTGATGGCACATTCCCTAGACTTCAAAGGAAATTAAGATGATCACTTGCCTCTCATTAAATTTTCTTATAATAACAGTTACCATGCTAGTATCAAGATGGCACCATTAGAAGCTCTATATGGGCGAAGGTGTAGATCGCCAATTGGTAGGTTCGAAGTTGGAGAAACAAAATTGTTAGGGCCAGACTTGGTGTCACGACCCAAAAATCCTATTTGTGATGTGAGGGCACCTACCCTGAACCCATCGGCGAACCCCATTGATAATTAATAAATTAAATGATAATCAATGCGGAAAAAATAAAGGATAATTTAAAATACTGCCAAGTCTCGAATACTTAATACAAAGGCCTTAGAAACATTCCCCAAAATCTGGTTGTTATGAATACAAAGCTACTAAAAAGATTACAAATTCTGAAACCTATACATCATGCTGTCCGAAATGTAAGATAGAAAATAAGAGATAAAATACAAGAGTGTCAGTGCTGGGATAGTGTTTGTAGCTCACCATGAACTCCTGATAAGCTATCCAAATGTGTCATGTCTATACTCCACTCAGATCTGGATCAATACCTGCACACAAAGGTGCAACAAGTGTAGAGTGAGTACGAGAAGCACGTGTACCTAGCAGCAGCATCAACCGACCCTAACTATAGCGGTGGCGAGGGTTGGTACTTTCTGATACTTCTCTAGTAAGTTAGTTAACTAAGGTGTAATCAAATCAAATATCCAACTCCACAAGTAAAGCCCTATAGTTCGTTAAACCACGAGGGTCATCAGTATTATCAAGTTATTCTAAAGTTCTCGACCTTACTAAGGATGAAACCAAAGTTTTTGCTATCGAATCCAACCTAAACCCCGTTCAGGGCATCTAATCCCACAACGCTTCCACCTTTTCATAAACTATGGCACATACATTCACAAGGATTCAACCTTTACACTATTTAAGGTAATATATATTAATCAAGTTTAAGTATTTCTATCTTTTAGAGCAAGTATTGTCATAAAGGCTCTATCTTTCCATGATTTACACTAAGGATACCCATAAAGATTCTATCTTTACACTCAATGCACTACAGAAGTCATAAAGATTCTAGCCTTCTTTCACTTTCAAGCAAGTAAACCATAAAGTCTCATATTTCCGTCTTACATCAAGAATAAGTTATAAAATTCAAGTATTTTCTTCCACTAAGAGTAACATGATCATAAAGTATACAACTTTACATCATCGAGTACATATAGCATAAATTACGTGTCAATATATATGTATGAAATACAATGCAGATGATATGTATGAAATGAAATTGTCATATGTACCCGGTATACACACTCTCCTGGAGTAGGTGTCACATGACCCATGTGGGACTCATGAGGTCCATATACCCATCCGGAACATCCCATCGGATCCCAACTCTGTAGCTGTGGTATCATCATCATTCGGAATTTTTTATCGGATCCCAACTCGTGGGTCAGAGTATCATTATCAATCATCACTCTATTACTATGTACCATATCCAGTAACCGGCTTTCAAGCCCCTTTATCAATAACTCAATAGTTCAATGCTAATAATAATATGAATGAATGATATGGATATGAGTACACCGTGCAATATCATAAATAAATACAATAAGTATTTCCCTATTTTCTTTCAAGATTTAGAGGAGATGCAGAGTGATGAATGCATGACAAGTCATGATCACAAAATCAACCAATATGGCTCTCATGGCCCAATTAACAGCAAACACATACCAATCTTAAGTGGATTTATGCACCACGCTCACGGCCCGAAGGCTAAATACATAATCTCCGTCATGTACAACATACTCCATTAATTTAGTTACCCTTTTAAGTATATCGGTACCCATATAAGTGCTCGTCATCTCACTAGTATGGGACCTCCAATTCCCCATTACTCCCCTTAATTATTAAACCAACATATAAACACTATATTAAGGTCTAGTAAGTCTCAACTTGCCTTATTTTGAAGTCCCATAGCTCATGATATATTTCCAGCTCTGTATGCGCAAAGAGTAAGTATCCCAGAAGCTCCATTGTGTCCAAACTCACCGAACGAGTTCAATTTAGTCAAAATAGCAGTTTACGGATTAGACGAATCCAACGATACCATATTAGTATACTTTATTTCTGAGCCCCAAAAGTCACCCAAAAATCAGATTCCGAGCATCAAAGGGAAAAATGGGAAATTTAGTCCAAAATTAGTTTACCCATCCTCTAGGGAGTCTATATACCACGAATCATCCAAATCTAATATCAATTTAATGATTTATTAGAGAAAACTCCATTTTCCAAGTTAGGGTTCATAACCCATGAAACCCTCATCCCAAATCATAGATTCTAGCACGAAATTCTTTACTTATCAATGTAATAATCATAAAAGGAAGATTAGAAGCTTACCCAATAGATGAATCTGGCAAAACCCCCAAAAAGCTTCTTAAATCAAGCTCACATGCTCCAAATATATGAATGAAAAACCAAAACTCGAAATGGGAATTAAATATTTAAGTTGCCTAGCGATCTCCACAGAAGCGCCCAATTTTTCCGCAGATGCGGGACCGCTTTTGTGCTCCTTTTACCGTATCAGAGAGGTCCACATAATTGTATCAGTCCCGCAGGTACAGACTAATATGCGCAGGAGCAGCTCCGCTTCTGCTGATAATCTTATGCAGAATCAAGCCTCTGTCCACTAAGCAAACCATCGCACCTGTGACTGACCTTGCGCAGGTGCTGCTCCGCTGTGCAAGCCGAATCTCGTAGAAGAGAGACACCAGAAACTAGCAACCTCGTGCAACTTCCAAACTTTGATCCAACTCTTGAAACTCATCCGAGACCTTCCAGACATAAACCAAATATGCAAACCACTCCTAAAACATGCAACGGACTTGCTCGCGCACTAAAATTACTCATGCGATCGAGCTAAGACATACGTTTCTGCGAAATCACCCAAAACATCTAATTTCAACAATTTTAAAATAAACCCATAAAGTACATCTGAATGACTCGAGAAATGAACCAATTATTCGACTAAGTCATAAATGACATTATGGACCTAACAGAATCAAAGAAACTTCAAAAATGATTCATTTACCCAAAAGAAAACTATGAGTCAAACCTCTTCTTCCCTTTAACTTTAAAACTTCAAAACTTACTAAAGTCAATTTGAAACTCGCTTGATTGCCTCGGGAACCACGCCACCGATTCTCGCAAGTCATTAATATTGAGATAAAGCTATGGGAAGGGTATTCTTGGGAAAACAAGTCCAAAAATTCAAAATGACCAAACGGGTCATTACATCATCTACAACTTAAACACACGTTCTTCCTCGAATGGTAAAGAAAAGCACTAAGGTCGTTAAGTAACTGATAGATCCTCCTCGTAAACCTCATGGAAGCCTCCACATGCAAGAATCACGCCAATGACACCACTTGTCCACCTTACCACTCAGAGCTTTCTTTGACTTAGTTCTAAACTCAATTATCCATTTTTTTCCATAACCAAAATTTCTTCCACAACCGATTTCTTATAATCGAATTGTGTCCTCTCAAATTCCTTGGTTTTGATTTCAACCACACCGTTGAAAGCAATTGATTGATTCCCCAACTTCTATTATCAACGCTCCAATCCTATAGTTGTAACCACAATTCATTACCAAGCTTGAACCGGTCAACTACTCCAATTCCTCTAATCTTTCCACACCGTCAAAAGTCATCCTTAGTACCCGAAATCCATAGAAGACACGTCGTCACCTGTAGAGAGTCTAATTCATGACTCCTTGTTGCCAAAAAGAATATGTACTTATTCTGAGCCAATTCCAAGCCTTTCCATCCACAAACTTACCTTATCTATGTCCAATTACGCTAATTCCAAATCCGTTAGTTTTATTTTATCAAGCTGAAACAATTTAGTTAACTCTCATCATCCACTTTCTCTTAAACTTCTAGATATCGTAATATGCACATCATCTTAATGACTATCTTGACTTGCCAAATCTGTAGAAATCATCTGATCACTCAAAGCATTCCCATGTTCATATGTGCCTTCCCAAACCATCACCAAGTACCCGCATAGACTATTATAACTATCCGAATAGTTGCAATCAACAAAAACATATCATCAAATCAACTCATAAACTCTAAATAAATCCTGGTAACTCTGCTATATCTATGTTCTAAACTGTAAATCTATCAAATCTTAAAAAAATAGATTATTGGACTAACCATAAATATTAATAACAAGGTAACCATAAGCCATCCAGTGATATGTGAATGATCCTGATTTGGTGTAGAGTGCAAAACTCCTCAAATATCATCAATAGTCACCCGAACTGACTCAAATTCCTCACAAAACCAATTATAGAACTATCATAGGTTTGTGATGACCGAACACAATCCGTTGCTCGTGAATACTCAACGCCTCGATGTCATCCTTGACTTTAAAAGCTGAACCCTACCCAAATCATCAACTTAGTACCAAGGAACTACACCTTATAATTGAAATCTTCTTGTTCTCAACTCACAACTAATATGAAAATCTTACGTAAACTGTAGAATCTAAATACACCAAATTTTCCTTCTTGTGCTTTCACTTAACTCATTCACTACTGAATACTTTGACGCAAGGCCCTAAGCCTCATACTCCCCATTCATAACCATTGAATCTTTGATTGTAATAACCTTTTTACACTTTTAGCAAATCCAAAAGTATCAATTCTTGCAATCCATGTGCCTTACCACACACAATTACTCTCACGTCATTAATACTTGGTGTACTCAACCATGTTATCTATCCAGTAACAATCTGACATAGTCCACTATCACACACATCGTTTCACTTCAAAAATACCACTTTATCTTCCACACTAAAAATGTTTCAACACTCCTTCTTATTTATTAACTCTAGCCCCTTCATTCAAGAATGATATGAAATTAACCACCATGGTATAATTCAAGACGTCTTTCTATTAACCTTATGTCATTCATTTAAAACCCATACCTCACGACTGTTAATCACAAATCCCCATGGCACTTCACCATAACACTTAGTAAACTCCCGTAGACTTCCCTCTTCAACCATACTTAAAACATTACACCATATCTGTAATAATGCGAGATAATTCCACCATAATTCATACATGATTCAAGAAATCTTGTTGCTTCGAATTCAAATCTTTTCCCTTTTCTTAAGATGTACCCTACGCCTTCAAATTCAAGGTCCAACCTGCATTTACCTTAACTCTTTGATTTTCATATTCTATCCAAAATCCTTTTCACCTCTATCGACTGAAAATCACTCAAACCCACTGCAGTGTATATCGAAATATCATGAATCATGCAAAATAGCTGAGTCAAACCTATATATAGTAGTAAACCACAACTCGAACAGCCAAAGATTTTCCTTGCCTCACTCGAATCTCAAAATTCGATACCTATCTAAATCAAGTGCATCATCTGAACAATCCTTCACAGGAGCCCTTCTCACGAGAAGTACTGACCAACCTCTGCTACCTCAACACGATCCATTATTGCCGATGTAATTTTCCAAACCATTACTGCACTAGTCCATAAAATATAGAGGGATCTTACTTAACACTTGTTGACACCTAATGTTTACCCTCAAATAAATTTACTTAATTATTCAAAGTTTTTGAGTCACAGACGGAGTGAAATATACTTTTTACGAGATAAAAATGATTTTACAAAATTATTCTGGAAGTATTTTGTCATTTCATTTGACAAAATACTTTCCAGTATACTTATTTTATATCATATCATATCATATTTTCACATTATTCTGATCATTAATTTCAACTTTCAAAATTAAAGTAATGAAAATTGTGTAATTAATTTTTAAAATTCTCAATTTAAAAGTAATCAATATTTTATTCCATCAAAATCGAAAATATTATTTAATTAAATATGATAATTAAATTACCTCTTAATTTCAAACCATTCTATTTTTTATTAAAATGATTTTGCATGATTTAAAGATTCCAATTTCAAATAAATGTCAAATTTGGGCTTAAATTGAAGTTCTTGACTTGATTTTATTATAATTGAAACTATTTTGGTCATTTTATAAATTAAGAAATGGCCACATTAGCAAAATGTGTTCATCATTTACTTAAGCTTGTGAAAATGATTTGGGGCTTTCTTATTTCATTAAAAATTGTTCGAGCCCAAGTCAAAGTGACCAAACCGGACCCAACTCGGTTTATTATGCATAGAAGGCCCCAGACCCCTTTCCCCTTTTCATTATCCAAATCTTCTCTCATCATATTTTATGCCAGAAATAGAAAATGTGCAGAGTACGACAGCCTTAGCTCAGTGTTGCTCGTCCAAATTGGAAAAGAGCATTAATAGATATTTCTCGTATGCTATCGTACCACCACCACCACATAGGTGAGGTTAGCTCTCCCCCTCATTGCTTTATCTGCTCAATCGTAATGGCTTTTGTCCGATTTTGATTTTGAATCCACGATTTCTATTGGCTATGTGATTTAGGAGGGAAATTTGCCCCCAATTCCCATCGTCCCATATCGTATCCCTTTGATTTGGCTAGGGTTCCATGAGTTCTATAAAAATTAAACTATTGTTCTTCATTTTAATGGTCTGAAGTTTAAATCTGAGGCTTATTAATTACTAGGAGCCATTTTTGAACTAAATTTGATTAATTAGAGCTTAATCGGGATCCAAGCCCTTTGGTGGAACCCGAATTATCCCAAATTAGTCTTTCACATTCTAAAACCCTTTTATTTCATGTGTGCATGTGCAAATTGGGTGTGGAGTTCGAAGATTCAAGCCTCTAATCCGACCCCAGGCTGCCTCCGGAAAAGTTAAACACCTTTCTTTTAAGTTTTTCTTTATTTAAGTTATGTTATTAGATGAATTAGATGATTGTTAGTATGCTTTAATTGGTCTTGAGTAATTGTGAGGGCTTATGACACTGTTTTAGTTTGGGTAAATGTAGCATGAACTTAGATTAGCATGATAACCTGATTAGGAGTACTTTCAGACCATTTTATGTGCATTATCTGATAATAGTTGAAGGATTTATGTGTAATACATAGCTATAAGCAAGAATGGTTAGTAGTCTCAAACTAGATAACCCTGCATGCCTATTGAGATCGTGTCCTTCCTATATGAGTCATATTCCATGTTCTATGTCACATGTTTTAGTAATTGTAGCTTATAGCCATGACATATCCTTACTCTTGTGAACTTGAGGTATGTTGAATGGTCTACTTGCATCCTAATCTGAGTCAAATGAGTTTGGGAATTAAAATGAGGAATTTTGCTTAGGTGTTATGTGGATGTCAGTCCCTCTCATCATGTATTCATGCTTGGATCTATTAATGTATAAATCACCTAACTGGGCACTTAAATAAAAGAAGGATTGAAATTTGAGAAGCCACATGCTAGGTGATAATCTTTGTCTCTAATTCTCTCTAGCCTATATCTTGTAACCATTTATGCCAAATGTAAGTTTGGTTTAGGTATGATATAGTTGTTGAGGTCATTCTAGTTTGTGTTATATGGATTATGTGATTCATGTGCATTTGTTTTATGTTCCTGTCAATCTCAGAGCTTCATCTTTGTGTCATTCTAAATCATGAAGTGCTAGCATGTCAAACTTGCACCTAAATTATGGCATATTGAAGTCTTAAAATGCCTTGCTTAACTATAATGTGGGAATCTAGTTGTTCTATTACTTCTTTAGTATCTCCTGACAAGCCTAGAACTCTTATATGTTGAATTGAACCATGACATGATCATACTTATTTACCTAGGAACTTTGTTGATGACTTAATGCTAAATAACTATTAATACACCTCTATTTCTGACTCTTCTCTGTCCACATGTGTCATGTTTTGTATCTTAGGCCTAATATCATTCACAACCATGTCATGCCTTCTCCTTATAGATTTAAGTTTGTTGAATGGTTTGGATACACCTTAGTTTAGATTTGAATGAGTATCATACTCTACGCACTTAAAAGGATGTGTAAACTGTGTCAAAATGCCATGTTTGATATCTTATCTGCATACTCTTGAATATCCATATGGAACTGTTGGTTTTAGCCCTGAATCACCTAGTTGAAAACCTATTTAGAATAAGGTCTAAAATCTGAAGTTGTATGCCATATACTGATTTTGATCCCCAAGTTCTGGTTAACCCATGTCTGGACTGTCCCATGCTAAGTTTAAATGATATACTTGCTTGATGTTGTGATTAAATGCCTTACTATGTATCTGTCTAGTTAGGAGACTAATATGACTCCTAGAACACTAGGCAGAGTGGCCAAATTAGCCATTTGAATTTGATTAGGTCCTTAGTTTAGTCTTGAAAACCCTGTCAAGGCTTATTATATTGAGCGCAAAGCACATGTCTTCTGGATTTTGTGTTGTTTTTCCTCTTAATCTTGGATGCCGATGATATTTTGAGTATCATTTTGGTTGAACACTAGCTTAAGAACACCCTTAGGGCTAGTTTGCTAAAGGACTGCATGGATCTATATACAATTGAGGATATAACCAATCTTTTCTTATTGTGATGTTTGAGAAACCATGTTTGAAATATGCTTAATTTGAACCTGAATTCTAGGAAACCATAGGTGTTCACCATAGGTAAAGCATGTGTATCAGTAATGTGTGTGAAGTTGAAATTTTAAAATACAAGCTTGTGTCCTGATAGTTTGAAAACAATGTTTGAAACCCCAAAACAATACTGGAATGAATAGGGCTTAAATGTCTGTACAGATGTGGCTGGTATGTGTGTATGTTTGTCCCATTTACCTTCACCTATCCTCTTCCATATTTTTGTTTAAAGTATATGTGGGATATATATCAAGATATATGGAATATTCCAAGTATACATGATATATGGGGTATACACATTAATTATATCACTGGGTATATCACTGAAACACGAATATTTTATATGTTGTTGGGCCAGTCCCATTCCTCTCCTCTTTTGCATCGTTTTCCTTTTGCTTTACTCTTTGGGGCCAGGCCCACTCGCCGTGTGTTTAGTATACATTTCTACTGCTTGTCTAGATTGGGCTTAGCCCATTTGAATCTTTCTTTTACATTGTTGTATCCAGTCATTGGGCATGTCTTTGCTATTTGAATATTTGCGCTGTGAAGAGGAGGTGTGAGGATGCGCCAGTTAGGAGATATGAGAGATTGACAGTCGTACAAGTTATGAGAGGTAAAGGTAGGCCGAAGAAGAACGTGAGGGAGGTGATTAGACAGGATATGGCTCAACTCCAGTTGATTGAGGACATGACCTTAAATAGGAAGATTTAGAAGTCGAAGATTAGGATAGAAGGGTAGTTGGTATTTTTTGTCACGCGGTGTGTGAGAGAGGTGGGTGCTTATCCTTTTCTTAGTTGTAGTATTTCGGTATCACGTCAATCATTATCTTTATGTGTTTATTACTATGTTGCACCATTTGTTTTGTATTTTGATATTTAGATGCCTTATTTTTCATGCAACTCTACATTGATTACGTTTCTTTTGAGCTGAGGGTCTATCAGACACCTCTCTACCCCGCAAAAGTAGAGGTAAGGTCTACATACATCCTACCCTCCCCAGACCCCACTTGTGGGATTACACTAGGTATGTTGTTATTGTTAATCTCAAACTTGCATTCTCGTTTTCCATTCGCATCTTCCCTCGTAGAGTGGCGTCTTTTATAATAAAAGACTTTCTCAGTGGAACTAAAAAAAAAAGAGTTTGAG